>JANVFT010000043.1:0-369508 GCA_028011325.1 Lentinula lateritia
ATTGGACAGATTCAGGGCAAAATTCCTGAATCCAGGGATTTTTGGAGTTATATCCAATCCAGGGAATTTGAGGGGCAGATTTGTTGCTTCTGGTGCTCATTGGAAGGTTTTTTGGCTGAGACTCAGGCCTGAATCTAGGAAATAGATAGTTAGGCTTTGATTTTTGCTTTGGGTGCTTTCGTCGCTGGAGAGCGCTCTCCAGCTAGTATCCTTGCTCTGGCGAGTATACATGTTTTGCAGATGATCGAAGAACGTTACACTATAGCAATGTCCAACCTGACATCTCTAGCTCATTATTTTCTAAGGCGTCAAGTAGGAGCGGCTTTGGCATGTGCATGTAGGTGCATGTGTAAATCTAACATCTCTTATCCATTACTCTTCCATCGGCATCATTCAGCATATTTAACACCATCTAGTGTCTCTCTCGTAGCGGCGCCGTTCCTCATCTTCATCTCATTGATAAGCTGCCAGAAAGAAACTTGAGTCCGAGTCATGGTGTTGCTCCTTGGTGTAGGACGTGTAAATTTCAAGAAAGACACAAGCTGGGCTCTTTCTTTCTAGCCACCGAACTCGCAGCTGAGTTGAATTCGTGCTTATTATCATATCAAACTTATTCTTTCCTGAGCATCGCTGTCTAGCGAAAATATGTTTTTGCGTAGGCTGCTGAGAACTCCTTCACTACCTCAATCTCTGATAAGTCGGCAAACCTTATCAGACAATGGGCTATAATACTTTCAACCATATAAATCTAGTATTAGACTTTGCTACCAAGTTTACAAACTCTTCCCAACCCCATATGTCGACGAACATCGCTCGTACAAGTGAGAGGGCCTTGTTATATTTAGTTTAGTTGAAGGTTCTGGATCACTTGCTCTGCTCAATGCAATCTTTGAACTTGTAAATCTTGAGGTTTCTCTTAGACTAACCGGTCACTCATACGAAAAATTAGACTCGAGCTTTATGAAACGAGACCTAACTCGTCGCGCGAGTTAGGATCCGCCTCGAGTACGACGGGAGGTCAGAATGCTTCGAGAGATGATTCGAACGGTCGAGGTTTTTTGTAACTTTACGATCGGCTTACTTTGTGTGCTTCTCAGATGTGGAAGGGAGAAAATCTAATCTCTATCTTCTCTACCTACTCTCTAAGTAGGGGGAGATCTAGAATCTGTGTAAGCTAGAAATAATATCTAAAACTAACAAATGAACTCTCAAAACACAGGGCCATGCAGAGGGACCATGAGATAAGTACTTTATAAGAAAAAGACAAATGGGATCGGTACCCGAAGGCACCGACCTTGAGGGATTACCACTGGATCTGACTTGTGAGCCCCAATGTCAGTCCGACGCACTGACTAGTGTGTAGGACTTGTCGAGTTCCGTGTGCAAAAGCACATGGAGCTCGACAGCTTGAAAGGGAGTTATCACCCTCAGTGTTGATTGATCATTGGAGGGCCGAGGCAAATCATGAACTTCATCTCACATATCTAGCGCAGTGTGTGTAGCATGGACCCCGATTGTTCCTCGATGGGACCGTGTCGGTTTTCCTTTCCTTTCCTTTCCGCATGTATATCGAATAGTTTCTATCTGATTAGCAACAAGTTATCACTCTGTACACAGTTTCATTCGTAAACATAGCACAGGTAACCAGCAGTGTGATTCATTACATCTCCAATAGTTCCTCCAGGGAACATGTTATCCGTATAGATCTGGGAGGATGTCTATGAATTGTTCAGCCTCAGTATTCCCAAAGAGCCGTGGCAGGATTACTAACGTTAAGCATAGGAAGAGCACCATTAGGATATTCGGCGAAGTACGTGGTGTTGTCAAATGCCTGTACTGACCCACCGTAGAAGGCGGTTGCGCTGGTCCCGTTCAAATTTTGCCAGTCGGACCAAATCTTGTCAATCATCTAAAGAGCAAAGAGTAAGATTTATGATTTCAGTTAGCAGAAGCATCCTTTACTGCGTGGTGTAAGAAGAAGAGCGGTGAGTTGGGCGACCATTTGTTACCAGGAATACAATCATCTGTGGTCGCTGGACATGTTCCTGCGAGATCACTGGAAAAAAAAGATGTCAGATATATGGCGTACCATCGAGATAGAGGTATATCCTCACCCGCCCGTTATTGCGTGCACGGAGCCATGTGCGCCCTGAGAAATACTTTATCATTGATATACAAAGGATACCATATCTCTTACTATCCAATTATCCAAGCTTTGTTGGAAACCGACGTAATCGCCAGGATTGCCTGCAATAATAGCAGCAATCTGATCGGTGTGGAATGTTGAGTTGGCAAAAGTCTCAAGCATCGTAGAGTTGAAAAACTGAGCAATTGTAGGACTAGAAGCCGCGAAGGCTGCGAAAGGTTGCGCAGTGTACTGGTGGCGAAGTGGATGATAAGAGGGGTAGGCAAGAGGGAAGCCGGCGAACGCGCCATCCTGAACTTCATAATCCTTGTCGGGATCACCCCAACCACCGATTCCACTCTCGGGGTCTGAGTCCTGCCACCAGGATGACGTATAAAAGTCGGGGGCATCTGGAAAATCATTACTGTAAAGAAAATGAGGATAGTTGTCACGAACCAATGGTCCAATTCCAGTAGGGGAATCCACCAGAGAATCCACACTTGTCAATCATCGCTTGCTCTACCGAATGGACAAACCATCGGTGGAACGGCAAGAACATACCTGTTTGGTGTATCTAGTGAGATTATCCGTGAGTAAAGTAGTGTTTTGCAGGGGATGGAAAACTTACCTTGACATTCAAATCCATATGCATGTAAGAGATGTCTGCCAAACGCCGAAATTTATCAGCATGATCTCTCCAACAGAGCAAATAGCTCACCATCCCAGAAGGAGGCCGAGGTATTCATGGCGGGAATTTGTGAGATTGAGGAATTCACAGTCGCAATTAGATCCGGGTTATGAGGGTTCGCGGCCAAGCATTTCACTGCTGAAATCCATGCCGCTCGCTCGTCTCTGCTCAGTGTTCGCCACTCCCTACGAACAGTAGGATTAGTGCATTGCGTGTCGTTCGAGACAACCAAAAGTGCGCCAGAGAGTAGTACTCCGAGAGTGGAAATGAAACCCATAGCCAACTGGATATTCTCAAGTGAACTCAAGGGAAATTGCTTTATATTTGCGAAAGGACGCTCCTATAGATGTCCGTGAGAAGGGTTGTCGATGTGCGGAGATCGGTCGACGGATTGTTAAGGCCTTCAAAAAGCATTTCGACACGACTTTCGGCCTCTGAGAGAACGGTTTGAAAACAAATGTCTTCATGTTCCTTCTGTATTCCCCCAGTACTTACCTTCAGATCACATTATTCGGATGCTGCGGCAATAATGAGACAGCTTGGAATATACTCAGTGTAAGTAAGGAAAGGATCGTTCGAAGCCGCTTAGGACTTACAAATTGATTCCACAATGAATTGTAGAGGGTGAAGGAATCATTAACCACAGATTCTGGATCGCCGGGGGAATATGAAGGTCCCCGAATATGTAGTCCCTGCATACGGAAGGATTCTTAAGTATGCAGTCTGTATGGTCTGAATGAAGGGCTATAACTCAGCTCGGCAAGTCCTTGCACACCAGCGGCCGGAGGGAGGCGACCTTGTCCGCGTCTGCCCAATGGTATAAAACGCTCCAGAAAAAAGGAGGGCTACAACTCTGACACTGACGGTCAAGCGAGAGGCTGCAGTACCGAGAACCATTGACTATCACCGCGGACGGTCCATCACTGTGTTCTTAGTTGTCGGGTAAACTTGTGCAAGTGAGTGTGAATTCGACTTTCGTAGATAAAAATACTCTTTCTTGGACTGAACGAGCATCCGGTATCAAAGTTCAGATGCGACACAACGCGAGAAGTCAGCTCCAACCTTCCGAGACATCAATAGAACGTAACTAGGTATATTCCTAGGAGCATGCTGATTCACGGTTACAGTCGATCTTGGGCCATTTGTCCAACGAAAATCATTTCGCTGTAAGAACGAGGGACATAACAACAAATCTGCATGTTATAAGACCACGATAAGAATCAATATGAATGGATCTATGGATTACTGACCAAAGGGGATGAAGCAAACTACTTGCTGTATGCAGCGCTTCTGGCCTCGCGATCTCATGTGATCCAATGCACCTGCACCTTGTCCACAACCTCAAGACTTCTCGGTGATATTTTCGACCCGTTCGTTCGACGGAGAGACAACGGTTTGAAACTAATATTCAGAACCAACCGCGTCAAGAAGCGTCAAGACTCAAGAGGCGGCATCATGCAAGGGGGGGATTTAGAAAGGAAATTGGTATTTTTTGCAGATGATCCCGGCCTAAATGTGGAAAAACGTACGGTATCATGAGCAAAGACAACATACCTCTCTTCAATGTAAATAGCATGAATGAGCCTTAACTATAGTTTGATTCGAGTTCTGAATTTGAAGCCATTGGAATGATTCTAGGCGCTTTCCACGGGCCGCGGCAGACGCTTATGACTGTTGTTTCCTTGTCTACTTCCTCGATGAAGGTCAACCCGCCTCAAAGACGACATCTGAATTCATGCGATGAATGTCGCAAGCGCAAAGGTAGAATCTCTCTATGATTATTGTCGGCTGTAACTGAGCTCTACCATTCCAGTTCGCTGTAAGTTTTTGGCTAAACCTTGAAATCTCCTTTGAAGATTGAATCCTCAAGGTGATAGCGCGACGATTCCCGGCAATGTTTGTACAGAATGTTCGAGATGGAAAACTGAATGTACGCACAATATACCCAATAAGGTGCGTATATTCCCAAGGATCCTAGTGGCATAGCAGTTTGATATAACTTGTTGTAGAGACGTGGACCCAAGGTCGGGCAAGTAAACTGGCTGATCTCAACCCTAACTTACCAAGATTGACTGTGCCCAGTAGGTCATCTCGAAGATCCTCTACATTCAAGGCAGAACTGAAGCACGTTGTCTCTTCCATCGTTAACTCCGCTGATACCTACACTTTACCTAAAGACTTGAACTTCGTTCGAACTCTAGTCATCGACCTTGCTTCACATATCCGATCCCTGGAGACACAGTTGAGACAAACCCTCAATTCCACCAGGAGTTCATCATCGTTCATTCCTCCAACCCTCAACCACGAGTGTGGCGTCTTGGGACTCAATACGGGGGACGTCGATGTGCTTTCCTCTCGTTTCGAAGAGATTCTCACCTTAGACAACCAGCGGCATTATGGTGATTCTAGCACGTTTCGGTTTGTCTGGAACGCGCTTCATATAAAAGGCCAAATTTCTGGCGGAGAAATTCAGCCGTCAATCAAGGTCGACAAGCTCAAACGACCAGAACTCTGGAGGGTACCTAAAGTAAGTGGCTTTTTGATTATTTTCTCTATAAACGTCGTGACGCTCCATCAGCGGCCCGCTTCTCCTGCTTTCGAAGATCTTCCCTATGTCTTTCCAGATGACGACCTCATGCATGATCTCATCGACCTTTACTTCGCCAGAGTGGAACCCCACTTCCCAATGCTCCACCGAAACACACTAGAGCAATCTCTCTCGGACGGCCTTCATCTCAGTGATCGGCGGGTCGGTGCCATTCTTCTGATGATATGTAGCTTGGCTTCTCAGCATTCGGACGATCCACGAACGTTGAACGAGGATAACGATTCGGAGTACTTCAAAGGCTGGGAATATTTTCGTCAAATCCGGCTCACTCACCGATTCGAAGAACCCCCTTCAATACATGAGTTCCAGCTTTATCCAGTAGGCGGTCTTCCGTTTCCCAAGTATTATACCTCATATGTTATTCCTAGTTGGCATCCCTGTATCTGCACACTACGAATATATCAGGTGTAGCTTTTTATCTCATCGCAATTGGAATACGCTCTGCACATCAGAAGGGCGTAAATGAGCGCCAGTTTGTGGTTCCAAATAATGCCATCGAAACTGAACTATGGAGGCGAGCATTCTGGTGCCTGATAGTATTTGACATTTATGGTAGTACTACCCTTGGACGACCGCGGGCAACCATTTCTGAGAAGTAATCTTCGGCCTTGTCTGCCCCAATATCCTGATCATGACCTTCATTCGTTTCATAGCATTGACGCAAATTACCCTCAAGAATTCGATGATGACCTTCGGGAAAAGGACACAGGAATATCTTCTGAGCCTGTGACAAACTCATCATCATTGTTGTTCTGGGTACATTATATCAAACTGTTCGAGATCATCGGATTTGCGAATCGTGCTTTTGTGAGTTAAACGGTTACTCAAACCGTTCGCAACGCTAAGCATCCTCCTAGTATTCGGTTAAAACCTCGGAATTGTGGAATCGGTTGGGTATATCTGGTCCAGAATGGAATCACAAAGCAGTGATCGAACTAGATGCCGCGCTCAATAAATGGTTCGATACCATTCCAAATCATCGTGAATATCTCTGTCTAGCTGCTTCTAATCTTCCGCGCTCATGCGACTATCAGTTAGGTGGGACCCGCAAGGCCAAAGCGAGACATGCTCACGACAGTCGAGTATGCTATACGCTACGTATTATTGGGCTCAATATCAAGGTGTCTGTCATTGCCTCCAGTATTCCATGTCTTCTAAAGGTGAAACGCAGTACACAAGCCATTCATTTCTCGTTCCGACACTCCCTCCACATTTCCGTCAGTGACGATTTGCGCAAATTCTGCACGAACGATGATTGGTCTACTCGAAACACAGCATCGTCAACATCCATTTGTTGCTCTACCTCTCCTAATAGCAAGTCTATCATTTTCTCGCTCATTCACACATTCATCTGAACGAACTCTCAGGGACCTCTCTTCGACTCAGCCATCGTCCTGCTGATCAATTTGTGGAGAGGCCTGCGAAATCTGATCGCGCTGGATCCGTCGAAGGAGCTAGACTACGTTCGTAGGTGTATTGACATACTCAGCATGTATGAAAAACGGTATGTTTGAGAATCCCAACTTTCACACCAAAATGTTCACAAAATTAGATATCAAGCTGCGGGCCGTTTATGGTTTGTCTCATGCAGGTCTATTCCAGTCTTGTTGATTTAATTATCCCTACCTATATACAGCGATCTCTTGAACAGTGTTATTTCAGTGGAACTGCCGACATTTCCTGAGAGGCGCCCTCCTAGAACAATGGTGGACGTGACACCTGTTCTGGAAGATTCAGATTTCGAGCGGTACCTTTCGCGGAATGGAGCTGGTTCACCGCCAGTTCCATCAAGCTCTGCAGATCGGACTGTTCTCGACTCAGATTCAGTAGCTTGTCTCGAAAGTTCTGACGTCCCATGTCACTCATATGAACTGGGAACATTACCGTTGCACAGTTCATGGGATCCTGATGCTCACGGGAGCACAAGTGTAGATGCTGCTTATCCCGATAATAATCCTTTCGGCGGAGCATCTTTGTCTGTTGAACCATCCCAGTAAGGATTTCAAATTGTCGCTGAAAATATCATCTTTTGATAATCCAATCAGGCAGGAGGACTGGGAATTGTTCATTGCAGGTATTGACATGTTGCTGCAAACAGGTTTTGGATCAAACTCCAGTTTGTAATCTATGGACTTCACTCAAACATTTCAAATCAGGAATTGGGGAGAAATTTAATTCTCATTTGATTCTTGAGTAATGAGTAATATACAATAACATTGTACAAGTGGTGTTTTTACTCGTTGCAATCACCTAACCTAGCCACGACTGTCAAGTTGAAATTACTCGAGAATTTTGTTGAACATCATCATCACCAGAGGCGAGGTACAATGACAGAAAACTAACTCACGAGTCACAGTACAACATGGGTTAACCAACGAGCAAAGGAGATAGATAGCGAAGGATGATAACACTGTAATGAGATGTCAGCAAAACAGATGTATAAGAAGCGAAGGTGAAGTTCAGAAAGGTTGCCCGAATAATTGAGCTGTGGCGGGCACTTTCGGCAGTGATGATACGAAGACCGTCGTGATAAACATCATGCAACAAGAACAAAAATGAATCGATACTTACAACCTAAGAAGTACGGACCAGCGAAGAACGACAGGCAACCGCACAGGAATATCTGGAAGAAAATGTAGTCAGTGAGGGTCAAAGGACGACAGATTGATGAGGGGCCTCAGTGTTTTTGTAAAACAGCCTTGGAAGTGTCGTCAAATAGCCCGAAGACTTGGATCAGGCGGTAATTCCTTTTATCTCGTCACAGGAAAGACAAAGATTAGAAAGATGCTCACAGAAGGTAGTAGGTGGGATTGCATCCATGCCTGAGGGAACCAGAACATCTGCAAACAGGTTCAGTCATCGTGAAAGTTTGAAGACATCGAAGAGAACAAGCGCAGGAATTCAGGGGATTGACAGATACGTTAAAAGCATAACGCCGAAGGCGCTCAGATACTCTAGTTTGAATGATTTTGAATCATCATGAAGAGACGATGATATAAACGGATAAAGGATATGGACTCACCAAAGCATCAACACAACATCAATCCACATTCTGAAATGTCCCCGCCTCCGCCCTTTCTTCCTTAACTTCCGAGGTCAGCTGACCTAGATAACAATATGTAGTCAGCGTACGCAGACACAGGAAAGATAAAACCGATCAGTGTAACTATGACATGACAATTACATTGCATCAAAGAATAGGTAGTTCTCAACATTCAAGAAACATTGACGATTTTCATCGTTTCGAAGAGTAAAGACGGAAACTCACATAGTGCGTAGTTGGAAAGACATCGTTGTTGTGGAAAAGCATGAACAACAGAAAAAAAATATTTATGATCATGTCACGGCCCTTGAGGGCAGGTTACATTACCGTCCCGTAAGCGCGCGCCTGAAATGATCATATCTACTGTGTATGCCCGCTCTCTATTTCACGCTGGCTACAGCAGCTATCCAACTGTTGAGCTCTATCTCGGATAGATCCACAAAAGACTCAAGAATATACATAGACCAAGGTCTTAGCTCGAATCGTCTGATCACTTTCTCACGATCTCTTTACGAGCTTGGAGCGACGCTACTCTTTCGCCTTTGTCTCTTGCAGCTTGACCCTCCCCTTGAGGCAATAAAAGACAACGACGACGAAGAACCTGCATAGTAGTAGCGCGGGGCTTATATTTCGAAGTTTCCCCTTCAATCTCCTCGGATAATTATCCAGAACCAGGGAAGAACCCTAGAGAATTTGTTTATCAACACAACGAACTCAATGACAACTCCAAGAACTTTCAGAATTCTGTCCATAACAGTTACGATGAGCTACGATGATAGAGACTTCCCTTCTTCCCGAGAGAACATATTCAGTCCATAAGTTATCCGACTGTCTACATATAGTCTTTCCGACCACAGTGGAACGTCTTCGCCAGGTCGCCATCATGTTCAGCGCTGCCTTTATGGTAGAGTCTCAAAAAGAGAAGAATTAAAGCTGTCTTTCCGACTACAGCGGAACGTCTTCGCCAGGTCGCCATCATGTTCAGCGCTGCTTTTATGATAGAGTCTCAAAAAGAAAAGAATTAGAGCTATCAGATTCTTGGCCCAAAGTGGATCATCGAACCTCAACTCGAGGGGTGGTATTGACTCGTATTATCAACGTCACCCAAGCCAGGTCTTGAGGAATGGTTGCGACTGCTTGAACCTACCTACGACCAAATGGGTTGGTCGGCAAAGCCGAAGAACATTACTAAGTTTTTGAATAGGAAAGCGAGAAAGGTTCTTTGACTTCATCACCTCATCTCCAGAGTTCAACGGGACCATCATTCATTGCGGTTCCTGATTATACCTCTGGTTTTCCAGAAAAGGATTTAATAACTCTTAAGAGTCATGGTGTTCCATCCGAATTCCGGTGGTACCAGCATGAGGCCTTAGCCCTTCCAACCCCGAGGCGGTCACAGCTCTGACACTGCGAATTACGCTTCCTGATCCATTCTATGTCCAATCTGCATGGCGCACACAAGCTTACATCTGGGTTTCAGATCGCCTCCCGGTCGCCTCCCTCCACCTTTGTAAAGACCGAAGAACGTTCATGAATACTTCTTACGACTGGAACGAGCAAAGCTTTGATCCATCCACTTCCGAGGCTTCAGACAGAAATGTAAATACGCGGATGTCGTTCCTCCAGTACCAGTAATGTTCTGAGTGAAGATCTGGTTTTGAAGTTATCGAATCTGGGGCAATCATTGTCACCGATAGTAACGAGTTCTATGATCCTACCCATTACAAGATCACAAAACATCACATCCTTAACATGGGATACTGTGAGCCCTATGTGCTGAGGATCGTTTTCATGTTAAGAACCAAAGAAACTTCATGGGCGGAAGCGAGGCCATAGACCCATATGTAGACACAAAGCCTTCTTATCTGGCTGCCCCCTCTGAAGCCATTTCGGTGACTAGCTGAGCCGATTTCCCCTACTAAGAACCACCACTACAGAGTCAAACTGTGCATCACAAGTTATTGCAAATATACTGATTTGCTCTTATTTGACTCGTCTCTTAGATCAATATTTTTCTGCTGAGTAGAATGCTGGCTGGTAACAACGGTACAGTCGCAAACGAAACCCAGTTCCACGCTCTAACTGCCGGTGAGGAAAAGCTTGCGCCCACTGTCTTCAATCATTACATCTCATTACGTTGACTTTGCCAGAACAAACACTCGGCGAGGAACTCGCAGGCGGTAGGAAGTATCACAAGGTGGACACGCCGAGGTCGCAGTCGATGTATCGGCAACAATATGAATTATTGCAAGACGGTGTCCGTTATCCTATGCATAATTTGACCAGCTTGAGAACGTGAGATGACATGGAACTTCTCTCGTAGAATAAAAACAGCCACAAAAGATCAAGAAGTTCAAACGGCAGAAGTTGAGGGCAGTCAAAAGATACATCGACATAGAAAAATGATAATGTTAGTGGACTAGATTCTGAATCGCAGACTCTCAGTCCCTCGGCCAAAATGTTGGCATAATGGCTTAGCTGGATATTCCCAGCACAAGTTCATCCTTCAGACTCGGAAGACAGTTGTTCAGTTGATTTTTCGGGATCATTCTCTATATGCGGCAATAATTCGACAAATTTGATGTGTATGGAATGAAATGTGGACAATTTTTTTGAGTTGAGGCTTCGCCACTAGTACAATACACATCTATTCGTGATCAATGTCTATGTTTTGAGGATGCTCGATAGTGATCACCCAATGACTATTGGTTTGGTCTTCGATAGCTGTGAAATTGTCTCGTCATCAAGGTTCAGGTGAGCTTTCACCAAAGAAGGAGGTGTCAGTGCCAGCCACTGTGGGTCAAATCAGGACCCGAGCTCAGATTATAAAACAGGTCACTGACCTGATTCAAACTAATATCTTGGAATCGATCTGTATGCATAGAAATAATACGGTCAATATGATGTTCCTTACGGTACCGAAAACATTTCTAACCTGAGTTGAAAATTTCAAGGAACCGTAAGGTTGTATTGCCAGTGTTTTCCACGTAATGCCCTGAGATGCCCTCAATTATACGGATATATCAGATGACGATGACGATGTACACACCCATTGCAGTAGGAACATAACCTATGATTTTGGAAGGTGAGAACCTCAGTACCATCGATGAATCATTGATCTTGACTTACCGATATCTCCAGCCTACAAAAATACATCCATTATATTCGATGAGCATGCAAAACATTTAACTCACCTGATAATTGAATGTCCGGGCATTGCTTTGCGAAGCAAAGACTGTAACGCGCCCGGTTCCTTCTCTGAAAATAGACCGTGGTCATTGAGCTCAGGCAATGGAAAAGCAAAAGTTACGCACAAGAAGAAGCTCCATTCATCCATGGTCGGATGCCACTGATTTTTTACACATTAGTCGGTCACTCTCATTTACAAGGACGTGACACCTACATGAAGTTCACTGAATGCCTTGTGAATAAGACAGATATGAGAATCATGTATGACACACTTACCGCATTGCTCCTGGCTCAACAGTCACTTCTGCTGCAGCAATTGTGGTCGATATGGGGAAGATTGTCGAATCCACGATCTTCACTGAACCGCCAGAAAGCTGAGTCGCGTTGAGACTCGACAGAGAAAACGCGTAAGATTGAGGGATTGTCCCCTGAGGACTGATCGGGGCTTGTTGATCATCAGGTGGTACAACTACAATGGGATATCAGTAAATGTCGATGTCAACGTTCGGAAGAGTTTTCATACCACTGGGGAAAATGTACAGCTCCTTGTCGGGAATGTGCGCAAATGCCTCAGAGTTATTCACTTGGAAATTTTTTGAGATGACTATATAGGGTAAAACGGGAACTGAAAGTTGAATAATGAGAGAAAAGAGGACGAGAATTGACCACAACCTTCCGCGGGAACATGTGCAAGCCAATCAGTCAGCTGCAATTAATGAACATGAATTACAATACAAACAACAGAATTGAGAAAATATCACCAAGAATGTAGAATCCTCGCTGAAGGCACCGTCATCGAAGATCTATACAGGAATGTAGGCTGTGTTTTCAGATTAACGTCTGCCCTTACCAAAAGGAATTCAGTCCCATCTGGGTCGTCTCCAGTAGCTTGAATGGAGTGCGGGATTCCAGGAGGGAAAAACCACAGGTCACCCGCGCGCTATAGTAGGAAGGTAGCACATGTCGAGAGCTAGGCTGCATAAAAAGGCTTACTACATTGGCAATGAAATTACGACCTTCAGTGTCAACAGCTGTGATCTGGCTGGTACCCTACAATCCATATGAGCGTTGAATGTCATGATCAGAGCATAATTGTGGCTGACTTTGAGGACATATGCCCACTGAAAATCAATCACCCGTGTTAGTGACTAGCCAAAACTGACGAAAATCATATTCACTTCCGAGGTCTTGTGCCAATGGAGCTCCCTGAAATTTCCGCAAAGATCAATACAGTTCACAGTTCAGAGTGTATTATTTACCGAATAGCACCAGCTTCTAAACGCATATCGACACTGGCCATTGCTGAAATCCCGCTTGATGAGATTACGACGGGGCAGATGAGTTCGAGCATACCTGTCGCAATAGGCATTACTTCGATATTCTCCTGTCTTGCCCACCCTCCGGTTTGAAGGCGATTATGGCTCAAAGCAAAGGGCCATTTAGAGTTGCCCCTTCGAACGAGATTCGATCAGAAATTACGTCGCAATCATCGTCACTCACGTATCGCCATTATCAGAAGTGGGTGGCGCAAACAAATCAGCATTCTCCAGGTCCATGGGTATGTTATCTGGACCAATGATGGAGGCTCCTAGAGAGCCGCGCACTGGACTTGGGGCAGAGTCGGGACTGTCAATGTTCCAGAGAGGCTCATTGGGATCAGTGCTGGCGAACGGTACAGTGGTCACCGAAAGTGCAGCAGAGTCCGTGGATGAAGGGATTACTGATACACTTTCAGTGATACTGCCACTTGAAACGGCGGGAGCCGTGTTACAGAGTTTGCTTAGCGCAACAAGGAGGATGAGTGAAGACTGTACAGGAATCATTCTGCGAGGCCAATATAACAAAAAAAGTTGAGGCTTTATATGTGTCTACTTGCATATACTGACGTACTGGTTCGCCCATGAATAGTACGGTTCAGTTGTTTCAATAAGAAGGGGAACGAACTTGACAAAGCTCCAGGTGTTATTTTTGGCCCCAAGTAGGTGAGAATGGATCGAAATCCTTTTGAGTGAACGGGCTCTTGATCCATTGTTCCGTGTCAAAATTAATCGCCGCTCGCCAGGTCAAGTTGCGTTGGTCCATCGGCATCAGGTACCTATACCGGCAAGACTTTTGAACAAGCGGGTTCTTCATCGAGTACATCGGAAACAGGAATACCGGCAGGTGTTTGAAAACACCACGAAGACTCAGGAAGTATTTCCTCGCACAACCCTAGTTAACGGTCTGGATGTAATTAGCATACTATCTAGAAAGGCGTTAATGCAAACACCACGGGAAATGAGAAAATCCACGGCAAAAACAAGAAAGTTAGTAAAATAATCACCCACGAGATCTCGCCTCCTCGCAAGGGAAAAGGCCGACACTACGGTCTTGCTGTATTATCGATATTGTTTGATGTGCTTCGACGAACCAACTAAATCCTTTTTGAAACGGTTTGAATCCATCAACGATCGGATACTTCAATTTTTTCGAGAAATTCTTGTAGGGCAGAGCTTGTACATGCAGATGCAAGTGTCCCATTGAGTTGAAAGGTGGGATATGAAAGCCCATTCTATCAGAAAATCAGCAATGAAAAAAATAGTCTGTCAATGGATTTTACTTTCTCATAGTGTTTTCAACGGCAAGTTGTTCGAGAAGCTGATGGCCCACATTAACCATGGCTTTTACTGAAAACGGCACGGCAGACGGAGCTCATCAGATGTCAGGGGGTTGCTTCAAGGGATTGC
Organism: Lentinula lateritia; assembly: GCA_028011325.1. NCBI lineage: Eukaryota > Fungi > Basidiomycota > Agaricomycetes > Agaricales > Omphalotaceae > Lentinula > Lentinula lateritia. Next base: position 14,380 of record JANVFT010000043.1, read on the forward strand.
ATGAGCATACATGTTTCAACATTCGACTTCCTCAATTGTCTGACACTTGCTGAATCACGGCGTTATCATAAGTACAATGGAACTTGAAAGACACTGGCTAACGAATGTGCTCTTTGGGAATTACTTGGAAGTGATGTTCACATGCAGGATCCCGAACTCGAAAAGTAACCAGGTTCTCATCCTATGTATAAAGAATGGGGTGAAGTCAGTAGACGGGAAGGAACGATGTACATCAATACTCGTACCTCCCACATAACTTCAAATCCATTTTCAGTGGAAACGTTACAGAACGCACGGCTCTGATCATACTTCGAGTCTTCATGTAGTGACAAGTGCAGTGGTAAGGCCTTGGTCCTCATTCTTAAGAAGGGCGCGAAAACTTTTTGGAAGACCATGGTCGTTGATGATTGTAGATATGGTATCGCGTGTGAAATAATCACAGCATAGCCACCTTCCTGTTTTCTTCGCGGTTGTCCGAATACTTTACGATGTCTTGACAATTCTGTTTCTTCAAATTACTTCTCGATATCTCATGAAGGATATCTCATGAAGTGCATCCTGGGCTTGATGAAGAGTCGCAATTCTTTTGCCGGAATCGCAGAAGCGTACGATATAACATTTGTATTTCAACAAACATTTCGAGTACATGCTAATATTCAGGTATTGGAAGCCGCTCATCTAGTATGACAGTACTGCTGTCTGAGCATCAAGCTAGCTTGCCTTCATAATCGCTGCCCGTATTTGTCACGACGCGCTCTCCATGAATATGACCAGACTTCCATAATACTTCGATCTCCGAAAAATTAGGTCTGCTTGACGACGGTACTTTGCCAATCTACCGTCCAAATCTTCGACCGGTATTCTATGTCGACGTCTGAATGAGCGAACTGCTTTTGATATCGTTTTCTATCAACCACTTCAAATAGTAACTTCTTCTTTCTTGAGTCTTCTTTACTTGGCTTGAGCTTGGCACGAAATTGCGATCGTATCTTGCACTTTACAAATCTCACGTCGCGATTTGCTCTTCGTGCTTGCATTGACTATTTTCTTTGAAGTACGCGAGCGACGAGGACGTCGATTCCGCCTACTATGCGCGTAGTTGAGTTTGGTGAGTTGAATTGGGAAAGTGTCAAGAGAAAATTTGTATTCTTTAGTCAAATGAGCCTGAAGAACGAAGCCCAGATGTTGCCGTGACCCACTTTTCAGCAGGGTCCATATGTTCCCGGTCAATGGCTTGGTGTTCTAGCATCGAATGCTTTCTAGTCGAAGTCATTTCTCGGGTATTGTTGAGTTTGTTTAGCGGTCAGAAATCATCTTGGGTACCGGAATCTGGCGCACCGTTGAGATCATACATATTGGTTGTAATTTCCGGAGAAACTGGGGCACTAAACGGCCGCGCTCCCTGCCAAGGACCTGAATGAAACTAAAGATGATTGCCTGGGCTCTGTAGAAGTATGACTTGTGAAGTTGATGATCATTTGTGTATCCTCTAGCTTTCGCCTGTACATGTGCCGCTTTGCATCAATAAATAAATGTAAGAATGTGCTCCTATAGGCCATGTGCATGAGCTGGCACTGTGACTATACGACCATACATCGATTCATCACTAGCTCACCTGCCAGCTCACAAATTATACTGAGATACTGCGTCATAAATTTGGAAGCTTGAGTACACCCGTTGTGACCTAAATTAAGCAATATCATTTACTTCAAAGTTCGGAAAACATATCGGCTTCGATGAAATTAGAATATCGCAAATCGGAAATCGATGGGATGGATTGTCCATTATTCGAACAAAGGAAATAACCGCCTATAGTGACTATGAATACAATGCGACACGCTGTATGAAAGAAAGGAGGCTTACCACGCGTAGAGAGGCCTAAGTAAAGTACTGAAGTTCGCCGTTATCTGAAGTTCCCAGAGCGCGATGTCGAAAGTCGAAAAAAGCAGAATTTGAGACGGAGATGTCTGGAACTCCGAGAACGCGCTGCAAGGCCTTGATTCAGTGAAGGTATTGATGTCATGTCAACAGGATGGTCGGGAAGAGGACAAGATACATTTCATGAAGGGCTTCAACGTCCAAAGCGGAGCCGTATCGAGGACTCCAGTTTCGTATTCGTTCAGGGTAATCATGTACCTATAGTAATTCCGGTACAGTTCTCAACATTTCATTCCGAATTTACCCGCACTACGTGGTCATACACAAGAACAAGTTCAAAACTGCGGTCAGATAACGAGTATCCTCATTGAAAGCTTGAAAGCTTCAATCGTGAACTGGCCATTCGGTCGTTTTAACCTGTGTTTAATTTTAGTTTTAGAAGAAGCTCATTCCAGGGCTAATTTGGGATACCTCAGTAGGTGGGAATAGTGCCAGAAGAACGAATAGGAACCCTTGAATTACTAGTGCACACCGTACCCGCCCGACTTTTTATTTGAAAATTTGGGCGATACCGGTTTCGCCAACTGACGGTTGTAATCATCAGAACCGGTATCAGCGCCTGGTGCGAGGTTGATCCATTGTTAAGCCAGAAACAGATCAGCGGATGTGCCATGGGCCACTAGGTCGCCCGGTTCGAGATTCATGTTCATCCGATCATCTACGAAAATCTACCTTCCCTGGGTCCAAGCTGTGCCGGCACCCGACAGAAGACCACTAGACTAGCAACAGAAAGAGCTCCGGAACGGATGCCCTGTGTAAACATAGATGTTCAGCAATCTAAGGTCATGACTGGTCATCATATCGCAATACAAAGTCCTGGTGTTTTGCACCTCACCTGTCGGTTGCAAGTGATGGATGGTATGTACTAAACCGCTGAGCTTTGATACCAAGTTAGCACCTGTACTGAGAGCATAGTTGTTCGGCGAACGAACAGTGTAAATCTTAGCTTCTATTAATCCCGCCAGCCAGAATTCATGAGCAGTGAAGACTAGTGAAGAAGATTTCATCTGCAAAACCTGTATGTTCGGCTAAATAGCCGAAAGCAGCTCAGAGCACTTGGGAGCACTTCCCAGCAGCAAAAGCACCCAGAGCAGGCTTTGATTTTTGCTTTGGGTGCTTTCGTCGCTGGAGAGCGCTCTCCAGCTAGTATCCTTGCTCTGGCGAGTATACATGTTTTGCAGATGTTGTTAAGCGTTCTATCAAAGTTAGTAGCCTGTAGTAGCGTTGAACGCACTATTGATAGCATAAGATGATTTTGACTATCGTACCATAGTGGATTTGGATTCAAACAGGATTTAAGCCATACATACCCGTATTCAAGTCGCAGCGAAGAGGTCGAACTTTCGGCCGTACAGAAATTCGGCTGTAATCGGTTAGCGTGTAGTCTAGGCCCGGTAGGAAGAGCCAAATTGGGAAGCGTCGGGGCCGTTCTCTGCTCTAGTAACACGAGTGCTCCTCGTTGCTTTTTCTCTTAACCTTTTACTGCCATCTCCCTACTTTGCATCCGCTGAAGCTTATCATGAGTGCCTCATCTCCTTACAGCGACTATTTCCGACGCCGTACCATTGGACGAGCCGCTTCACCGCCGACTTGGGCTTGCTACGAGCAAATTCCATACGACGAAGATTACAGCGACAGCGAATCTGAGCCATGCTCTGAAGACGATGAGGATTATCACAACAATAGTGCTGACAATGAGCATATGAATGACTCGGAGCACGAACAGGCTCGACATCGGTTGCCTGCAGATGACTCGAACGACCTTGATATGGATATCGATGAAGGCACCGATAAAATCGAAGGCATTGAGAAGGAGAAGGCTACAGAGACGCAGAAGGATGTGAAAGGGAAGCAGAAAGCAATAGAGGCAGAGGTCGAGGCCGAGCCTCCAAAGAGGCACCATCGCAGGAGACAGCGTCACAATACGTACACTCTTCGCCCTATTCTAACAATCCAACGAAGCCAAGGTTTCGTATGGAATCAAGCGAGTGATTCCTTGTGTATCTTATTTCCTGTATACTCAACGCCTCGATAGGATCTTTTCATTCCTCCATACATCAAAGACAGATGTTCGTGACATAGGTTTCTTCCCTAAGTGACGCTTGATCTAACATGTAACCTTCAGATGTAGCCTCAACGTCTCCCCCCAATTCTTCTGGATTCATATCCACGTCTGTGTCTTCCACGAATTCTGCGTTGACCGACTACGAAATTGAGGTTGTCGAAATTCGGGTTCAGGAGGGCGATTTAGAGCACATTATTCCTTGACTTCACACATTCCGTAACATATTGCCACATATATTTTTGTCGAACTCTCTTTTTTTTGAATTTACCTCTTTCTCCCTGATAAAATCGATCAATATTTTTTCGTACACCATAGGTGCAATATATGTACATTCAACAGAGGTAATTAGTCAAGCAAAGATGTAGCAGGAGTTTAGCTTGAGCTGACCTGACTCCACATAGGATAAATAGGATAGCTTCAATCCTCTCCTCTCCTCCGAGCTGACATGTCAAATATATCGCTTTATGGATGGTGCTCTTAAGCGCCTGGGCGACGCACCCAGAGCTTTACTACTCAATCTAAGTACAATGTGCTCACAATTCGTGTGTCGGGTGGCTTCGCCCTCGAGAGTACATGGGATAAGCTGGTATTTTTCTTTAGATAAGTACAGAGCTTAAAGAAAGGAAGGAACGACTGGGCTAAAATGGCGAGCTGAATATATAAATGTGCAAAGTACCGGCAGTTGCCGTTTGCAACTGATTATCCCTCGTCGGTCTCCATTAATCCTACAACTCTGCCCCCACATCCATCTATCTACCATCCTACGTGGGTCCAAGATCTACAATTTGTAGGGTGTTTGTAGAAGGTATGCCCCTCACTTATGTTTCATATTTCTCGTTCAACCCGGAATCATCATTTACCTCCACAAAACCTTCTCGGCGGGAAAGTGTCGGCTCAAGCACTTCACACATCAAGCACGAGACCGGGCGCAACGCTCTTTCCTTTCGTGGCCATTTTTTGCCGAACCATGTCCGCTCCAATCCCTCCATGCGACCCAAATTGGAAAGCATTTTTCTCTACACACCCAATCGTCCAACCTCAGCAAAAAATTACCGTTCTAGGTACTTCGGAAGACGCTAGTGGTCACGCCCTTCGTGTGAAGAGCTCGAAAAGTGGGTCGGTGACAATCCTCGAAGGCCCGAGCATTGTAGCGCTCAAACCAATCGCCAAAAATTGCCTAGGAAGGAAATTCTTGAGCCTGGGACAAACACTCGCTTGACATGAGGGTTGATTCCTTTAAAAGCTCGAAAGATATACGGCTCAAAATCCCACAGAAAAGTCTTTGGACTGACTCTGAACACATCTTCTCGAATCCAAACTGATTCCTATTTTTTACTGCTTTTTTGCTCGCTTTCTGCTCGTCTTTACCCTATGTCGTACATGTGGGTCCATGTTTGGTTCTTGTGTAACCCCTCTCTAACAATCCCGATTCCCTCTCCACGTGTTGCTCCGTCCTTGTTTGTCCTCATGCCGGCCTTCGAATTCATTCCCTTCCGTTGCAATGATTTGATTGGCCCTGTGGGTCCGTATTGGTTCGACTTTGTAGACCAATGTCAGCATTCAATGCCGGCGATGACTCTTCTTACGGACTTGATCTTCTTTCATTGAAAACCGAAGACGGTGATGGCTATCTTCCCCATTTCCGACTTTATTCTCGACCTGGTGAAGAAGAAGACGTGAAAACCGGTGGAGGGTCGGACGATACTTATAATCGATATGAGTCGCCGACCACGGGCTATACTTCCACCAGAGCTCATGGACACTCTCAGCAACTTTTCACGAACTTCCCTAGAGGCTCATCAAATGTGTTCGGGAGTACGGATGAGGTAAAATGGGTTGTTTATCTATATCAGCAATATACTGACTTCAATTTATGTCGCTGCAGCAGCTTTCAATGCCGCAGACATCCTCTCCGACCAGATATGGACCTGAAATGGGATATCCGTCTCAATATTATTCTGCGTCACAATACGGAAATACCGCCACAAATTCTAACTACCTTCCGCAAGTAGACGTTGGGCAAAGTCAGCATTGGACTCAATCTATGCCCCCACAATCAATCCAGGATAGCAATTACGAATCTTCTCCAAGTCAAGCGCGAATTTACTACCGAGATCAATATCAATACCGCAGCGACACGGCTGGCACATATCATTCGTCCTCATCGTCTTCCGGACATAATTCATACGAATCCCTTCCGGATGCTTCTAGTGTCGAGACTTCTCGACGCCAAGAGACCATCGAAAATGTTCGCCGTCGATATAACATTCCCGACGGTATTCCTGTCAATCTGAATGCTATCCCTGATCCTCCCCTTGGTCAAAAGCCTTCCGAGAAGCATGCCAAACTTGTTCATCTAGCTATTGCTGGTAGTCCGAACCTCAGGTTGTCACTGAGAGAGATATATCATGCTATCGAAGAACGTTTTCCATACTACAAGAACCTCGCAGACAAGAAATGGCAGGTATGTGGATTTTTCATGTCCGAATCACCGACTGGAGTTCCACGGACTGAGTATGTTATTAGGGATCCATACGACATATGTTATCTTTGAAGGCGGAGTTCATTTCGACGCCTCGGCCTATCACAGAACCTGGTCAAGGACAGTATTGGTCATTGAACATGAACATGACTGGAGACAAGCGTGTTCGCAAACGTCGCAGTCGTCCGCGACATCGAGCTGAAAGTACAGATTCACAAAATGAAGACGAGGCTGAGCCAGATCCAGCATCTCCCAGTGCCGAATCTCAGGATAGCATGAGCTCTCGTGGGGGTGCACGTTCCAGTCCCAATATCACAAGCACAACCTTCCGACATCAGAACCGTACTTCACCGTATATAGCCAATGATGTGACTTTGCCTCGACCCAGCTCTCGCGCGAGCACCTCCCGCTTTCGAGAGACGCTTCGTCGGAGTGACTCTGAAAGCAATCTATTGACTAATGTTGAATCGTTGAACATCCGGTCTACCGCGCGCGCTATATATCCTCAGACATATATGGGCCCCCCTCCGGTTCAAGCGCCTTATCGTGGAACCTGGTCGAGCCAACATAGTCATCATGCGATTCCGCCAAGGGAGCCCGCAATTGGGTACAATTATCCAAACCCTCCCTACTATTCTAGTCTTCCTAGTCCTGTCATTCAACGACCATCATTCCCCATGCCAGCTATGAACAGTTATCCTCCCATCCCGTCTGCGCCCACTCGTGGGCTCATGAGTGGACCTGAAATGTCATCTACTTCCGGCTCTTCGAGTGGTCGCATGGTGGCCAGTCAAGCCGCACGCCCTATCTTCATTCCTCGCGCGGAAGGTTCGAGCGATTCAAGTTCGGGTGCTTCTCGCAGTGCTTCCGCGAATGCGCAAGGTAAAAGCCGAGCCAATTAGGCGCATATATCAAACTTCTAGCATCTAAAAATCATCCTTGTCGGTGTTTTTTGTCACTAAATCATTTCTTTTAACATGTAATATGATACTAGTACTGATCCCTTATATGCCCCTTCATTTCTGGCTTTTGAAATATCATCGTCTTGTATACAAGTATCTACGTATACTCTGCTGGTATATACTGTGTAGCGGATTCTGCAGTTTGTGTATGTTGCTGTTTTGGCATGTGGGCGTCTCCCAAGTGGTCTCTCATCTTGTCTTTCAGTCAACTAAACAATCAGTTCTATTCTAATGTCCAGTTCACTGACCTTATCTCTTTCAAATTGTACTACCACGTTCGACACTCATGATTATCCTGAATTCATCACGCGGATTTCTGTCTCCTTGAAGCATCCAGTGCACGGAAAAATAGGCTATCTTCATGGCCTAATTGTAAATAGAGAAAAGATCAGACGTTCGCGAGAGGACTTCTTGTGGATCCTTGACGCTGACTCTCAGGAAACAACCGAGCTCAGCATTACTTGATTTGATAATTGTGGCTTTATCAAACGCGAATTCGTAAATCCTGGCTTCCGCAGTGGAGCTGGATGTTGGGGCCAGGAGATGGACAAAGGCAAGCTGGTTTATATCCTTGATGTGACCGTGAAAGCTACAGTGCGTTTACAACTCCTCTGCTTATGATTAAATGTCATGTTCTTCAGTTCCGTAGGCAAGGCCTTGGCTCAAAATTGCTTCAGAGTCTCCTCACTAGCGGTACCTACGTGAAACCAGACAGCCTGGTGTGCTGTTTGCCATATCCTACAGATGATATGAGTGAGGATTTTCGCAAAGAAGATCTACACAAGGTTATCAGATTTTATCGTATGGTACGCACAAATGTTGTCACATTTCAGAGCGCATATACTCACTCAATTGTTCAGAATCACTTTCGTCGAATTGGTCACACTCGTTTTTTCGCTTTCTCGCCAGACTCTAACCATCCTTCGCGTCTTATCGCTGTAGATGCTGATGATGAAACCGTCGATGACATATTTCCATTCGACAGTGAACCCATGTCCCCAGAGCAATATAATGCCACGTACCCTCTTTATGCATGTATTCGTGACACGAATAGGGAGTACATCGTCCAAAAAATTCAGGCGTTTCACGAAGTCGATGATTCTTCTCTTCACGTCCGTGACAACCTTGGCTTCACTCCTGTCTTCGTCGCAGCTCTTAAATCTGATACGAATGCTATTCGCAAGCTTCTTGCGTTGGATGTATAAGCTGATTTGCACGACCGCAACAACAAGCTTGGTCTCACTCCGTTGGAAGCGCTGCAGAAGCAGATTGATTCTTCGCAAAACTTCTCTCAGATGATCTCTCAGCTCATGCCTGGGAATACTTCAGAACGCTCTCAGGCAGCGTTGAAAGAGGAATATGTTACGGAATATTCACTCAAACAGGCAATAGGTGATCAGGATGTCGCGGGTCAGACCCTCGAAATCAATATATCCAAATCCGCGAATATGGTTGTACGTGTGGCTCCTGCGAAGAAGGATGGTTGTCGGCTCGCATGGAATTTTGTTTGCAAGGTAACCCGCTCAAGTTATCCTTGATAGAATGCGACGGAATTCACACTTTTCTTCTAGCTACGGCAGAACTATATGGCGATATGATTGCAGACGCTGCTGTGGGTTTTAACCCCCCGCAAGCCCATTCGCATCGAAGACTCGACCTTTCTTATTTCGTTACAATTTATTCCTCCTTCGCCTTTTCCAATGTATCCATCTTTCTATCGGGGCTATGGTGCTATATTTTCTCCTACGGGTCGTTTACTTGCCGGTGAGACCATGGGTCTGGATGGAGTCGTTTCCGGTAGCGGCTTCTCCCTAGCCACAGTTAACGCAATTACCAGAGCCAATATGTTCAAACTTGACTTTCCTTCGTCGTCTTTCGGATCACCAGTTCCGTTCTACCTTGAAAAAGGAGGACGCATAAATGATGTCTTAGATGCTCTCACTCGCAATGCAAAAGACAGAATCAATGATGGCGACATTGACGAAAGTTACGAACACGACGAACATTGGATTAACCTGGTCAAATGCGCCAATGACGAGAAAATTTCTCTGGTCGGGGAAAAAATAGGCTTGGACCCGAGGAAACGTTGGGGACCGTACCTCGATGGTTTCCGCGAAGACGACATTGATTCCGAGGACGGTGGGTCCTTGGATTTTCTTCCTTGAAAGAAGTAGAAGTGAACTGCCTCACATGTCGGGGAATCTGAAAAAACAACATCCTTTGTAATTCACTTGTACTGTGTGCGATTTCAGTCTAAATTGCGTCAAGACTCATTATCTATTCTCACCGCTTACTACCTAGGCTGAACGGGTACAGATCTTTCACGCAAGACTAGAACAATTTCTTGGAACAAGGAACAAATTCCATGTGTGAGTAAATCAGTCCCTTTTCAAAAATCTCATTTGGAGCGTGCCCTGTTTACGAGCTCAATTTCGTTGGACCCAAATTGATTTCTTCCTTTCTGAACTTGCTCAAGTTATCCGGGAGAGGCAATGTTATGGAGTTCTTATGTGTTATTTTTGCACGTAACAGAGTGACATTTCATTCAGTCACAAAGAACGACGATTCTCGGATTATCACTCCGTGAAAAGTCCGGCTCCCTTCCTGAGCATTCTGGAAACGTTGGAGGCTACATGTGAGTTGTCTACAGTAGGAATTGGAGTGAGTGCATGTTCTCTCCCGCGAGCCTACGTAGAATATCATTGAACAGAACCAAGCTCGAAAAAATTCATCCTCACCATCACAAAGCGGGGATTCAAAAAAGATTCAACGCTTTCCAAAGGGTTCCCAGCAAAAGCGACGATGTCGGCGGACATTCCAGGGAGAAGCTTTCCAGTAACAGAAGCCAAGCCACATACTTCGCTGGCCTTTTCAGTTGCAGATGCGATGACTTCCCGCAAAGTAAAGCCAGCCTCGACGAGGACGGAGAGTCCATCAGCATATCTTTCGAATGGGCAAGCGACTGAAAAAGGGAGTTAGTGTTTGATGTTCATACCTCGAATGATTTCCTCAAGGGGAAACATTGTACTTACCAATACCATTATCCGTGCCAACGACTATTTGAACGCCATGTTCTCGCAAGCTGCTTAGGTTTTTCAAAACAGTTTCCCGAGTATCCCAAGGACAGAAATAGTCCTTCTCCATGCAGGCAGTATTCATTGTCGGACATACAGCGATATTTTGTGCAACCAGTTTTTTGGCAATCTCTCCATCGAATTTTGTTCCGCCCTCTGCGCAAGAAATTTTAAGGAGCGACCACGACAACATCGACGTCAGATCATTACCTACACTCCATGAACAATGTTCAATACAGTCAAACCCTGCGTCAATCGCTCGTTCAATGCCTTCTACACCCGTTGCATGGGTTGTGACAGGAATCCCATGGGCATGAGCTACCTCTGCAATAGCACAAAGCTCTTCAATGGAGTAACGTGCTCTTGCGGGCGAGCTACCTGGTGTTAGAAACCCTCCTGAAACCATCATTCATATGTCAGATATGATTATCCTATCCTATCCTGAAAGGACAAATATACGACCAAACTTGAAGGACCGCTCATCGGAGGTCCCAAAACGCTGAACAAAAAGAAAAGGCGAGATCTAGTAGTACTCACCCGTGGTCATGACCTTAATCACGTCGACTCCCTGTCAGATCCCGGGATATGAAACGCATCCGTTTTGAAACACAAAATAAGCAGACCGCTTACCTCCTGAGCTCTCTTTTGAGCTTCTGCTTTACACTCATCGATACCGGCAGCAACACCACCCCAGGTGCATGCGTGTCCTCCGGGGACAGTGATGGGAGCATTCGCTGACAAAATACTGGTAAAGATGTCAGTGGGACTGAAGAAAAAAAAAACTGGTTTAATTCAGCCCATGTACATACCGTGGTCCTCGAACTAAGCCCGCACTCACTCGCTCTCTCAATTCAGTGGAGAGTGTACGAATGCACCCCAAGTCCCTGACAGTAGTTACGCCAGCGTCCAGCACTCGCATGCAGTTCTTCTCCATCCTAGAGATCAATTCTGGGTCCAGAATTGGAGTGGCCTCTGTGGTCTGGAACGAAGATGGGTCCATGAAAAGATGAACATGACAATCGAAGAGACCAGGCATTAGAGTCACATCTCCAAGGTCCAGGATTTTCGAATTTTCAGGCAAGGTATATTGAAGCTCATACCAGGGCCCCGACGAAACTATAATTTCGCCTTCTACAAAGACAGCACCGTCTTGGATGACTTCGGAGGCGCTTGATATGAGAAGACGAGCAGCACGAAGACAGATAGCCATGATGAAGGTGAGGAACTATGCTTTGCCTTGAGTTGTAGTTGTATGTTTCGGGGAGGTATGTTCGGTATTTTTCAATTGTGTTAATTTTGTGAGGATGCTTATAGACAGTGAAGAGATCTTGAGTACCTTTCTCTGCTGAGAGTTCTGTTGCACCTTTAAGGAAGAGGCATTTGCGGTATTCATTCAATGAATGATGAATTTCTTTGTGAAAAAATTGATAACGTTGAACTTTCACTCGACAACGTATACCGTGTGCACTGCAAGACGATCAAGATCCCCGTCGCGACCAATACATGGTCATGATATATGCATGCAGTCTCCAACGCTCAGCATGCGGTTTCTTCAAGAATCCGAAGCTCTTCAAACTTCCGCCACATACTAGTCAACACGCTCAGGGAAGCAAGAATACGAGCAGCCTCTGATTCTGATTCCAATCCGATAACAGAATTGCCAATCATCCATGAGTCACAGCGTAGTGGAAAAGTTTCAACGCTTAGTATGTATGTGCGAGTAATTGACGGAGAACAATCGACTTAGAAGGGGAATCAAGGCGGAAAGTTCTGTTCAATTAGGCCCTTAGAAGAGGAATCGTGGTTTCAAACTTTTACCTTGGAAGCTCCGTCTGCTGAGATATTGGGTGAGTGCTCCGATGATGTTAGTCGCGGAGGTTCACGGGTTCAGCCGTATTCGAAGTCGTTCTCCCTGTCATCCGGTCATCATCGTGGTCTTGTAAAACACGGCCTTCCAACTTTATTCAAGGCGGGAAGATACGGTCGATAGAGTGCAGAAGACGACTTACAGTGATTTATATAGTTTATCTGAGAATCCAGACAGACGTGGCACATGGGTACATATATGTTCGTCCAGAACAATGAACATATCTGTCTGCTTGGGTTCGATATCGGGATGAATCGGGACTCAGAGTGAAATATCTATCTGTACATGTTCGCCGAACTTGTGGCCCTCAAACCTAGGAAGAACGAATGCATACACTTGACGTCCCTAACAGTCCCTAAACCCCTGGACCATTCTCAGGTCCTGAGATAATCCAGCACACTCGCAGAGTCACGATCTGTACTCAGGAGCCAAGCTACATAAGCTCAAGTCTTCAGTTGCATAACTCTGCAGTATTGCGCAATTACACAGGCGATTACTGATATCGATTTTGAAGACCTTGTTACCAATCCTTTGGCGCGTGCGGCTTTTTAATTCTTCTTTTCTGGAATCGCACGCTTTACAAGTCATATACTTACCACAACTCACGTTCGATGTCTCACTTACGAGAAGAAATGACCGCATATCGATGGTTTCCTGGGGCGCAAACGTTGACTAAAGCTGAGGTAGCAGTCCCCGAACCTGCAGCCGATGAAGGTCGGGTATTTCGTGGTTCACAGTGGAAAGGCTGACCGTGGTGATAGTGTTGGTGAAGATTTTGGCTGCAGGAATGTGCCACTCCGATATGCTATATTACGACACTTCATTTCAACATACCAAGACAAAACCGTGAGTGTAGCTCCCTACCTGGGGACTGGTACATCTACTGACAAGATTGGCCGCTCAGATTCATTATGGGCCATGAAGGTATACCTAGCCATTTACATCATGCGCTCATATCGATATCGGTTTTCAGGCGCGGGCGAAATAATCGCTCTCGGTGAATCCGTACCGTCTACATATCCAGACTTTCATTTGAATCAATACGTCGTCATCCATGCCCGGAATCCGTGCCTCTTGTCCACTTGTCCGGTTTGCTCTATCGATGCGGACAATCTCTGCGCACGATATTTTCCTTGTGGTCTTGGTATCGACGGCTCTTACGCTCCATATATGGTTGTACATGCTAGAGCTATTGTTCCAGTCAATGCTACGAAGGATGAAATCCCACCACCGTTGGCAGCAGTTTCTACCGATGCAGTTTTAACGAGCTATCATGCGATGAAGGATTTGAGAGCAGGGGAAACAGTTTTGGTCATGGGGATTGGGGGATTGGGCATCAACGCAGTTCAGATTGCCAAAGTTCGTACTCATCTTTTCCTTGTTTGGTGATGTTGCTTATTTGTGATGGCTGTAGAATGTTAAGGGAGCACAAATTGTTATTGCAGCAGATCTGCGCGATGAGATGCTTCAGGAAGCTCTTGAAGTTGGTGCAGACTATGCTGTGAAGCCCGAAGACCTAGGTTCCTTACTATACAACCACGGCCTCAACGTTGACACTGCATACGACTTTGTTGGTGTAGGGTCCACCTTTAAATCAGTTCTTGAGCATATTCGTCCTCGAGGTACTGTGATTATTGTCGGTCTTGGTGCAACTTGCGTCGAACTGCCGCTGGTTCCTGTAACTAGGAAAGAGGTGACAGTTAAGTCAAGCTTGTGGGGAACTAAGAAGGAACTAGAGGAGGTTTTGGTTATTTTGAAGGATAAAAAAATCAGGCCTCTGATTGAGACGAGGCACTTCGTACATGCTTTGGAAGCCTTTGAAGACTTAAAGAACTCTAGGTTGAAGGGTCGTGTGGTAATGGTACTGTAAACACAAAACAAAAATTCCTTCTAGCCGACTTGAACGACTGACCTCGTCATTAGCTGAAGGTGTATAATAGTACTAGTGACGCGCTCTACCAACTGAGCTAAGAAGGATCGAAGTCTAGTTTTACAGATATAATCTATTCCATAATGCATGATGACTTAACACTCAGAAGACTGATTCATAAGTATGCCCAGAGTATGCCTTTGTTTTTATTAACTTCCTTCCAAGTCATCCAAGTACGTTTGAAATCTTGACACCAACTGCATTAGATCAAGGTTTCTGAAATTCCGCTTCAAACTCAATGAATCGAAACCGCATTCTACTTTCTCAAAAGTCAGCATTTCACGTCGTATCGAAGTTGCCTCCTAGAACAGTGCGGCGTTGAGGTATTATAGCTATTCGATGCGTTATATTTGATGCTAAAAATACCTGACCTTTATCAGCCTTTATCTAGTACTCCTGGCGGGACTAGTAAGCTCGATTCTGAACTCTCTATTCAGGCCCCCGGAAACTACTGCAGAACCCCACCCGAAATAGCGTCATTTGGGACCCAAAATTTGCTCAATCCCTGCCCGAAAATAGCGTCAAATAGAGCTCGAACGGGCAGACCTTGTCCGTTATAGCGTCATTCAAGCTGGCTGAGCAAAAATTTTGAGACTCATGGGGGAATAACATTTAAAAGGTGAAAACTTGATTCGATATTGGCTCGTAAGCTAGTAAGCTTCTACTCTTGAGAGAGTCAAGACCCTAAATAAGTAGCAAAAATGGAAATTTTACACTTCCGGGAGAAATTTTTGGACTACACGTGACCAATCCTTGTCCGAAATAGCGTCATTCAGGCCCAAAACATAGCGTCATTTAGAGCATCTGGCCGGGTGGGGTTCAGTAGTAGTTTCCGGGGGCCTCTCTATTCCGATTTCTGTCAGGTCTGGCAAAATTCACTCAGCGAAACCATTATGGCACATCCACAGCTATTGTCAGCGAGTGTCAGCTATTGTCCCGACCATCTTCAACACCTAGCGCAGGACTTATGGCGGATATCTCTCAGCTTCCCGAGACTTCTTTGGATAGAGCTTGATAGAGCCTGCGACTTCGGAACTGATGGGACCGGAACATCTGCATCAGGGCTTAAATCGTCCACACTCTGATTTGTGCTTCTTTATCAGTGAGGAAACGCCACTCACTACACTAAACCGTCGATTCTTCTCGAACGCCCTTAACACTTCTTATCACTTTGATTTCTACGTCTGGGATAAAAAGGGGTTTCTACTCTTTTCCTAGCTCGCATTCCATGCCCTTTCAATGTTATACAACGGCTCTCTACCCGTCCAAGAGGTAACGCCTGAAATGAACGGACACGAGCTCAATGCTGAAGTGGCACCCATTCCCACTGTGTTGCCTTCCTCAACTCAGAGTTTGAATACAACTCTACCAGTTTTGCCCATGTCGGTTCTCTCGATCGTACGCTTAGACTGACATCAACTTGTACATTACATCACTGACATGTTTCCGTTAGGCAATGCTTGGAGAGTTTCTCTCTTCCAACGTGTCAGTGCCATTCTTGCTCTTTATGGTGAAAGGTATTTCTTTTCACTACGACTTGAGATTCTCTCCCGCCAATGCCCTTCTTGTAGGGTTTGGATTCTCTGATGAAGCAGAAGCAGCATTCTGGACAGGGGTCCTGGGTAAATCTTTGCTACCTTATCATTCTTGTCAATTCTAACGTTGGCAAGAATAGTCTCAATGTTCTTTCTTAGTCAGTTCCTGACCTCCTTGCTTTGGGTAGGTATATACTTTATCTCTGGCCAAATTGCGCTGATCGCATGACACTTTTGTCGATGCATACAGGCAACACTCGCCGAGAGATGTGGTCGCCGATTCGTGCTGGTGGTCACGTTGTTCGGAAGTGCAGTATCTGTGACCGCCTTTGGGCTTTCCAAAAGCATTGGGCAAGCAATATGCATTCGCCTTGTGCAAGGTGTTTTCGCTGGTGCGGTCGGGGTGGCAAGAGGTTCTGTGGTTTTCATCACCGATAGTTCGAATGAAGGCAGAGCATACGCTATTCTTGGGTATAACATTTCCGTTATGCTTCCTCGGAACCGATAACTTATTTGTCGCCGTAGCTTTTTCTGGGGATTCGGGGGACTTCTCGGCCCAATTATTGGAGGTTCATGTAAGCTGTGATACAAGTTCTTTCTGACAGAGCACTGCATTGCTGACCACTTATCAGTTGAGCGTCCAGCTGAGAGGTGGCAAGTGTTTCAGCACTGGAAAATCTTAGACGACTTTCCATACCTTCTCCCCTCTTTAATCGCAGGGTTCATACTTTTTGCGGGTATGCAATGCACTTATTATCCACCTTGATGAGTTCCTTATCTTCAAGTGCCTAGGATCATTTCTTGCCTGCTTTCTAGGCTACGATGGCACAGCGAATTCAGTCCAGCTTCATCCAGAAAAAATCGAGTGTCATTTCCCAAGCTCTGATTTCGAGGTACAACACATACTTCCAACGACGCAAAGTCCGAATAGAACACTTCAACGACGCGAGTCGTCAATATATCCATCGACAGCGAACGTGCTAGAATCCTGGGTACAAGACCACTCTCTTCATTCTACTGGCACCTCCTCTGGAATCCCAATGGGTACTCGAACAGTAACGATGTCAAGTTCGAGGTCCAATGCCATGGCAAGAAGCCAGTATTCCACGTTCGAACGGACTTCTGGATCACAATATCGACAGACAGTGCCTTTGTCATTCTACCCAGGTCTGAGTGGGAGTATACCCCCTTCTAGATTCTACCACGACGACAATGATGAACCGGACAGCCGTAGTGTGGTGGAAAGGGTAGTGCTGGCGAACGAGAATGCCATCAACAGCATCGCAGATCTTTGGGTTGCCGCTGCGTTGAATACCGAAGGGAATGACGACGATTGTACTCAAAAAGACACGAGCCACAACATCTTTGAATTCGAGACTGGATTTTCTGTTGATGTTCACAGTCACAGAGGACGAAGTGATCATCCCTCGCGTCTTTATTCTACGACTAAATCTCCCTCCCGGCGTCGGTCATCTCGTCGTCCCTCGACTACGAGGCCTCTGGATGCTTCTCTCAGTGTTTATCAATCAGCTGGTGGTGCATCCACTCCTCGACAATTCCCATCAATTTTCACGAACTCTGGGGTGAGTACGCCTCACGATGTATTCGAAAACCCCGCTTGTAGCTCAGAAACTGATCTCACGACTCATCTTGAACGGGAATTACCTCCCATTCTTGAATCAAGGCAAACTTCCGCCATGCATTTCAATGAAGGGGAGACCGCTCCACTTCTAGATATGGGGATATCTCCTTCATCTGCACCGCTCCCGTGGCTTGTTATCATTCAATTTGGATTACTTGCATTGCACACGACAACACACGATCAAGTTTTCATGTCTTATTTGGTTAGGTGAATGGATTTCGCTCTAACACTCCAGTTCATTCTAAAGCTTTCTGCCAACAGCGATTACGATGCAGGCGGACTTAGCCTCAATGCAAGCGATTTCGCGCAATTGAGTACGTTTTCACGATATGCAAGACGTCTACTATTATATTCATTTTTTGTTTTTGATAGTCGGGTTGATGGGGTTTGCTCAGATCATCTACCAGTTCTATTTGTATCCGTGAGTTTTTTTGTTCTACTCATTAGACAAGTTATTCAGGATATAGGTGGTCTATTCAGAAACGTGGGGTATGTATTTTCTTTCTTCTCTTGTTCTAATGTTTACATACATCATCACAAGAGGTCAATTTTCTCATTTGACCATGTATCGACTAGGCACGATACTTTTCATACCGGCATATTTAACGGTCGTGTTATATCGAGTACCGTTTGGATACCCGTATGATCGAAAGAAATGGGTACTTATGACTGGTGAGACTTAGTCCAACTATCTGCTCTCAACTTCAATGATGATGTTCAAAAATATAGTTCTCGCACTAAGCACGTATGTACTGTGTGCTCATTTTCTCTGTCGTTTTGAATGATACCCCGAAGAGCTGTCCGTTACTGTGGAATGACTTTTGCGTTCACTTCGATATCCGTGCTTCTGAATTGCTGTTCGTTTCACTCCAATTTTCGATTTCAGATACTTGATACAATATTAACTTGCTTTGTACGAATAGTGACCCGGCCAGAAGCTGTCGGGTATGCTAATGGTCTCGCACAGACCATTGTAAGCTTAGCACGATGTTTGGGACCCGTGTTAGGTGGCTGGGTACGCTCTCGTTTCTTGAATTCATTGTATTACCTGCTCTAATTCACCGTGTATCCCAGCTGTGGTCTGTAAGTGTAGACGGTCATCCCTCGGGGTATCCCTGCGGTTTTTTAGTGTGCACTGTTATGTGTATTATCACTGTGGTCATGACTGTGTTCATTTATTGAAAATACCTGCGAATGACCACTGGCATGATCATTTACTGCTAGCTTTAAACATACCCGCTTCATTCACTTGTCCACTTTCCTGGAATTGGGGCCTCTATCTACCTTCTTTCTGTCAGATCTGCGACATAGGTTGTAAAGCACTGATTTGGGATTGATTCTGACAGCTTTGACTTTGAAACTGAAACTGGACTCGTATCCACGAGGTGAATTACTATTGGCTCATGGATGCTTATTGGCAGAACACCT
This sequence comes from Lentinula lateritia, assembly GCA_028011325.1. Taxonomy (NCBI): domain Eukaryota; kingdom Fungi; phylum Basidiomycota; class Agaricomycetes; order Agaricales; family Omphalotaceae; genus Lentinula; species Lentinula lateritia. The sequence goes on from JANVFT010000043.1 coordinate 33,303, forward strand.
CATGAGTCCCCGAAGAACACTCTGAACTAGCCTCGAGATGATCATCGGCGCTAATTGAAAATGAACAGATGGATATCATGAAGGTACAGGTTGGTCAAAAGCACTATGATTGGATTGGGAGAAGAATATTCATTCCGATGGTTGAGTCTTTGTACTAATACAAATTGGTGAATTTGGTTTCCTTGCTTGAGAGTGCGATGCTGTTCTGAAGCCTGAGCTTTCAGTCCATAAATCATAACATCGCACTGAAACCAGCAGCTTGAGTTTTCGGAGAACGAACGCCCTCACTCTATCCCTATCGACATGTTTCAGCGACCTATAAGCACCTTCTACCTTTTTTCGATTGCGAAAGCACACAATTTAATCTTAGAAGGATAGGCGCGACTGCGAAGGGCGCTGGTTCGGTAGGAATGCAGGCTTGCTGCGAACTGAGAGGTGATTGCACTAAGTCGGGGAGAGATTTTAAAGTCGGCGAGTAGAATGTTCAAGAAAGTTGGGATGTTGACATATGTACATGGGCAGGGTTGATCCCTATCTGAAAAATGGAGCAGAAGTGATAGTGGACATTTATGATGTAAGAAGAAAGCAATTAGAGAGTGTACAGCATTACTTCATTAGGAGGATGTTGGGACTGAATGATAAATCAATGGTGGCACTATTATTCTCTGAAACAGGCCTATGGCCAATTCGATATCGAAGAATTATTCTGTTCCTGAAGAATCTGAAGTACTTGGTGCAGTTGAAGAGAGACCACTTAGCATGGAAGGCATGCAGACAAGCATATGAACTAGCAGAGCAGGGGAAAAACTCAGTCTTTATGGAAATGGTACAAGTGTTAGACAGGCTACCTCACAGGGTGGTATGGAATATACCAAAATTCAAGGACTTGACTGTGCAACACATTGATGGGGTAATGGAGAGGGTAAAGAAATCAATGGAGAAAGACATTCAAGAAAAGGTGGACACATCAAACAAGACAAGGGATGTGCTGAGAGATAGAAGAGAGTATGACAAGAAGACAAAAAAAATGGTTATAAAGACCATGGCTTTTAGACACTACTTGAGGATTCCAATAGGTGAACACAGAAGATCCTTGATTGATATGGTAACAAGCAACCACAAATTAGCAGTGGAGAGATTAAGGTGGGCAGAGAGGAACAAACCAATGGTGCAGCATGATAAAAGACTGTGTAGAATGTGTAGGGAAAAAGTGGAAGATGGGGCACATGTTTTGTTTGAATGCAGCAACAGCTGCAAGGTCATACAGCTGAGGAAAGCCTTTATGCAAAGGGTAATACAGGAGATACCCCATTTTGCAAGGCACTATGGGGATGGATGGGAGCTCTTTAGGGAGTTACTGGCAGATAAGAGGGTTGTGGGGTTGCTGGCAAAGTATGTGCATGAGGTGTTGGAAGTATTCTATGCAGTTGAAATATATCGGCTGGAGTGACACACTGCATGCATATTGAGGCAGGGAAGACCGTGTAATTTATGATACCATGGGAGGGGTTTTTTTCCGCTTTTCCCCTCAATAACCAGGACATGGATGATCATAATCGCCCCCCTGTATTAGATATGTGTGTTCCATTATTGTACAACATCATGTAATATTGTACAGTACATGGTAAACTGGTTGTTCGGGAATCGGACCTCGCCAGTATAATTCATATCCTATCCTATCCTAGAGCGCTAAACCTCGAACGGGAAGTGTAATTAGAGGAAAAGACGAGCGGTGGACAGACGTCATGAAAGTATCGAATTAGGACCAGGCATGATCAACCTTATATCTAGGGTGATTCACAAGTTTGAGATGTAGTGCCTTCAATGAGGCCAATGTCAAGAAAGAAAAGACAGTGTAAGTTTCAATAAGTTTCAATAGATAGATAGATAGTACTGCCAGATCCACGCACAGTATGCGCATTCGTTGCCAAACAAGGTTGCCGAAGCATCAGATCGGAAGAACACATCCTCGACTTGCGTCAAAATATTAAGGAGGTTCTAAAATTGTCCAAGGAACTGCGTAATGTCACGGGAATCAGGTTTGGACTCCAAAGAAGAGAGCCATGCGCAGGGTTTGGGAACTTGTCGCAGGACAAAAAGAGATTGCCTGGAATCTGAGGAACTTCAAATTTGCATTGTTAGAAAACCGAAAACCTCTAGAAAATCAAATTGTGGTTCTCCCAACGGAAAATGTACATAATGATCGTGCTTGGCAAAGTGGAGGTGAAGCTTCACTAGAGGTGTGCGCTCTGAAGGATCTGTATGAAGCATGGACTGTGCCGTCCTTTATGAAAGGCGATGCATTCAAAGCGTGATAGACCTAGGATGTCGAAGTGACCGCTGGGGAAATTTGGACAGGGGAAAGAAAATGTCCCCTTGACATCGAGCTATATTGAGCCCTCGAGTATCAGAGTCCGCTAGTAGCTCTGCATCCCATTTCCACTTCAAAGAAAGCCTACACCATATAATAAGCATAGACACTCATAGATAGTGCGTACGTCCGCAACCAGGCGCATGAACTACGCCATTTGAGGCTTGCTCCGGAGCGTTTCCGGGGCTTCCACAAGCAAACCGTATTCGGGGCTAACCATCAATATTCTAAAGTGATTCATGTCACTGCAATCTTCAAAAACGTCACGGTGCCGCAATATCTCGTCAGGAAAATTTCGCACAGAGAGAGCAAAGACCTAGATTTGGGCAGCATATTCTCGCAGACGCTCCCGTGGGGAAATTTTATTTCATCGCTGACCGTGATTATACCGGAATACACCATGTCCTGCCTCGGTTCAATCCGGTGAAGTCGCGGCGATTTTTCGAAAGGTCCATCGCAATGTCAAAGACTTTCGAGTAAAAAATTCACCGTCTAGAGTCTCGTCAATTACTACCTAGCGAGTGGAACAGTGCTGCATAATTAATTAGTCTGACTCTTGAAGTTTGAAGCTTGTTATTGAACGACGGCAAAAGCAGAAGGTAGGCGCCCAGGCGCTTAATAATAACAGTGAAAAGGCGCTTCATCGGACCTGACTTTTGTTTTTCGAGTCTTATAATGTTCAAGGAATCTGTTCACTGTATTCATCAATAACAATGTAGTCGTTTTGCCGTTTACAAACTCAGCATTGGACGCTCACGGGAGCCCGGCCGCCACGATCTATCGACTGCGCAAATTCAGGAATCCGAAGAATCGGAATGCGAGAAAGCTTTATAAATACTGCGAAGACGTTCTGTTCCCTATTAGCCCTTCTGTGGTCCGGATGTTATTGTTATCTGCTATCGTTCCAGTTGTCGTCCTCGCTGGCCTGGCCACCGGTACGTCAATCCTGCGTTGCTAAATATCTCAGGTCGTTTAATTTTTTGTTCCAACAGGTCATCCTAACCATGAACCAATATCCGCCAGAGAGCTTGTTGCCCGAAAAGTATGCTCTATCTGATCCCCCTTGGAATTTTGTGAAGGCACATCCACATCTTCCAGGAAGCTGCCTCCGAACGCCACCTTGTGGCTCGCAATTGTGCAGACAGTATCGCGTCTCATAATTTCAGGCGAAAGGTCAAGCGAGACCTCGCAGGCTCTAACATGCAGATGATCCTTGACCCAGTGGGCTTTGAGAAGTAGGTTGTGTTTTCGTCCATTTCTTCGGGGGGTTCTCATTTCACCCAAGTTCCACTTGCGTTCTGGCTCCAGAAGCAGTAGAAGGGCCATACTACATCAACAACGAGATGATTCGAACCAACCTCACTGAAAACCAGCTGTGCGTCGTAAACATTCACTTTAGTTTCTTTATGTTCTTACCCCCAATTTAATCTTAGTGGTATTCCCATGACTCTCGACATAGCAGTCATCGATGTCACGACATGTGAACCAATGGAGAACGTTCTTGTCGAAATTTGGGCTGGTATGATTGTTCTTCGTCGCTTGTTTGAATCTCATATCGATAACATTTACCAGCCAATGCGACCGGTGTGTATAGTGGCTACAGCGCCATGGTTGGAGGTATGCCACCTGGTGGTGGAGGAAACGGACATCGAGGACCGCCTCACAAGGACGGCCATCGTCATTACCACGAGGTCGAAGGGGAGGATGCAAGCTATGGATCAGAGCAAGATCAGCATCTTTCTAACGATGACCATACCGGACATACGCACAAGGACCATAAACCAGGACATGGTGGTCCAGGGGGTCCAGGAGGACCCCCTGCTCAACCATTATCCCGGAACGAAACATTTCTTCGTGGTGGAGCTCCCACTTCAGCAGATGGACTTGTCGAGCTCGTCACTATTTATCCCGGCTTCTACGCTGGCCGGACAGCTCATATCCACACTATGGTCCATATGAACTGGGAGAGATCCGAAAATGGGTACATTTCTATCGCTTTCTGATTGTTTGACGCTGAACACAATCAAAAAGAACCTTCATTTCAACCTCTGGAAATATTCTCCATGTCGGGCAGTTCTTCTTCGAGGAAAAATGGAACGACCAGGTCTACGCGACGTCGCCTTACACTGAGAATACCAACAAGCGGACATACAATGATCAAGATGGGCAGATGAACGACTCGGAGGATGCCGATGGTAACAGCGCTATAGTTGACATCACCTTTGCCGGAGAAGACCTCACCGAGGGATTGGTTGGGTTCATCAGTGAGTACCTCATTTTTCAGCTTCACACGTACGGTCAAGTGATGATAATCTGTAGCTGTCGGTGTGGACCCCCATGCTTCATATCATATCACGAACAAAAATTACTTGAATTCAACCAGTTCCTCTGAATGATCTCTTATTACATACGAGGCAGAGCTTCAGCGTTCATTCTTCAATAGGCTTTGGAAAGTACTATCGTGTATATAAAGTGAAAAGCACCAAGTAATGTATTTAGCAATTGTACTATAAACTATGCACGAGACAGGGTATGTGATCAATCCTGAAGCTTCAAAATTCTCAGAGAATAACATCCACTAAGTAGTGACTGTACAAATGCAATGATCGATGGATTTACAGCCCAGGAATGGGATCTGGGGACAGAAGGGATAGGACGGTACGGAATACATATGTGTGGTCAGGATGAATACCGACCAGATCACATATGTAGTACAGTACATGGAGAACTCAACGGCGCGTCTGACTTTATCAGGGCCAGGGAGCCGTTGACACATGTCGAAAAACCGGGGGAAAATGCATTGGTACTCCTACAACGCCAAATGACACTAGTCCCCAAAGAGCATCGAGTGAAGCTCTCGACTTCCTGCCGGTGACGATACGGTGCAGCATCGCAGTTTGTTGAAGAAAGGAAGAGCCGCTAACAGGGCGTTACAGATCGGGGATAGACGCAAATTCGATGAAAAGAACGGAAACGATTGCAACCTGGTTCGACACGGAAAACGACCTCGATATCAAGCAGATATTTCTGTGATGAATAGCTCGGAGGGCCACCTTCAAAGCCATTGATATCGCCCGATCCCTTTCTACTTTCTCCAGAGTTTCGGTAGACGGTAACGTTTAAGTCTCCTTTTCCTTTTTGTGTACGTCTGTGTATGTTCCTCCACGCATTAGTATGGATTGTGAGAGCTGGCATATGCACGATGTTCGATCATCGACGGGACGAGGAAGGAGTGAAAAACCCCGTCAGATGAACCTGGTAATATGGTAGATAGGCGTCGATATTTGCAGAAGCAAGCTGATCAGAGCACCCAGTGTGCTAGTTCGGAGCAGTATGGAACAAGAACGTTCAACGACAGCGTTCAACAAATGACAGTCATAATTACATTGTATTTTTTAAGGGCGACAAATTTCAGGGATGTTCAATCCAGCTTTTGATTGTATGCGGAATGTAAAGTAGAGGTGAGATGAGAACCGCATGAGAAGTTTGATCACTTGCCCACATGAAATAATTGAGTAGCACGTGCCCGCAACCTTTCCCCCCTCTCGAATACTACTTGTCATATGTAGCTCAGGAGTCAGGACTAGGGAGCGCTCTCGGTAAATATAAAGTGGTGGGTGCTTACCTCGCGGAGGAACGGACAGTACTCTACAGTCCTGCACTTTCTGGTTCCACTTCTCGAATTTTGTCTTCTTGAACCCTCAGCATTAAGTCCTCGAACCTCCTCAAACAAGGTCAAACCTCTCTGCGAGATAGAGTGCTGGTCTATTGCTGTAGCTCGAAATGGGCACAGTTAATTTTCGGGTCATGAGGAGATACTTCTGTGGCGCTCTCGCCGTAATTACGATGCCTTCTTTCGTGCTTCGAGGAGAATTGGAACCGTGTTCCATCAGACACTCTTTTTGAGCTTTCATGCTGATTCTCCGGTCCCTTATCTTTTCCAAGCTGTGATCTTTTGGTGGATAATCCACAATACCTAAGAGGTGAGAGTTCTATTCACTGCTGGATATATAACTTGTTTTCTGTAGCTGATAGTCTGCTGAAACAATTCTCTTTTAGCACCGACGCTTCTCGATCACGGATGATCCGATTATTCACCGGTTTCTAGTCGAAACTTTGGCCTAACTTTCAATGTCTTCGGTATACGCTCCGCCATGCTCCCAATAATCTGTCTCAAAAACTCGTGTCTTAATGCTGGTAACATCATTATTCGAGCCTGAAAGCATCGTTTGAATGCAAGATGAAGGTGTGTGATACCTCATAATCCAAGAAACAACACGTTCTAAGGGTGTTTCGAGCAGTAACGGCCCAGGCTGTGAACGTAATACAACTCCACGGAATCCAAACGGTTTCTGGAATCCGAATCCAACTTGCTCAGGCTGTGGCTGAAGCTTACATCTATACACCGTTCCTGCAATACGTCAACGCAAGCCTTTTGTCACTTCACCTCTTCCGTCTTGACCACTACCCGCCCCAGAAGTGCTTCATTGTATCATCTCTCGCAGGCTTACAATATTTCGTATCATCGTAAAAGACGGAGTTACTGTTCCTACTTTTCCAGGAAAAATACCGTCTTTCATTCTGTAAACGTACGTTTGGCATTTTTTCCAAGCATAGATATACCTTTTTGTTACTCAATTCTCCTTCTCTTTCTTTTTTGTGCCACCATTGCTAATGAATATGGACGTCACAGGCTTGAATCACCTCAGGAATGGATTTCAGTTTTGACTCAGTTGTGACAGAGGCATCGACTCGTCCGCTGTTCGACTACACAAGTGTAGGCAGTAGTAGCAGTAAACTTCAAGCCAAACCAGGGGCTACTGAGGTAGACGTATCATCCTTTAGGAATGATGGCTTCAGTGACTTCACCCTCGATCTAACCTGTTTGTCGAATCCCTCGTCGCCAGTTAGCTCGCCACCTACTCCACTCGCTTCTGACAACGGACACAATATTCTTCCTGCGCCTTCACCGACGTCTCCGCTTTTGCCTCAGATGCAGGCGAGTCCTCGGACTAGTACAGAGACACCAGCGACACCACCTAAAGCTAATGCTAGTTCGATAACCCGAGCAACGTCTATGATGCGTATGTCCTTACCGGCTATGAGGTACATCGGTCGGGGGACGCCTATCGACCCTGGTCGAAGATCACAATGGGGTGGCAGAAAGAGTGAGGACGTGACAGAAGACGGGATGCTTTTTTCGGAAATACATGCTCACTCGCTCGACTCCCACAATTATCCTCATCGTCGCTCGATCTCGTCGGACTGGCAAGCTGTTTCTGAGCCTCGCGCTCTATCTCCTCTTCACATGGATATTGATTCCGCACTCGAGAATCATACCCCGATTTTCCTTGAACCGTTACCCGAATCATCCAAGATACAGATACAAGTTGATTCAGACCCAACTGAGTGGGAGTCGGTGATGAAAACGGTATTAGGCTCCTCCGGGACGCCGTCGTCCTCCAGGCCCCGTACAGGAGATGGAGGTACATCTTCCAGTCGACGGAGTAGTCAGGGTCCTATACCTGGTCTCCCTCAACATCCCAACGGCTTCGATATCGTCCTCGGACTAAACTCCGCCCTAGACTTGGGCCTTGGTCTCGGAAAGGGCATGAATTTCTTCGAATTGGGATTGATTCCCGATACTGGGAGAGATACGCCTTCGGTTTATTCATTAGCTCCAGAGAGTCCCGATCATACTCGACCGCCTTCTGCAGAGAAAGCGAGCCAAGAGCTTGACCTTATGGAGAATGAACTGCCAGAGCATCGGCCTCCGCAGAAGGAGGAGCAGAAGGAATCACAACGGCAGGAACAACACTCATCTGAAGACGGAGGTTCTGGGAGCACCACTGCTGAGACCCGAGCTCCTGTAGCGGTTCCCTTTGAACCAAAGGCTATGCGTGATGTCCATAGAATGCACTGGTGGCAAAAGACCATCTTCAAGCTCAGAAAAGTGCAGAAACTTCTCAAGGCACCGCGCAGGATGTGATGCGCTTATGTGGAAATAACATGGAAGCGAGAGGATCATTATTTTCTGTGGAATCATTATCTTCATATTATGTTTTTTGCTCTCCTGTCACTCAAAGACGTTCAAATACTCGACCGCCGTCTCCTTTTTTCCTCGCTTAACATAACAAAACATACGTTCAGGATATCCGCGTATCGTTTTTCATAGCCAAATTACATCAGCCAGCTTTCAGCCTAACTCGTTCAACTACATTCCTTCGCCTTTCTCCATGCTTGGAATTCACACATTCATTTTCCTCTGCTTTAAGTATATTCTGTAATTTCTACTTCATGAAATCTTGTGTCGTCCTCAATGAAGACGCCTGTTGGTAAAATTGTGTAGTATTTTCACACAAGAGATATCGTCCAAAATACGACCGCCCACAGAGAGACGTATATTTCAAGGTTGACGACAAGATGAGCTTCAGCACTTTTCATCACCAGGGTCTCCGTTTCCACCGATGTCCCATTAGCAGCACAAGCAGTCGCGAAATCTGTTCAGTATGACTTTTTAGTGGCACAGAGCACGAAAAATGGTAGGACATACTAGTTAAATATTGCTGTGCTGAAGATAGAGTCATTCCGGCAACATTGTCGTAGCCACACTGAAGACACGTTGCGAGGTTTTGACTTACTGTATCAGTACATGCGCAAGTAGTAATATTACAGTCCTATCGAGAAATTTGAAAAGCACGTTGAGTATTAGCACACGTCGGAAGAGGCTTTATGACAGAGCGGCCTGAACTATAACTCACGGTACGAGGCGGCCTTAGAAATGAAGCGCACGAACTCGTCCCGCAATATCCGGATGTGATAGAGGTGAAGTTCACAGTTTGAGTGGCGTTTACTACATCCGAGACGTATTTGCTCGGCGCGGCCAGAGCTTGTACAAGTGCAATGGTTAGGATATGGTTCGAAGCTAGTCCGCTAGAGGCTTACTGAATGGAAGCATTCCAAGGAATAACACAATCGATGTGAGCATTTGTTGTAGAGCAACAGGATTCTTCAGCTCGAAGAGAGAAATGAAGGAGAAGGACCAGCCACCAGGCTGAAGTGAAGGATTCAAGGAAAGTTTGGGAAGGGAATCTATGTAGAGATAGTGAGAGCATGTCATTGTTTTTATGAATGACAACGTATAAATAAACGGGGCTGGAACTATTTCTGGATCGGCCTCGATACTCTGTTTTTAGACGGGACAACAAAGGGAAAGAGGAACAGTCGAGGAACAACCATGTTCAACGATGGGAACAGCGAATTGGTAAAAACCTTCTAAGTTCACTGACATCAAGAATAATGTTGAAATTTTTTAGTTCAAAGAACTGATAGATTGTATTCCTGGAGCGAAAGATTAACTGTTCCATAATCAACTTGTCTGATGTATATTCAGGCTCTGAATTATAACTCCTCGATCGAGGTAGGGAAATGGAAGGTATCAAAAGGATCAACCAAAGACTTGAACAGCCGCAAGCGATCATAATGCGAGCCATAATAACGTCGTTGCCCTAGAATCAACGAACATCAGTAGCAGAACAAATTCATTTCGATGGAAGGCTTACAGTCTGGCAATCTATCGTCGATATAGTTGGGATAGGCACTGCACAAGATAGATTAGTTGCGATACACAAGATTGGAATTAACGAACCCCCATTCCCAGTCGCTTGGCATGTTCGATGTCAAGCTGGAGATCATACCTGCATTGACGTTGGTGTAATGTTTACAATGAAGAAGTAGAGAGTCTTACCATCGACAAATTCGAAACCGTTGTTTGGATAGGGCGGAAGAAGATTTGGAGAAGATGTATAGGGCTGGAAGGTGAACAGTGTATCCCGATGCGCGAAAGCGGTATCATTCAAATCGACTTGATTGATCACGGAATGATTGCCACCGTATAGCTCAACCTCGACGTGCCAGAACTATGTTCCAAATAATCATTGTGATTGCATGGCCAAGCGCAGGAGAAAGAGACATACATCAGAGTTATTGAATCCTACTTCTGACAGGTAAGTCACCAACGCAATCATCGACGCATTGGTCAAAGGACTAAGTTGAGGCGCCATGAGGGATTTTGCATAAAAGGTATCATTGGTGTCGGGTAGAACAGTCGTGTTCATATTGCCGGCAGCAATAGCAGTTAGAGCCTCGATCCAAGTTCCCTGAGTAACATTGGTGGTATTGGGGATAGGCAATTTGTCGAAGAAGGGAGCAATCGTGGAATTGAACGAATCTGCAGGACCAAAGTAATTCCCAAGGAAGGCAAACTGAACCTGTCCATACGCCAGACCTTTCAAGAAAGCAATTTCGCCACCGAATTCCAGTGGAACGTTGCCACTGAGAGCCCATGATTGAAATTCCATAAACGCATTGGATGCGGTCGGAATATCCATCTCCCAAATAAACTCAAAAGCCGTTGCAGAGGAAGGAACGACGTATGTTCGGAATTCTAACGAAGCTACAATTCCAAATGACGCCGAAGACCCTCGAATTCCCTGTTACAGACATCATCAGTAATATTTAAGGGCGCACAGAACCAACGCGTACTAACCCAATACAGCTCTGGGTTCGAGTCTTCAGAGGCGATGACTATGGATCCGTTCGCTAGTACGACTGTGGCGGACAGGACATTGTCAAGCGTCATACCCCACATTCGAGAAGCAAAACCCCAGCCACCGAAACCTGAAAAGCACGAGGTTAGTGATGTAACTCCAGAATCCCCGAAACGACTGACACTTACCGGAATGACCACCAATACCAACATATGTACATCTTCCATGAGGCAATCCCCTTCCTGCATCATTGAGCACTAATGCAACGTCTCCGAGTCGATTTCCGGGTTCAATCATGGCGTTCCCAGTCACTGCGTCGACTGTGATGTTCTTCATCTGGCTCAAATCCACGACAAGCGATCCATTCGTGCCTCCAAGGCCATTTGCGATGTATGAATGCTGAAAGTCAGTATAATTAATGGAGAAAAGAACGTTATATAAGTTTGAGAAGGACGCACACCACCGCTTCGCGCAACTACTTTCAGGGTTTGGTTGACACCAGCTTTGACCACCGTTGAAATCTGTTCCACGCTTTCTGGGTAGGCGATCGCGATAGGTTCTACGATGTATCGTAAATTGTCTGTTCAATCATGAGTAATTAAGCCATGAGTGGAACATATTAGAATATTGACTGACAGGGTTGACTTGCTGCAACATACCCCGCATCGTCTTGGAACAAGGCCTCGACATTTCCAGCAGCAAGTTGCAGCTTGAGTTCAGTTGCGTTTTGAGCAAAGGAAGATGCAAAGGAGACCATGAGGAGCGCGAAAGTAACTCTAGGTCGCATTTTGAGATGGAGGTGAGGGATAACGTTATCCATCATTCATGGCGGTAAGCTAGTACCCTTTGTCTCAATTCTGGTGAAACTGCCGGTAAATTCCTTTCCATAACGCTAGCATTGAACCTCTAGAAGGGAGCATGGAAGAAAAGGCACACAAGAATGAATTTCGAGTCTAAAATTGAAAGATAGAGAGAGATGGATTGATAAAGTATCTTCACAAGATCTAAAGTGGGGCTGAAAGGATGCGCGGGAACCCGGACCGAGTTTCCACTACTCATGCACTCACTTCGACGACAAGCAAGCAAAATATCGTTTGGAGGTCCTTTAAGATGCAATGCCCTGGCTCACATGCGGCTTCCTTCGCCAGCTGCGAGATCTTACAGTATCCTCAATGAGTTTCCGCCAGCACGAAAAAATTTAGTTACTCCGTGGTTTGTTACTATCCTGGTTGGCGGAGTCGCGTTATCAGGCTATGGAGGGTATGTCATTGTCTATTCTGTTTTCATCCCTATTCACCCATTGCAGATTTATTCTATATCAAACATTGACGATGTGGCCTCCAGAAGTACGGGGTGACCTTCGTGACGCAGTTCGTGCTAAGCATGAGGGAGATTATAGGAAAAGCGAGCAGTATTTCCATAGGTACGTTCATCGTATTTCTTGATGATTCTCAGGCTTACATACGATAGCCTGTAGGGCTTGGAACACAATACGAACCCTCCCAATCGAGTCACTGGGCTCTCAACCATATCTCAAGCTTACCGGAATGGCACTAGCTTTTGCGGACGTGTTGGAGCTCTCAAAAAAACAACAAAGGGCGTACGAGGTGTACGTTCACGCTCTAGAACTTCTACAGCAGGATGATGTCAAGGCAATGCTGACTGGACCTGAACGTTTGAGGGCAGTTGCGATCTCTTCCAAGCTGGGTGAATTGGCCAAAGATTTGAAAAAACACAAAACTGAGGAGGAAAAGTGGCGTGTGTGGGCTGTGGAGGAACTACTGAGGATTGTCAAGAGTCCTTCAAAGGATGATGCCGGCGAGAACGTGGATTATAGTCATCAAGGATCGTTTAATCTTCCTTTGCTTGCATTACCATCGTGGATCAGTAAGACCGATATCGGTGCGCCTTTGGAGGCGCTTGGGTCTTTCTATGCTGAAGCTGGCAGACTGGAGTAAGTTATTCCTTTCATGACATCCATTATCCATTACCCTTACACACCTAACCTTGGTCGTAATTTTCAGTTTCGCAATGCCACTTTATCTGCAAGCGATTTCGCTCCTCATTCCTCCTGCTCCCAAAAAATCTACCCCGGAGGACCGTTGTCGAGGTAGGATTGTCGAAATTTCATGCCCTCTCAAGTTTGTATATCGAAATTTTGTTACTTCTTAGGCGCTCAGTTAATGGGAAATCTTTCTGAAATGATCATGCGACGACCACCAAGCCCAGATACCCTCCATCAAGCGGAAGCATGGGCATCTCAAGCGCTAGCGGTTACCAAAAAAGCTCGAGCAGAATCTAGCAAACCTATCGATCCATGCGAAGAAGTTTACGCCGCTGCGTTATTTAACCTCGCGACATTTAGAAACGTAAGTTTGTTTCCTCGTGTGAGCAGCTGCGAGAAAGGCTTTCTGAGCTCGTTATTTTTACATTGAATTTAATAGATGGCAGGAGATAGGAATGTTGCTCGTAATTTGTACAGGGATGGTCTGGAGCAAGCCAGGTCGATAGGGTTGTCAGAAGGTGTGGTAGAAGCATCTCGGGCTCTTCATCGTTTAGATATGGGTGAGTCGGAGCCTGGCCAAAAGTGAAAGCGACATGTCGCTATCATGACATGACCAGCGATCTCTGTTTTGATTGATATTGCCTTTACAAGCTCTAGGTTCTGTATACAAAAAAAATAATCTGGGGTGTGCTACGGAAACCCACAATGTTCACAACCCTATTCTTCAGAACATTCGAGTGTGACCAGATGAGATCGTCCCAGAGTGACTCCTTTGTTAACGGGCTTTGTTAACGGGATGCACGCGCTCCACACAAGCGGAGCGGATAAATTTTTTTGTACCTACGAAGGAACGGCTGATGATTGAACCCTTTCAATGTGTTCACACTCAAACTGATAACCTTGTATCTTTCCTATTGGGGTCGACCAATCATGCACATAAAACAAAGGTACAGGCAAACCTCTCATTCAATTCGACCTCATGCTTTACTGGAGGTTCTCGCCCATATTCAACGGCACCCATTTTTCCGGTTTCAATAAAGAGGTATCCTACTTTGAACATCCTTGAACGAGGTTCATCTCACCTCATCTTACTGTATTGAGCAGATCTACTACGGTCTAAGTGCTAGGTTCGAAAGTTGCGCTTTCCATTTAGTCCTGCCGGATAGAGTATGTCTCGTCCCGCCAGGGCAAAACCAATTGAGGGTAGGGAATGGTCTTCCCTAGGCAGATTCGAGCTACATAAGTGTAGGGTATCAGTGAAACAATTAGCCACTGGCAGGCTGAGGTGAGTCGTAATCGTTAAACCTCTCCCTACCACCACATTCTAAATTCTGAATGATACCAGGTTCAACATCTATCCAGTCCTTTCCCCCTTCCAGACGGCCGAAGCTTCAACAGATATAGCGTCGACATCCAGTTGACGATGACATGCACAGGACATGTCTCTCGTCAAACTTTCCGAATTCTTCGCAGACTCGCAGTACGTTCTTACTTATACATACATAGATTGATGGTATGTCTGTTAATCTTCGCAAAAGAGTTGAATTTGGTACTGATCATAGAGGGAATGTCGGCAACTTTCACTTGACATCATGCCCCGGCATAGACTGCGGTTAGATCGTGTCTTGGATGCGCGCTTGGTGGTCTCCGAACGTCGTCCACATTGGCCTGGAGGGGGTTATTTAGGGTCAGGATGATTTTTTTTTTCGGTATGACTACTCTACCGTTCACGTCGTGTTGGCCGTCCAGTGACTACTATCCCTATTGCTCTTTGCTGCTCCCCATTAGGTGATAAAGTTTACCTTATCTTATCCTATCCTGAGCTGCTATGCGTGTGCGTCGATAAAACACCTCATGTAAGTATAGTCAAAGATGATTTTGCAATGGTTCTACTGTTTTCAGTCTCATCAAATTGAGTTTTAGGCTGTTCTGCTGAGCTCCTCCTCCTAGCTGCATTTCGATGGATCTCCCCAAGTGCATATACTACTTCAAAGGTAGATAAGGCCAGGAAGGGGCAAGGGATGATACTATGATCTGTTGGGCTGTATTTCATTCTTTTGTGTTGTACCATGCCAGGAGTACTTAGAAAATACAACAAATGCAGCTCTACAGCTGGGTGATCGCACTCCCAATCCTCATCTCGTGTGTATCAGTAGTAGGTAAGCCTCCCCTTCACCTCTTCCCTGTTACAAACCATTTTCGCACTTGCTCAGCTTGCGGAATCTGGCTTTTTGGCCTCGTCCTGAAAATCAGTCCCAACGCTCCTCAAGCACCAGCAGTATGTGAATGCGGGCAGGTTATAAGTATGGCCCATGGCAATCGAAAAACTAACCTTGTGCTTCCCGCGTACTGTACCGTATTTAGCAGAATTGAACAAGGCAATCAGAAACGCTTTGTGTAAGCTTGAATTGAGAATCCTTGTAATTGTGAACCGGGATAGGCCGAGGCAGGCAGACGGCCGCAGACATTGACAACCATGTATACAATGAATACATCGTTCAAATCGTATCCATGTTTGAGGAATAACCTAGTAAGTATGACACGTTGGGAATCACGGTGCGCGCAGAGCTCATATCAGATATCGGTGACCTCAACGCCGTTATATTTAGAGCGTACTAGCAGTAACCCGTGCGATGCACAGCTTAATTACGCTCGTCTGTGATGTCAATTGAACCCTGCACGACGCACGTGCATTTATGTTAAGACAAATTTTGTCTAGCCAATCAGAATGATTGGACCAAGCAGGGACAAACACATAATTTTTTGTAGTGTTGATCTAACCTTGAATTGCTCCGAAAATAAACAATATCAAGTACCACCAGAGTACCACCCGGGCCTGTTGTAACTTCCGGAATGTACGAAGGCTGGACGGTTCAGTTCGGCCGATGAAGTTTGAAGATTGATAGTGTATGTAGTTGTGCGCTTGGTGGTAATTTATGGTCGAAAATCGTAGAAATGGTGTGTAGACGCAAAGTTCTCCGTTGCAGACCATGAGACTCCAAGAGGAGCCCTAAGTGATATGGAAGATATATGCACCCCGCAGCGGCTTTTAGCGGGTGGTCTTTACCTGGTCTTTACGAGTCACCAGGAGTCACCATAGTGTCCTCATCGAGCTGCTCCCGCATATGCGGAGATATTCCTGAAATCGATGACGAGGGGTATTTAAGACGTTCAATCTTGGAAGTTGAAGCGTCTAAAAAATCAAGTGATCTGCGTGAAAGTTTGATGAAATTCGAGTTGAACGGATGTGGATTTGCTTATTTACCACAGCAGGCTGATTGAGAAGGTGAAGCTGGCGAAAATACGCTCGGCGCTTAGATTAGGCGCCAGGAAACGTTTAGCGGACGTCAGACGGCCATCATCGAATCTTTGACGATACCCAATATTACCTGGCGTACATCATGAAGTTCAGGTAGTATATGGCTACTTGCACGATGTGCTGAAGCTCAATCCTTTTCTTCCTAGTTCCGCTTTGAAGTTCAACGCAGTCTCGGAGTGGTGGGAAGAATATATTGAGTGAGTACAGCTTGTTCTCAACCAGATGTGAATTCCTTCCGAACTATTTTACAGCTATGACTATCTCAAGAAGTATATATATCAGCTAGAGAAGCAGCAACAGAGTTTAACATCGTCCTATCGAGACTTGGAATCTAATGAACGAACATCTCTAGTCGGTCGTCCTTCCGACGCAGCCACGGACTCAATATTTATTCCCCTGCTGGACAAGGAACTGAAGAAGGTTGCCTTATTCTATGAGCATCAAGAGAAAGAGCTATTTGACGAGCTAGCTGAGCTAGAGGCTTTAGTTCAGAATCAAGAGGAACTTGGATTAGATGGGGACCATTATGCCGATGATGATGAATATGACGAGGAAGACGAGGAAAGCCTTTCAAGGAGTCCAGAGAGACACAGGCGACGACGTTTGTCTAGTAGTGCCAATGTCAATCGAAACACCTCAGGTCCCGGTGAGTAGTGCGTTCTAGATCGAATCGTATAATGTTCACTGCACCACAGGTGAAAGCTCCTATGTACGCCAATCCCCAGTGCGTCAAAGACACAGCATCTCCTCCAGTGAAGGTGAAATGGAGGATAGTCTGGCTTCCCTTAGGCGTTCTATTTCTCCTAATAGAACCATGCAAAAGCTTGCAAACACGTTTAGCCTCATGAAGGATAGTGTAACCTCTTCGGGGCTTTCGGAAACCATCTGGACTGCCCGTACAAATTATGCGTACGATACCCGACTTCTCTTCAAACGGCGAATAACGAACCTCTATGTTCTGTTCTCCTCATTGCGGTCGTACGTTGAAGTCAATTACTCCGGCTTTCGCAAAGTGCTCAAAAAGTATGTAAGGTTCTACGCTTGATATTTTGAACTTGGAGACTGAATAAGTACCTTGACCGCAGGTATGATAAAGTCACTTATAGCGAGGTACATAACATAAACTATGGGCAAGGGATTATTATATCTGACTTAGTTTAACAGCTCAAGGATCATTATCTTCATGACGTCGTGGAACAGACCGTTCCATTTCTGCCTGATTCGAAAGATCGGCTCAATGGAGCCATTGACCGATTAATTCACCTTTACACCAAGTGTGTCGCTAGGGGAAACCAAAATCTCGCCAAACAGCAGTTAAAACTCTTTCAACGCGAAAACATCGCCTGGGAGCGGGACACAGTATGGCGGCAAATGATTGGTCGCGAAAGACGGGGCGAAGGTGTCGCCTCTAATCTTCTTGGCGCCACTTTGGTTAAAGAACCTCAACCGGGGCTTTTCGCCATTCCAACGCCATTTGGGCGACTCTCTATCACGCGTAGATTTTTGTATTTGGTCATAGCTCTCGTCGTTTTTGCGGTGTTATTGAACGTTGAAGTTGTCCAGGGTCATGAAGCCAATCGCTGTTTTGCGGTGCTAGTATTCTGCACAGTGCTCTGGGCTACCGAGGTAATTGAGTCATTTCTTCCTCGAACTTATCAAATTTTACTATCTGTAGGCTATACCTCTCTTCGTCACATCTATCCTCGTACCTTTACTCCTTGTATGCTTCCAAGTGGTACGTGGTCCGAAACCAGACTATGAACACTTAAGTGCCCCGGATGCTACCAAGTATGTTTACACATTAGCCTATTTCGAATGTTGATATCTTCCTATTTAGATTCATCTTTTCGGCGATGTTTTCCCCAACGATCATGCTTCTCATTGGAGGGTTTACAATATCATCTGCGTTAAGCAAGACCAGTATAGACCGCATCCTCATCACTCGCGTTCTCAGCCTTGCAGGCACGAGGCCATCCGTTGTCTTATTAGCCTTTATGTGTGTGTCATGCTTTGCCAGCATGTGGATCAGTAACGTTGCGGCTCCGACACTTTGCTTCACCTTGATCAAAGTACGTACGTCCGTTCTGACCCCATCTGCAGGCTTCTTTAGCTCACAATCCAATTGATCAGCCTATCTTGCGAACACTGCCTCCCAAGACGTCTTTTGCTCCTGCATTAATCGTGAGTGGCGCCTTCTTTATGAAAAAAACCTAGAAATCAATCAGAGACTTTCACCTAGCTTGGCATCGCTCTAGCCGCAAACATTGGAGGTCAAAGCTCGCCAATCTCGTCCCCGCAGAATTTGATTGCGCTTCAAAACATGGATGAACCTTTAGACTGGGGCAGCTGGTTTGCTGTAGCCCTTCCCGTTTCTGCTATTTCAATATTGTTAATATGGGGCCTTCTATTGGCGTCGTATCGACCTGCTCGATCTCCTGATGGTGAAAGTGAGATTGAGATTCGGCCGATCCGCGCGACGAAGGAGCCGTTCACTCGCCAGCAGTACTGGGTGTCTTTCGTCTGCCTTGCCACCATCGTCCTGTGGTGCATTGCCCATTCGATCGAGGACTACGTAGGTGATATGGGGGTCATTGCAATTATTCCCATTATAGCCTTCTTCTCCACCGGAATATTGAAGAAGGTGGGGATTTTCAGAAAATTGTGTTTGGGGTCGGCTGACTACCCTTTTTTCTTACGCTACATAGGACGATTTTGAACAATTCACATGGACAATTGTTTTTCTTGCCATGGGCGGCATCGCTCTAGGCAAAGGCGTTACTTCTAGCGGTTTGCTTGACATCATGGGAGAGCTCGTTAGAGATCTCGTTGACGGCTTCAGCCTTTACAACGTTGTGCTCATATTATCCCCGATTGTTCTTGTGGGATTCTACAATCTTTCCGTGATAGCACCACCCCACTTACTCATTGCAAACAGGTTATTTCGACTTTTATAAGCCACACGATTGCAAGTGTACTTCTTGTACCTATCGCAAAAGAAGTCGCAACGAGCCTCGGCGGTGATCACCAAAATTTGTTGATTTTTGTGACTGCGTTGATATGTTCCGCTGGCATGGGTATGCCAGTGTCTGGGTTTCCCAACCAGACTGCGTACGCTTCCTTCACTGTGCTGTGAGATAAAACTCACTGGCCATTTTCAATTGTACCATCTAGGGCCACGCAAGAAGATGATCTTGGTGAATTATATTTGTCTAATATAGATTTTCTCAAAAACGGGATTCCAGCGAGTATTTTCGCAACCCTTGTGAGTTGTTGGTGTCATGCGTAGGAAAAAATAGTTGATTTCGTGTCTTCGTAGGTCGTCGCTACCGTGGGCTATCTACTTATGATTGCCATAGGGTGAGTCTACCTCGTTGAGCAACACAGGTCGTAGTCACTGAACTCCTGACCCAATAGTCTGTAATGTCGTTCCTGGTTAAGAACTCTGCTTTTCCAGATATAGATCTACATATCAGTTGAATATTTTCGTGACTATTGCGCAGGTACTTTCAGGTACTTTTCGATAGGTTATTATGTTATGGTACATTTGAGAATCCATTTTTTGATGGTACAACAAGGTGAAGATCTCGAGCTCTGCGATCGGATTATTACAGGAAAACGATTGAGATACAGTGAGGGTTAGGTATACTGGTTGACTTTCCTGTCACGGATAGAGATACTACTAATGGTAGGGTTTCGAAGATTAAAGTGGCAAATGATAAAGTACTGAATAAAGATACAATACAGCAGAGAGATATTCCTGAATAAAAGATTTGAAAACGAAGAAACAGTGATCACCATGGACGGTAGGGTTGTTCCTTTCGGTCAGTTTCGAGTCTGAAATCGATCTGATCAATAGGTCGAGACCTGGGTGTGACAGAAGTGGATAATGCCTCTTGGCAGCCTAAATCCTGCTCTCTCAACACAGGTAACTGTCCGATAAAAGAATTTACGGAGGGTAGTGACTGTGGCGTAAGCGGAGTCGAAGGGGATGGCGGAGAAATAGGAGACGGATGTGAAGAAAAACTGTCTTCTGAAGACGACGACACGCTTAGACGCTGTCTTGACAAAACACCGGAGTATTTTAATGCAGGGTCGGATAGCCTATGCGTAAGAGAAGGTAGGAGCGCCAGAGAGGTCGAAGGCCAGGACGACGATGGCGACGACGACGATCTGGGCCCCAAGTATCAGATATGATTAAATAAAGGTACAAATAACGTTCTCACTTGCTATATGTCGATCGTGAGGGCCAGATGTCAGCCTCGTCGTTCTGCGATAAACGGCGAAGCACGGCGGCAGAGTCATTGACATCGACACCTCGCAGGTCCTCCAATGCAGATATTGGAGGTAAAGCATAGGCCGAACTGGGGCCATAACGATTTGATGCTGCAGGGCTTATTGGAGGGAGACTGATGTGATGTGAGTTATGCTTCGTGAAATCAGTGGAAGGGATATGGAGAGCTATAGGATTTTCTCGAGCAGGCAGCCTGAACGTTGGAGGGGGCGAGGGATCCGGATACGGAGCGTACCGACTGTACGCTCTATCCCTTTGCGTTGATGGTGGCAAAGATAACGAATGGCGATCGGACGTCGGCAAAATTTCCTGCTGGAAATCTTCGGATTGAGCATTGAATGGAATATACTGCGGCGGATAGGAGGTATAGGCTGAAGGGGGCAAGGCGCCTGGATGAGGTTCGAACGAGGCATCAGTCGTGTGAGGCGTGACCACCGACCACGCTGAATTAGTAGTTGTCGAAACGTTCGGCAAACTTGATTTGCGAGGTGCACGCCTTCGACCCGGCGCAGAAGCGACAACCTGACCATATCCGGGCTGAGTGGGAGAAAGGCAAGTGCTAGGGAAATTGGGACTAGAAAGACTATTAACTAGCAGAAAATTCGACGCAGAAACTTGAATTACCCAAACAATGGTATCAGATCTTCTCGGATAGGCCAGGCGACTCTAATGTTTTTACATGAGGGAGAGATCTAGAAATCAAAAAGATAGCACTACCTTCTAGATAATCGTAGAGCGACCTATAGATAAGATGAGAGGACGAAACTTGTCGGAAAGCAGTTATCAAGCCTACCTCATAAGGCATCCAAGTACCCTGGATCTTGAGGTAGCCACCCCTCACCCTTCGTATCAATGGAGCGAGGTCTGGCTGAGAGTCGATCATTTTCACAATGTCGGCTTAATGTGTGGCATGTGAGGACTCGGGAAAATAATATTGAGGTTCGTTTCACAGTACCTTTAGAGTTTCCCAGAGCTACAGAACCATCGTCAATGCACACAAAATTAGTAGTTGGCAAGATCAATTCACCTTTCCATATACCGGTCCATAGGATGTATCCATCATCAATGTCCATCATAATCCACTGCCCGTTCAAGGGATATTCATACACTGGTCTAAGGTGAGGGTTATTTTTTTCTTGGAAGCTCATCCACGACATTACTCACATATATCCTCTTGGGTCGTTGCTCGTGATGTACCTCCCTTTCGTAACATGATGATTTGGACTTGCGTATGGACGAAATTTGGGCCCAATGCCGGACGGTACACCTGATGAGTTTTCCTAGATACAATGCTTGTTCAAGAGTGGACAAGTGGCGGACGATTCTGAACGGACGCACCTGCAACATCCCAATGGCCAAAAGAGAATAAGTCCAAGGACCGAGCTATTGAGAAGGACGAAAAGAAAGGAGGGAGTAATACCGCAAGACGCAAAATAACGCAGTCTGTGATCGAGAGCGGAGAAAGGGGAGTGTTATTTGAACAGCCAAGTTCTTAAGCGCTATGCGGTAAATCTGAAATATCAGCATTTGTACATATAATCGAGCAAACCTCCCAACCGGGTCACACCACGCGTAGCAGGTCGCCAGGAAACCTGTTTTAGGAAAAGTTGAGATGTTCGATGTTGGCAAAAGATTGCAAGATGGACGGCCTCGGCCCCGGCTAACACGATTACCTGAAACAGAAGTGTATCCTCGAGATCTCATCTTGAATGCTCCTTTGATCGTGAATTCCGAGAGATTCCAAGTGAATTCCGTTTCCATTCTTGCGAGCTGTCGGAATCAGCCGCCCATCCTCCTTCTTTAGGCTTTAGGAACACCATTGCCCCGCCCTTGCAGGTATGTGACGAGATGTGACGTTAGTTATGTTATTAGCACAACAACCCTGCATCTTTTGTCCTTTGTGCAAGTGTGCAATGCGTTAACGGAACGACACAACGTCGAGGGTTGAAACGTGGAACCGTTGCATACATAGATTCAGTTTAGTTCGGCAGAACATGCTTATCGCCCCGGACGTTCCGAGCAATCAATAAACATCTTCACAAATCCTAGCTCGGATCTTGATTTTTCTGGAGATCAAGACAGCTGCGGACGCTAAATTGTAGAGCGCAACACCAACTACTCCCACGCACTCCGGGCAAACAAAAAAACGCCTTTGAAAAATGCTAAAACTTAGGACATGGAAAACTCCAAAGACAGACTAGAATTAACTTATACGTCTAGTTCTATCTAGTTTTATGTGGGAAATGTTGGCATACAACCTCTATGTACGGAATACGTCCTCGATCATGACGTTCTTTTTGTTCCTGGAAGTCTGTTCAGCGCTACATGCTCGAGCGTCACGAGTCGGAAGATATGCCCAGATATGCCCTGAGAACGGCGTCCGATAATCGCACTGGTGATTTGAGCCTACCAACCCGTGTTAATCGCAATTTCGGCTCCGAATCTATAGAGCATGCGTTGATAAACCTAGAGATGAATACAGATATGTCAGCCACCGAGGAAAGATACATATCATGTTCATAGCTCGCTCCGCACCTCGGCGGCAACAGCTACATATAGCACCACCTAGTCGTTGTTCACTTCACCGCTGTATCACTGACTTGATGCTGTATAAAGGAATCTAATTTTTGGGCAAGTCGTTGGAGTAGAAGAGACCACCACTACCGGCTCCGAAGAAGGGACGAGAAAGGAACCATATCGATAACACGATGCCCCATATACCATCGTTGATGTAGTCTGTCATGGTCGATATACATCAAGTGTCCCGAATGAGAGAAAACAAAAACTCACACGTATGCAAACAGTTATAATTACCAGCTGTGAAAAGGGGCTTGACCCCTGGCTCTACATAGCTCTATGTACATGCGATGATGCCGCCAAGCTCAAGGCCTCAAGACATGTATGGCTGTAGAACTTACCCCAATCACTTTTGATATCCGTCAAAACTGACGCAGCTTTGTTCGAATGATGTATCCTCGAACAGGCCTCAAAACCCCATCTACTTACCTCCACCAGGAGATAGAACGAGAACCCGGGATCTGTAGCAGTGCCAAAGACAGACCAACGTACCGTTGTATCGCAACATAGCATAACGTCCCACTACAAACGTGGAAGCTCGTGCCTATGACATTAAGATTGAGTTCCTTATTAACTTTGGCAAGTAAAGCAGGTACCGTAACAAGCGGAGTGCCGTATTGTAGCGTATTGTGGCATAGGCTTTTCGTGTCGTCTGCAAGTATAACGGACCACCAATTTGGCGCGAGCTAAGGATATCAAAGCCACGACCTCGACGCCTATCTTGCATGAATGGATTTGCTTTGCGTGGATTCGCGAAAATGATTCAATACTACCAATATTGAAAACTTGAGGGATTTCAGCATGAGAAGCCCTGTCAAAACCAGCGCTCAAGCTAGCGAGAAGACGCAAAACATATGGGTCCATTCGGGGTCCATTAAACATCTGTAAAAGAGGGAACAAGACATGTCAGTCAAGGCGAGGCAAGTAAGGGCAAGTACCTGATGAATGAATTGAGTAATCGTGGTAAGACTAATCACCGGTAAACAAGATACCCAGTGTTGTGCTGCAAATAGACTTGTCACTTGAGTAAGGCCAACCGCGAAGAAGGTCCTCTCGGTGCCAAGCTCGCCGTCGTGAGCCATCAGGGAATCTTCATCAGGATGACCTATGTATGTATGCGTATGAAGCAAAGAGGGGAGCGAATGTATGAAGATTCGCGGGCCTAATTGTGGCGCAATGGGGAAGGGGAGGATGAGGTATCATGAAGCCATTAATGCGTCACATTGTTGAGAACATACAGATGAAAGGATTTCTACCTAAGACTTCGATTTTTTCAAGTTTTAATGATGTGGATGATTGACAAGGTTGAACCTATGAATCTCCTCCTCTGAGAGATCATAAGATACCGAACGGTGGACTGGACCGCTATGCTATCGCCTACAATAGACCCTACTTCAGCGATCAGTGACGATTCGGGCGCAGAAGGACAGTGAATCACAGAGAGTGTAAGAAGAGATAGTTTTTTCGCCTAGCATTGAAGGATGACGGTGGATAATCGATTGAATAAACGTCTTGACTCTAGTAGTAGAGGTTTTTTTAAAAAACTGGAAATTGATCTCAACTTCCAGAGCATTCTAAAGATAGACTGAAGATCGAAGGTAGTACTCCAACATCGCACAAAGATATATTCTGTAATTAGGAAAACCTAGGAAAAACCTATGAAAGCCACTGGTAAGACGAGTTGAAAGAAGAGGAATCGTTTCGATGAAATTTTCGGCTATTTTCGGCACGTTCCGGTTTTGACCGAGTAAGTGCCGTTTTCTTTGATGATACACTAGCAGTAACCCGTGCGATGCACAGCTTAATTACGCTCGTCTGTGATGTCAATTGAACCCTGCACGACGCACGTGCATTTATGTTAAGACAAAATTTGTCTAGCCAATCAGAATGATTGGACCAAGCAGGGACAAACACATAATTTTTTGTAGTGTTGATATTAATTGTTACCTGCTGTTGTTATATGCATGCCAGTAAATCATCGACGCAAGAATTGCAACACTTAAAGCCCCCTCAAAAACGCTCTCGCCAATTTAGGGACCGGCCTTCTCATACCGGCCCAAAGACCTGTCTTATACTCAATTCCAATGTCATATCACAGTCAAGATCTGGTTTCCTCTCTCAAAACCAGAGACCATATTAGGACATGCTACTCTCATCTTTCGGCCCTAAGCCTCTTCCGCGATGTCCCCTTCAATGAACATGTTTCCTGTTCCTCCCGTTGCGGAGGAACCTGTTTCCTTTCTTGACTTCATTTCTAGTACTACTATTAGATTCGAAGCTCCAACCGCGGCCGCCTAACCAATACTGCAAGTGAACCTAATCCAAGCCTATTTTGAGCACCCAAGGCTGTAGTTTTCACTCAAGCTCTGACCACGACTTGCCTTGATGAGCTAGTCCAGGCTCGGCGAATATGGAACCACTTGTTCAGGAAATTGTTTGAAAAAGGTTGTTCCCCCTTACCCAAATAGATTCATACGGGGTAAGTAAACATTTTTTCGTCCACTCTCGTGCATATAATAGGAAAGCGGTAAGGAGAACGGAGCTGTTAACTTATGCAGCGTATGTATGTGTACGTCACTCGAGGGTTGGCTTCTCTTTGATATATGTAAGTACCAGGTCCGATCGAGTTGTATGTCGAACGCAATTCATTATACCCCGGTTATACCCTTGAGCTCGTGATTTTGTGCACAAGCTGCTGAAGTCTGTTGAACTTTCCGTAATAATTTACGGAATTATTGGCATGTCACGGCTTTCTAGCTCCCGAAAATGTCGAGAGCTCGAAAGCCTTGAAAGGAAATCGCGTATAAAATAGGTAAATGCTACACATCTTGATTTACTTTGTCACTGGCACCTTTATTTCCACCGAGTGTAGGTCTGCTTAGGTCTGCTTTGATTCTCCAACTCTTTCTGAACACGAACGAGGGCTACACAGTTGCATTAGGATTCCGAGAGCTTTTGTCACAAGTTTCGGGGTACGCGCTTCTGTAGAAAACAGATAGAAATTTCGAGGCTCCAACAGGCTCCAACTTCATCAGAATTTCTTGTTTTTGATAGACACCGTATACATATATGCAAATGACCGCGTAGTGAAGTTCTTTCCCTGGGGTATGGGAAATTTTCATTTCGTCGTTCAGCGGGCGGGAGGAATGAGGCAAATGAAAGAATTGAGGATTTTACTGGTCAATCAAGTTTCCATCGAGATACCAGTTCCAAGTAGCTATCATCCAATGATCTCCCTGAAACCTCGAAGCTCAATCAACATGCGAAACCGAGAGCTTCGAGGTGATGCTCCACAAGTCCAAAGGTCCATTGTAAACTTCGCATCGAGTGCTTGCTCTACCCCTCAGCCCAACGGCCCGCTACATCGAAAACCGAGAACCCCAGATATCTTCAGGAAATTTCCCAAATATATGCGATGCAACCCAGGGGCCATTTCTTCGTGCTTTTTATATACATAGTCAACCAATTCACTAAATAAATCAATCTTAAGTCCGTTGACGCTCCAATGTCGGGTTCGCGTTCCATGGAGAACAGAAGGAAATTCTAGGAAATTGGACTGGTAGGGATAACGACTGTGGGTTGCAGGTTATTCATACAGATACGCAGTCGCACGATGTATAGTACTTTTTGACAGTCTGAGTGATCCCAAAATTCATTAGAAGTGCACGGGTCCACCTAATAGTAACAGACTCATTAACCAGGGGAGTGCTCCGTGGTGACATCGCGGGAATATGGGGTCACAGACGTCCTTAGCCCAATAATCAAAATTCGAGGAAGTAGCTGGAAGTAGGGAGTGAATAGAACAACATCACTGGGACGACAACTAGAATTGGAAATTAGGAAGACGTGGTCGCTTTCACGCGATTTTCGCAGTCATCGAAGGAGGATGGCTCGACACGTCACAACAGATCGTCGCAGCGTTCTGGACGAGGAACATGGCCCTTCTTTACTAGCCTGTAGGCTGATTGCACGTTAGTTATGTGTCGATTATCAGGACAATAAAAACGTACATCTTGTGGATCTCTGACATGACCTCTCATTGGTGAGAGCGGAGGCATTGAGCTCTGCGATGAAATGGGGGCATGAGCATTGACAGTCCGCGGCCGCGGGGGTTGCAGTCTAGTAGACCAAGACGGCAAGGCTGCATTGGATTTTAATACATCAGGGCTCGGACTGTAACGACTCGTAGTGTTTCGAGCCCATTCACGATGAACTTGTGTCGCAGGCTCCGAAATGTAACTGGCAATGTTATTTGAGGGCACAGAGCGGCCTTCTGTTCTGTCTAAAGATTCATTGCTCCAGGGTAAAAGACCTCCAAGAGGAATATGTTGTACCACGACTCTTTTACCAAGAACTTCAGCCTTCGAAAGGAAATTGTGTCAAAGAGTTCAAAGAATCTGAGCTTAATATCTCACCTCATACATTTTGAACAGGCCAGAGTTAACTTTGCCCCAGTTCGGCACGCCCAAAGCGATTGAATGTAACTGGGATGAGTGTTCGTGGAAAGGACCCTGCTTGACCTCGTGAATACGCATGATCGACATGAAGTATAGATTAGTAGGCGGCAGAGGGGGGTGAAGAACTGCTGACACTGGTATCTTTGTCTGGTCTAGAATTTTCAAACGGTGTCAAACCAAATGTATTTTTGAACGAGGTGGAAACTTAGGACCTCGCAATTGTCCACTACCAAAGATATAACCCAAAAAGTGTGAATCGTCTAGGCCCCAGACGCCATGACTCCCAGCAGGCTCTAAGCGGTAAACATCTTGAAGCCTCCAACAAAGACGGAGATACCGCATGAATACTCTAAGGACCAGTTCACGTTCTTGTTCGACTTCAGGCATGAAAAATCGCGTAAGTGTTAAGCAAAGAAGGAATATGGCAAAGGAAGTTTCATGGCCAGTGCCATAGTCCATTCTGATGAAAGATCCAAACGAAGTTAAAAAGTATGGCTTGATATGCGGAATAAGCGAGCTGTACTCTGGCGGAAGCAGTCGAGATAGCAAACTATCTGATTGCTGCGATACAAGAATTGAAGATTCTACTCATGAAAAGCTAGAGATGAGCTGACCTCTTCCAATCTTGCGCCCCAGGTTCGGAAGGCAAGGTTTCCAAACCTTTGTGGGGAGTGCAGGGGTGGGATGTCTTCAATCCAGCCATCCAGGGTATCGATCAAAGTTACCATGCTCGATACAGCCTATTCGAAGTAGCATATAAGTCAAGCTGAGCAACATAAGGAGAAACTTCTTACGTACTTGACTAGGAAATTTAGAGCTCCAGGGAATTGTGATTCCAACAACAGCTTCGTTCAGTCTCCGTAGGAATATGATTAGATCTCGAAATCCTTGAGTCCGCCGCCAAATTTCGACGTCTTCTTCGTGAAAGATCTTCTGAGTTGGTAGCTGAATAGAATGAATCTCTGGAAGGGTGACTCTTCGTAACGGATTCGGTGAGATACTCATGGTTGTTGGTGTAGGAGTCAGAGGCGGACAAGTCCGTGCGGTGACACGTGCTTTTTCGCGCGCGTTGATCATGAGTCACCTCCTCTTCCTCTCTGATCTACTCTATTCACGTATTAATGGCACCATACGATGATTGGAACCGGGTGGACGAAGACGAGGAAGACGAACTACAGGATGCTGCAGTAAGCTGCGACGTTCTGGTCTGCAGGAAACTAATATTTATGTTTCGCCACAGTTCTTCGACGCCAAGAAGGACGTGATACTGTTCTGCATCGATTGTTCTCCCTCGATGCTTGCTCTTCGACCGGATCCTGAAAACGAGACCAAGAATACAAGTCATCTATATGCTGCGCTAAACAGTGCAATGAATCTTCAGAAGCGCAAAGTTGTTACAGGCCCGAATGATTCATTCGGCATCTTGCTGTTTAATACGGTGAATAACGGCACCTTGGATCTATCCAGAACGTTCCTCATATTGCTATAAAGACTCGAAAACCAGATACACCGCGTACCCAAGGCTCTGAAATAAAAAAGAACATGTTTCTGTATCAACCCATTGGTCCCATCTCTGCGCCGACAATTCAAGAATTGATCCAGCTCCTCAACGGCGAGACCTATCAACAAGAGTTTTCAATCAGATAATCTGACAAAAGTTACAGCTGCACAAGAGGATTCTGATGAGATACAGAAACAATTCCCCCCCTGCGATTCTCGTGTTGCCATGGGGGACGTTTTTACCAGCTGCAACTGGGTGATTCGTGACGGGTGCGCTCCAATAAGCCAGTCCACACGAAATGCTAATCGTCGTTTCTCAGTGCTCCAAAAACGGCCACAAAACGCGTCTTCTTGATCACTGATGAGGACGACCCTCATCCTTCATCCAAGCAGCTGAAAATCTCTGCACAAACGACTCTCGAAGTGAGAGCTATTCTTGCCGTCTTTGAATGAAGCATTTTCACGAAGTATCGAACGTACTTATTGCCAGGATCTAGCGCAGGCGGGAGTTGTTGTAGAGCCATTCTTTATTCAAAGCGAAGATAGGCCTTTCGACGTGACCAAGTTCTATTCTGTGAGCTGCCTAGTGATCTGCAAGTAGCGAAATCAAACGACTTCGTTCCCAGTCTGTGTTGCAAACAAATGCCTTTGCTGATGATGTCGACTCAGACCCCTCCATCCTCAACCAATCCATATCCGTATCTAGAATCGAAGACCTTCTTTCTCAAATGAAGTTCCGCGAAGTGGCAAAGCGGGCGCTCTTCAACATCCCATTTGAATTAGCTAAAGGGCTTACCATCGGTGTGAAGGGGTGAACGTTGCCACTCGTTAGTGTCCGTCAATATTCTGATTATTGTCCAAGTTACGGCCTTGTGACGGAACAGAAAAAAGGCGAATACAAATACTTCGTGGACTTGGGAGACCGATTGGAGGCGGCCACGGTCAAAACAGGACAGCTCGACGAAGTTAGGATCTATATTTTTTGCTAATCTCAAATTCTGTGTTTAAAAATTGATGTTAGGATCGGGATGTCGAAGTCGATAAATCCAATATTGTTTACGGGATGGCAGTAGTTGGTGCCGCTCCAAGCAATGACGATGCCGAAGACGATAGTATGGCAGCAACTAAGGTCGTAAAATCTGGCCAACGGGCAAGTATTATCTCTTACCACCTCGCTATTCTGTTATATGAACATGCATATTGTCGCAGCCGTTTTACACTGCAGATGAGATGAGATCCTTCCGTACATTGGGGTTGGAACCTGGTGAGTCGTGCTTTTGAAGCGTACTCAAGCCAATCCCCACCGATATCCTTAGGCTTGAAACTCTTGGGTTTTAAACCACGTGACACCCTCAAGTTCGAGGATAATGTCAAGCATTCGCTCTTCTTATACCCTGAAGAAAATGTATGATGGGCATGGTTGCTTCCCAGACATTTCCCATCTGACCGAGCCGACGTATTCTTTGACTCTTCAGACTTACGCTGGTTCCAAACGCACTTTCAGTGCTCTTTTAAAGTCAATGATCAAGAAGAAGGTGGTCGGTCTAGCGAGAGGAGTTTTACGACGAAATTCTACCCCAACAATCTACGCAGTACTTCCTCAGGTATTGAGGATCGATTATTCACCTAGGTGTAGTCTGAGTTCTTTCAACAGGAAGAAGATGTAGATGAGATGGAGCCCGCTGGATTCCATATCATTCCCTTACCCTTTGCAGACGACATTCGCTCTGCACCTATAGATGAAGGCTACATTGGTGTGTTCATGCCCTTTCTATACTGAGGTCTCATCTAAGAGTTCTAGCTTCGGATGACTTAAAGGACAAGGCCCGGGCTTGGATAAACAAGATGACGATCAAATCTGGTTATGTACCAGATTCCTATCCCAATCCCGGTATGTCTCATGATTGAACATGCATCTTAAGCCTCACAAATATGCGACAACAGCCTTAGCCTTTCACTATGATCAACTAGAAGCGAGTGCATTTCGTGAAGAGTTTAACCCAGATGCTTTTGAAGATTTAACTGAACCGAATGTTGACCTTATCCACGCTGTAAGCGACTATTTGTTATTTATCAATGAGCTTCAGCTTATCGATGCACAGAAAGCGGGAAAACTCCTGAAAGAATGGAAAGTTGAATTGGCTGATGACCATAGTGCGACTTTGGTCATTCCCGTTACTGGTTCAAAACGAAAATCGGTATGTATTCCAATATCTTAGTTAATTACTTTATCTCATGCTCCTGCTTGTATAGGAAGATACATCTAACGACGGTATTGACGTGGCGGAGATCAAGACCAGGTTCGAATCGGGCTCACTAATGAAGGTCAGTCCAACCTTGCTATCTTTCTCATGTGTGACTTAAAATTTTTACTTTTCTTCAGTTGAAGGTTGATCAGTTAAAGGTAAGATCTATGACCAGTCGTACTACCTTCACCCAGTAAACCTCGTCCAAGGCATTCTGTCGAAGCCAAAATCTTTCGACGTCAGGGAAAAAAGCCGATTTGATCCAGCGGGTCGAAGATTGGTGCAATTCACATTGATGGGGTTTGCACCTAGAAAGGAAAGAAAGGTTTGTTGTACACGATCGTCATATACATATTGCGTCTGCGTACCAGAGACTCACTCCAAGAGTTGAACATCATATAACGCGAGTCGACGGTGTGGGTGCGGATCGATACCATATACGACGAGTGGCTAGTACATGAGGGTAGGTAGCTAAGTCATGTATCCTCGAAATAGTAAGCAAAGGATATAGAAGGAAAAGCATAAAGTATGCAGTATGGTGTGCAGTCAGTCGATCTGTCTTTCTACAACCGATTCCAGGAATGATGATTATGCCGGTGTGGTACTTGCACCATTGTCTTTGGGATTGTTGAAGGATGAAAGGATGAGCTCACGTATCACTGAGACAAATCCACCCGCCGGCTGAAGCGCTGATAAGTTATCTATGTGCAGGCTTTTTCTGTGCTCGCCTACGCTATGTTATTGGCAATAATAGTCGTTCATCCACGTTAGTTTCGGGCAGGAATGAGCATGGCAGTCCCAACCTGGGCATATCAAAACTGCAAAGTGTAGCAAAGGTTGTCGGGCACAATGCTGAAGTCTGCTATCATGACAAAGGATCCAAGTCGACTCAATATGATTTCTCATCTTCTTATGCTATGTTAACAGGGAAAAGAGGTAAATTATTGACTGAGTAATATCTTGTGAATGTACTGTAGATATATGTACGAGACAAAGTATGTGATCGATTCTGAAGCTCCAAAGTCCTCGAAAAATAACGTCCACATGTCTGTAGAACAATTGCAATGAACAATGAACGTACAGGAAAAGAATGGAATCTGTTTACAAACATAAATTCTAGGACGGTAAAAAGTCTACAACCAATGTGTGGCCAAACATGTACCATTTCATATGTGACTAGTAGGAGAACTTCATCAACCAAGGGTTCAAAACAATCTGTTGTGTAAAAGAAAGGTCAATAATTATCTACCCTGCCGAATCCTAAATACGCACTGGTAGGAGCAGATGACATCCAACAACCAAGCTGAGCGGTATGATCAACGCCCAGTTCCACCCAGGAATCTGCCAATCAAAGGGAACCGCGTCTGTGGTGAACACTACCATCATTGCAATAAGCAGAAGGCAAATGATGATAGAAAGCTTGAAGTTCTTGATGATACGAGGCACTTCAATCCAGAACGTCGATTTCTCGACTTCTTTTCCTGTAGAGCCCCAAGTCCTATGCAAAGAAGGCCGCCGAGCATCAATATATACGATGCGGCAAGAAAGAATGATACAGATTTTGAACATACATATCATACGAGAAGAGATGCGCCAAGATAGCAGTCGAAAGATGAATACTCAAACCTCCAAAGAAAAATAGGCTGTGTTTCATTAGCTTCTAAACACTGCATGGTCACTAGAACACTCACAAGAACGGAACCCATCTCAGATTCTCCACGGCACTGCTCCAGATACTTCGATGGCCGAGACGATATTCCAACATGGTGAAACCGAGGTTTCCCAGGGCAGGGAACACCACGACGCAGGCAAGGAGAATTTCGAACGAATGCAAATAGAACCGGTCGAGGTCGGGGCCAAGGCCGAGCAGAAGGTAATTCAGAATCGACCCAATGGTAGCGGCGGCGATACCATCTACAAACAATAGTAAGGAGAACGAATCAACGTTGAGCCTGTGCAAAAATTTGGATACTTACAATACGAGAACATGTAACTACTCATGCCTATGTGTACACCATATAGTTGCATTATTTAGCCGGCAAGTGACATAGAGAATAGAAGACGTAGTGACTCGCCTATCTTGTAATGAACAGGCGCAGCAGACTGCATGAATTCTCGGAGTTGTTTACTGATAGGTCCGTGTCGCCACCACTTGATGAGTGGGTTGAAGATGATCTCATCACAACCTATAAGAACCAATTGAATCAACAGCTTGAACGTGAATGGATGATGAACACGCACCATAAGCGTATTTCTGCCACCTCGCTAATTCATCTACCACAGTCAAACTCACACCCTCTTTGAAACCACCCTGCGAGTATGTCGCCCATCGCAACGTATAGCCTTTCAGCAACAGCCTAAGGGCAAGATCGAAATCCTCTGAAACGTTTGCTTCAGACCACATCTTCCGTCGACCATCAGCGGGATCGATGAACTACAATGAGATAGAACATCAGATAAGACGTCGAAATCCTGCATAATACGTGAGAGGTCAAACTTACGCTGGCATCCTGCACGGCCTTCCATTGCAGGAATGCGTTATGACCAACGAATGGCGCTACTTCGCCGTTCGCACACCCGTATGAGATACATCTGCAGAAAACACAAAGATCAGCTTGTAAGATGTCGAATGAGCCAGCGAAAATGACGAGATTACTTATTAATTCTCCGTGTGAAATGCGTGATACCATTCTCAAAGTAATGGTGTGCGACTTGCATGACGTCTAAGAGGAAAGAGTAAACCAACCTGATATAGAAGATCGAAGCTAGGGGTTGGACTCACCACTTTCATGCTGAATGATCGCAACCTCCTCTCCTCCCTCTTCACCCATCTCCCTTGCAGCATCCCGGAAACAGTCCTCTGGCACAACAGTATCTGCATCAATGATCAAAATAATCTCTCCAACGCGCAAACTCCGAGCTCCTCCAGCCCATGGACGATGATAAACCACTTCCTCGGT
The DNA here is from genome assembly GCA_028011325.1 of Lentinula lateritia. Taxonomy (NCBI): domain Eukaryota; kingdom Fungi; phylum Basidiomycota; class Agaricomycetes; order Agaricales; family Omphalotaceae; genus Lentinula; species Lentinula lateritia. The sequence continues at coordinate 67,578 of JANVFT010000043.1, forward strand.
CTCCTTCCCCGACTCATCAACGACCTTCTTCACCGTACCAGACTCTTGGTAAATCTGCTCGATGGCAAGCTGCAGCGCTCGTTCTTCGAGGGACTCGATGCTTTCGAAATGGGGTTGAGAAGAAAAGGTAGAAGGGCTGCTAGCACTGGTGTTCGGTCTGCTGGTTTCACGAGGTTCACTGGAAGAGGATGTGGGGTTGTTGGCACTAGAAGCATCGCCGATAAGTTTTGCGAGCTGTTGTTCCATAGCAATACTAAGAGCGAGACCGTAATTCATATTACTCGCTTTCTTGAATTTGCCTGCACGTTTGAAACCACCTGGACCAGAAGAGTGACGCGGACGTGCGACCCAGCCGATGTTGTGATTGGCGTAGAACTCCAGTCTGTAAGGTGAAGGGGCAGTCAGCAAATGGGAAGAGATACCTGTATAGACCATACCTTTTCTGTTTATCCTCCTCTGGAATTATCTGCAGACCATCGTCACAGATAAAGATGGAACTAGTTCCTCCCTGCCGAGCATACGTTTGCATGGCTTTCTTGATTGAAAATACGGAAGGTGCACTGGTAACAGTTCAGCTCGAGCACGAAGGAGGAAAATATCCAGAATACATACATCGTCAATTCCAAGCTCTCCTTGTAAACAGGGCACTGAATCGTGATATGAGGAAGCCCACCGACCCGGACTTCTCTCTGAAGTTCCCGTTCCACCTCTTTCAAGTCACCTTCAGTCCCATTCTCGCTGCTGTTCCTGACAACTATTTGTTCGACAGTCTCACTCCATCTAGCGGCACCATCGACCTTAGCGTTCGGCTTTGGACGTTGAGCAGAGTAGTAGGCACTGTTTTCATGATATTGTGCTACCGGTCCAAGAACAAGAGAAAGATTTCCGATAAGTTGTAGACAAAAAAACTGGCAAAAACAACTTCATTTTAAACACTTGACATTGAGAAATATACACATTACTCACTATGCTGACGGCGGCAACTACAGGCAACACCACAACTAGTCCGAACCGACGTGTATCACCATCCAACACCCATTCTTCGATGAGGTTCGAAATACCAGCTGCAGCGAAATACATGGTCAATGCAGCACCGCAACCTGCGTAGAAAGGACCGAGGAGGACAAGCTGACGAGGTTCGGGACCATTGTCAGAGCCTTCTTCAAGAGTGGACGCATCTAAGAACGATGTCAGATTTTGACATACATTACGGACGCAAGGTTGTAGTACTCGAGGGACATACCTTTCTCTGACTGGGCAGGGGGAGGTGGCTGCAGTTTCCACCATGAGAGAAACGACCAGAATGAGCTCTTCTTAGTTTTTTTCGACACCTTCTTAGGTTGTACAACCTTCTCCTCCTGATCCTGCTCACTCGCAGCGCCAAAGCCGAAATCAACAACTATTGTATCCGCAGCGGACCGATCGACATCTTCCATGCCGAACGGCCCAGCAGCGGTTGACAACCTCGTAGATGAATATTGAGGGAGAGCAATAGTTGAAGGGGCGGCCGAAGTCACAGTCGAAGCGAGATCCGGCAAGCTGCCGGTGTGCATCACAGGAGATCCAGTTGGATCGAAGAAGCCTGGAGTATTACTATCCCTCCTCGGAGTACTTCTAGTGCGCCAAATGTACTTGATCAGCTTCTCCTCGAACTCAGCCCACAATGGAATCACTTGATCAACCGAAAATGCCCAGACCACGAGGGTATGGTCCGAGCGAATGAAGGCAGCGCACTGTTCCCTCTCGGCATCGCCAAGAGCGCTGATGTCGGGAAGAATCTGAATGCGCGTGTTTGAGTCGATGAGAATCTCCCTCGCGGTAGGCGGTGAGCGAGACACAGCAGCATGGACACTAGCACTGCGAATCTTGACAGCCACTTCCACGTTGAGCCGACGAACGCCTTCCTCGAAGGGAATGAGTTTGGGATTCTCGTATGGAAAGCACCGGAAGGACGTTGGATCTACACGTAAACAAACACCAGTGGAATCCGTGTCACCAGCTGGTTTGAACCAATTATCCTGCAGCGTCTTTTCGTATATATTGTGCAGGAGAGCGTCGAACGCATCATAGTCGTTGTTCAGGATCGTAAGCGAGTGTGAAGGAGAGTATGACTCGGCATCGGACGCAGAGTTTAAATGAGAGGGATGGACAGGGCGCGCCTGTGGTTGAAAGTGGACTTGGTTGGGGGACGCCATTTTCAACGGGTTGGGGGGGGGAAGAAAAAGAGGGGGAACCAAACAGAAGACAAGCAAAAAGTTCCTTGATAAAAGACACCTCGGAAGTGACGGTGTACGTATAACACCGCCCCTTCTTCAGCCTTCTTCCTACCAGTTCCTACCACGACTCAACACCTCTCAATCATTATGTAGAAGCCTTCGAGTTCCTGGGGCCTTAGAAGGCAACATCTAAAAGTTATGCCGTTACAAAGCGTCACAGTCATTGTCAACGTCGCCTGGCCACATTCAAAGAAGGCGAATAGGATGTGCCACAACGCTATCTAGAATGAATGGTACGTCTCGGTCGAGAGCTGATATCTTGAAACTTCGAATGATGAACATCGGAGAACAGGCAATCGCTGACAGCTCTCACAGCCCGAGAACAGGAACGACCATTTTTTTTCAGACAGCATGGACCATGCAAATCTGTACACACTTTTGGTTGTATTATCAAAGTTGCTCATCAGACTCGAGTGAGGCTAGTAGGAGAACAGACAGGCGGAAAACATCGTCAACCTTACACGTGTGATCGGAAGCAGGAAGTTTGTCTTATCCAGTCTATTCTTTTTCAGCCGCAAAGCCCGCGTCAGTCACTTAGTCACTTCAAGATAACAGAAATAATACATACCAACGGTCAAGCTCCTATCACCCCCATCCCGATGTGTTCGAATGAGTACGACATTCTGTTATCTGGGTCTTGGAGACCCGCGTCGTAGCTACTCACTAGCGTAGAATTTGTCGGCAATAACTAGCAGACGACTTTGCTGCCACCACCACAGAGTTGGCCGACAAACTTCCCTTCGATGTTGACCCGAGGTGGATTGTGTACGTTGAAGCAATTGAAAACAGACAGGAATAAACTATGATGTACTGTAGGGAAACATCGAACAACGTGGAGACCGATGACCGAAAGTCGCTCTTCTGAAGATCTGGTCAGTATCATTCAAAATTGAAGAGAAGATAGAAGAGACAGCTGGAACGGACTCGAGTCAATACGTGAATATGGACATGAGAAATTATGAACACATAGTACATATGTAGGTTGTCTGGAATCACTCCGAATGGATTGAGACACCTACAGTAGTGATAGCTCAATTCGTGAAAAAGGAACCGAGAAAATTCACCTCGAATTCTTTGATAGTAGATCGGGAGACCTTGAACTTGATCCGGGTTTATGAGAATAGGTTCCTGGTATTTGAGAAGAGCCTCGTATAAATACCGAGCAGTACGTGGAATGTATGCTTTAGAGCCCCTGCGCAAGGAGTACCAGGGCCAGGAGAGACCGGGAGAAATAAACAGTGTGACCTAGCTAGGACCAAGGCAACGTCAGCACATGGTCGAAATACCAGAAGACTTATATGTAGTACCTCCTGAACCTCTGCTTGCCCCTTGAGTAAGCCTAGGAATTTGGGAGTTGACGCACGCAACCCTTTCGAGTGCGTCAGATAGTATTGCCAATCGTCTTGCCCGTGAAGATGCGGTAGAATAGATCCTCTTCGATGAATTATGTTCTATTGATATGGCTCCGAGCGCATGGAACTAAGGGAGCTCAATGGTAAGAAAGTAGGTATAAATACAGGAAGAAGAATCAGGACAGACGTACTTATGAACCAGCGCTCAGGTACTCATCTTAGGCACTCTTTGTCGATTCTATCCAAGCAATCATTCAAAAAATAGACCTGAACCCAAGCTAGACTTGGACATGTTGCGTGAGACCGGACCCGAAAAACGACCTCAGCTTTTTGTAGCCTTTCCATCAGCTTTCTTTGAATCATATGGTGCCATGTGGGCCGAACTTTGAGTTCACGTCGAGTTTCGCCTGATGTGAGACTGCTCTACGTTTTCCATACACCAGGAACATCGAACTCGGCTTCCAATGGCGCATGCATCTAAGCCTGAGCAATGGTTGAATAATAAACTTCCAATGAATATAAACGCCTCTGACCTGGAAAATCTCAGAAAACTCTCTCCTGAAGGTGGGACTCGGTGATGTTTGTTTGTAGGTCGGCTACCATAGGCAATGCGAGCAATCAGAACCGCGAAATACGGCCCAGTCACTGTAGCTACCCAGCAGAGCTAGGATGGAAAGGATGAACACGCAGGATTCAGGTGGTAATCAGGAGCCTGAGATCATCTGGAAAACTCGGATGAAAAATATACAAGTGAGATTCGAATAGTAGGACATACCGCTTTCTGACCACACGACCGAAGAACTTAAATCTTCTTCATAGACACAAACTTTGTCTCTGGAAAAATACCAACTTCATTCCACAGCGACCCAATTCGAGAAAGAGAAATTGAACGGCAAGGAAATTCGAAATCGTCGGACATTTGTTTCCTTTGGGATCTTGATTTTGAGGCAAGGGAATCTGAAGCATTATCACATCGTCCTATCGTAGAATTAATTGGTAGGTATTGTCCTCAAACCTTGCTGCAATCTCCGCAATCCCATTTCGAGCAAGGGGAACGAGCAAGGGGAACGCGTCAAGTCGCAAAATCAAAAGAGGAGCAATCCTACTAGCGCGCGCTTGACCTGGCTCGGACCGGGTGGCCCACCAACGTTCCGTGGACGGTTGAAGGGAACTCTCACGTTTTTCCCCCGTTGAGCGCTTTCTGCTCGGTCTTCTATCCTCCCGGACTTATGCTCAGCTTGCACAAGTATCTTTGCCTACATAATGTAGGACACTCAACTTCCTCTTGGATACGCCGGGAAGCTTTTCGCTGTCATTTGTGGAATGAACTTCTTCTATCTCACTCTCCTCCGACTCCACCTGATTGCAGACAAAAGGTGAGCAGCGAGCGGATCAATTGACAGTGAACACGCTGGCATCTTATAGAATAAGTACCGTCGAACATTCACTGGTGGTCAACAACAACGATTCGTCCGAATTCCGAATCACTATCGATTTTCTCGGAATTGGAACCAGTGATACTGTGGATGACATTTGTGCTAGCTTGGTCAATAAAATGAATTTAGCATTCGTTATATTGGAGGTCTACATCAAAAACCAACACATATCCCTAGAAACTGATCTGACTCGGAAACCCTTCTTAATTCGAGAAGACCGTCCTGATCCTCCTTCCGAGTCCTTTTCTGACATGATATGATATCCTTAGCACAATTGTTGAGCTCCTGTTCGTCCTCAGTAACAACATGCTCACGATAGTCCATGTCACTCCTTCTATGGCTAGTTGCCTCCGTTGAAACTGACTGACTGCTTTAGGTCGACCAAACCCCCGATGATAAGCCAGGAATCTGCGTCAATCGTTCACGAAACGCCGCAATCTGACAACGTTGTTTGATGGCGTTTGCGGAGATACATGACGAGAAGAGTTCCGAAACCAGAGACGATGTCGACCACAGCGAGGGTTATGTCTTTAACCATACATGAATGGATAACATCGGTGCTAGATGAGGTTGCAGATGGCGATGAACTCGGGATTGAGGTGATAGTAGTGGGATCAAGAGTATCAGTACCCGTGCCAACGCTTGATGTTGGTATCACATAGGTAGTATAGTGAGGTCAGAACTCGTTCCGGAAGGATCTGATTCAGCAGTTAGAAATGATCAAATTAAATGAGAACAATCACTTTACCTTGAGGAAATATTCGTTGAAATGATACTTGTAACTTCCATCGACGTGATTTGGCTCATAAGATAAATGGTTCAAACTTCATGGCAAAAGAGATAGAATTGAGCTCAAGTATCTCGAAAAGGTATTAGACGCTATTGTACTGTATTCTGTAGTCCGAGATGGGAGTACGAATGTTGTTGATATTTTCAATGTGCTACTGAAGCCGTGCCCATGGAGTGTTGCAACAAACGAGGTCGCTCACCTTGCTCTCATCCACCCAGATTTAGTTGCTCGGGGTCTACGGCGACTGCCTCTCGATAACGCCGAACCTGTCTGCGCTGCATTTCAGACTGGGTCACAGAAATCATCTATACCAGTCCTGATTGAATACGTTCAGTAATGTTAGGCCGTGGAAATAACAGTACTTTAGTGCTAAACATGTAAATGAAGGTTCTGGAATCAGGTAATACCGTACGACTCACCTTGATTATTGAAAAAACCATCGAGCATGTATTTTCAACCACACCAATTTGAGGAGCGCCATCGGTCAGCTCAGGAGTTTCTCCTGGGGTAAGACTGAGAAAATTCAGTGAATGGTCAAATATGGCGGGAAAGAACGATGCAATTTATGACAGTTTGTTAGAGTAACATGATCTGAGGCAGTTCTGCATAAATGAATAGCAACTACCGAGCTAGTTGTTCCATCATCTACATCCTTCAAGTTCTCCATTATCCCAAATGATATCAAATCTCAGCGACCGAGTAATCTTGATATCAAACGAAACAACAAAATTGGAAATGCATAGTAACACCAGAAGCAACTTGAAAGGGCTGCAACAGAAAAGCCTAGGGTGAGTACTAGTTAGTTGAACATATGCACTCACATTGGCCGCAATGGAGACCTGCCCATATTTATCAATGAAGAGACGGAGCGACAGGATACAAGAAATCAAGGACATGATTGGCGAGCAGGACAGTCAATCTCGAGCAATCCATCTAGTACCAGAGCCAGAGGTCTGCTTGAGGTTCGACTTTTGCTGATGATCACTGGTGTTCAGTAATGCATTGAGCATACATAGTAGGTTAGAGACTATGGTTACATTGGCATTACGGCGAGAGCCAAAAAGATGAAAATTCATTTCAGTTATAACATGACCCTAACCTCGCCCTTTTACCTTCTCCTCTTTGCCCATTATTCTTCCGTCAGAATTTTCGTAGTTGAATATCACTAAAACTTCGATGCGTGATGCGTCGTTGTGGCTGGAAAAAGCTGTACAGCTACATGCTCCAGATCCCTCAAGCCCTCCGTCAACGAGTCACGGTAGTCATAGACAGTCATAGACTCACCAAACCTTTGCCGTGACCATTTTCCAAGTCACCGGATTTAAGTAGAAAACTGACTCGAGAAGGCGTCGATGGTTGCATCCATATCACCATCTATCCACATTCTGCAGTATGCTTTCGAAGCATCAACATGATTTCAGTCTCATCAAAACTGTTGCCGCCGTTGAGCTCTGTATGGATGCATCAAGCATCTATATCTATTTTGATTGCTCCAAGTAAATCCCACCTTGTGCACTTCTGGTAGACAAGGTGTTGCGAGGTTTCATTCCTGGTAACCACTGGCAGTGCAGTCCGTCTGATATCATTCCACAGCATATTGCCGACGTCGATGTCGCCGTCTGCGATCAGTGATTCGAGGTCTCCCATGAGCTTGATAATGGTCGTCTTTGAGGAATTATTGTCCGTTCCCTTATCGAATAATGGATCCAATGAACATCGCTCTCCTTCTCCTGTGGTGAGTGTGCCCGATGTTGGAAACAATGTGTTCTCTGACGTTGTGTATAGGCTGTTTTTGTACATCTCGTCATCTCTAGCGCAGTCTGATCCCACTTTTCTTGATCTTTCGATAAATCCTACTATAACAGTCGGACAATCCTTCAATGCTACTTGGAGATGGAGCGGCATGCGAATTCCTTATGCTCACCCTCTCATTGTGACGGTCGGTCAAGATAACCAAGCATCAACTACTACGACTTCCACTGCTAGTCCAGGTGTCAACACCGGTGTAGTACAGTTGCAAGTCTCAGAAACCGGGTAATATATCACTATTTGTGGGGGGACGAGATAGATTTAAATGTATGTATGTAGATCATTTCGAGCAACTCTTGCTGTGCCGTTTTCCGGGTGAGTTGGTGTCTGCATATTTTGAAATTCGAATGCTGACGTTGAGTGTAAGGTTTTTATTGTTCCCCCCCTCTACGATTACTCAAACTGCCCAATTCGTTGTTGTACCCACTACGCTACCAGATATAATGTCAGTCTTTCTCAGTGATCTAGTATCTCTGACACTTTGAAAGCGCTAAAAATGACTTGCATATTCACGAATCTACCCGTCTCAAACGACCGTTAACACTCCAATCAGTTCTTCTCCGCCAATGTATGACTCAATCTATCATCTACTTGAATCGCCAGCTCACAAATCCTTCACAGCATGCTATCTTCCCTATCTCCTTCGACTGCTTCAGGAATCAGTCAAATATCAACGTAAGTTAATTGAGAGTTGATTTCTGTATCGATGACTGAAAATTTGAAGGTCACCCAGGACATCGGTGATTGGTTCTGGAACACAGTAAGTATTCAGAATTATCAATAGTTTGTGGTGCTAGAGTTGTTTGATTTTTCTCAGATCCCTGCCGACCGTTACCCCTCTTCCTGCAGCTACTAGCACAATGTAAGTCTTGCAACCCTAAGTCTCAAATTAGCAGATAGGTTAAGCATAATCAGCACGCCCACTACTTCTACAGATTCGACAAACTCTACCCAGCAAAGGTCAGTATACCATCCATTTCTGGAGAATGATTTCGGTCTTCTGAGTAATAAATCCCGTTATGTGTTTTAGCACAACCACTTCACCAACCATGAACTCTGATGCGAGCGTGTCTCTGGTTGGGGTCATCTTAGGCGCCATATTTGGTTCCCTTTCCGCATTCCTGCTACTTGCAATCCTGGTATATTGTTTATGGCGGCATCGTCGACGAACCCTTCCCCGGCGCAACACCCTTTCGGACTTGAACTCCAACGGACTCTATCCCAACCGAATGTCAGCCAACTCTATCCCAAGCGTTGAACAATCCCTAGGCAAAGGAGAAGAAGAAAACTGGGATGCCTATACTGAATCATCGCTGGCCCCATCAGATTCAGTGTCAAGGGTTGTGTGGTCTTTCTCGCAGGGAAAGAAAAAAGTTCGACCACTGGCTACTTCTACAACATTGGCTACGCAGAGTAGCACTGCATCGAATGATAGTAGGGAGTCGAAGCCCGATGCGACCCCGGATTCGAGTCGATATCGCAGTGCCAACATAGATCTTCCATATAAGATTCCAATGATTATAATGACGACTGCAACACCCTCTCCCCCATCTACTACGGTATCGTAGTAGTTTGTCTGTACCCGTGTATATTTGCGAAGGCTATCGTATCCTCAGCAATCCTTACTCCCAGTTAAATTCAGTCTCTGTCATATATATATACATGTTTAGTTTCCCCCCGAAACTATTACTAGGAAAAGATATGATAGGATACAGGTGAGGTCCAATTCCCAAACAACCAGTTTACCATGTAAACAATATGTTGTACAACGATGGAACTAGTGTAATAAATCACTAAAAAACTAGCTATTCGAACTCGAGCGATTTTGCGCAAAATGAGGAACCCCCCACGTACTGTTCTGAATGCTGTTTAATAACGCAATCTAGTCGAATGCAGTGAACCGTCGATCATATCCTTGGCGTAAATATCGAACCGCAAAGTATAGAAAGAAACGATCGTAATTGAAAACCTCATCAGCACAACTTAACAGACTATAGTACGATTGAGGCAACGGTGTTGAAGACAGAATAATGTTAGCGAAGTACAAGGCAAATGTATATGAGGAAGATAGCTTGCTGACTACTTTACAAACTTCCGAACTACACTAGTCTAAGTCGGCACCGAAGGGACCAAAATTTCCAGAGCGCCGGTAGTGGGAAGGTGTATCACCTCCAGGAGGACTGAGAGGCACACCCGTTCCAGGTGTGTCTCGCTGCGGGTATCTCTTGTGTCGTGAGAGAGCGTCCTTCACAAAAGCCTGGAATTTTTGAGACTCCGTGTTCGGTTGTTTGCCAGTCGAGGTTTCCTTCAAGTAACGTGTCCAGCTACAATCAATTCTTTCCCAATCTTTCTGGCTCTCTTTCCTGATAGGTCGCCATTTACTACCATATTCCTCCCTTTCTTCTGGGGATAAACTCCTGTAAACAGGTCCCTCATCCTCGTTAGAATTCAAAGATATGAACGATGCCTTAGGGTCGGCTGAGTCGCGTAACGAGGAAGAAGAGGGAATTTTGGATATCACACCATTTATCGGTGGGTTTACATTCATGCCACAGAAATGCTGGAGGCAGGGCTCCCGCCAGATGGAACAGAGGACACGACAGTGCGTCGAAGATCCTGACGATGATTCATTTCTCCCTGAAGAGGTTCATCGACTGATAATTCTTCCATTCCGATCACCGAGAGCTGGGTCGCATCAACCTGTAAACATGCCAATAACATGGACAGCATACATACATAGAGAAAGAGAGAACGCACCCCGTGTTCACTCTCTTCGACGTTCACGAACTCAGTCGGAACAACTGAAGCATCATCCTGGTGGCAAGGAGATGATGAAAGGGTGTTAACAGGATAGAAAAGATAGAACCAAAACAAATAAGACCTGCTTACACCATGGTGCGTGAGGTCTTCACCGTCGTAGTGGGGGTTGGACTCTGCCTCAATATTAAAGTCATTTTCACCATAGCCACGGGCTTGTTGCTCGTTAAGTTCAACGTCAACCACAAAGAGATCCCCATCATGATGGTGGTCTCGACGTGAGAGATCGTACACCGCTTCATTCTTGAGTCCACGAACCTCCGGCTAATCACGAGTGGAGAATATATTCACACCTTGAAAACCTGGAATGCCGGCGACATTCATGGAACCAGGGGGCGGCAAGGGAATGGCTAGAACAGTGGAAGCGACTCCGATAGCGATAGCTGTTTGGAGCAAGGAATAAGAGTGGTTGATGTTTTAGTGTTCTACATTGGAAAAGAGACCAGCTCTGTTGGGGGAAATCGAGAAAAGAGGACGTTTTGTAGTGAGCCGATGTTGGAATGTCCCTGGAGGACATATAAGCTCGTGTTACAGTGATGTAAAGTCTAATGGGAGGCCGTTTCAGTCTTTACGATAATGGCTATATGTGCTCATTTCGCAACGATGGGAAACCGATAACTTGAGAGATGGGTCCAAGAGAATCCGCCGGACAAGGTGGGTGTGTTAGGGTGTATTTTGATCACGTCGATTCCTCACTGCCCGTATTTTGAACCTGCTACGATCTGCTACGATACATGGTCTATTAGCATATGCATATGTTTAGTCAGTACAGAGGAAAAATTAGACATCTAAATCGTTCTTACTAAATATCAGATTTTTCCAAGGAGGTCGCGTTCAATTTCAGTCACAGTTTCCATCTGCTGGACCATCCTTCCATCTCTCGTCCGTCTTCGCACAATCAAATATCTCTTTTCCTAGCTTCCTATTCACTTGATTGTGTCTCTCGCACAACCACCGACTCAGTCCAGCCCTTCCACTAACGTCCGGCGCGTTTACCTTGATATCTTCACCGAAATCGTCTGCACAATGTGTACATGGATAAAGTACCGGCAAGGAGTGTAATAGAGTAAGCATATTGGCGCGCTGTGTGGGTGTAGGCTGTACCGGGTAGTAGGCCGCGGTTGTATGTAGGAACGTCCAAGTCGCGTGGCCAAGCTCTTCAGAGTCTGGTGGACAGTTCGTTGGTGGGATTTCGCGTGAAGCCGAAGCAGAGGAGGCTGCAAGTGTAGTGGCAGCGCCTGAAGCAGCTGTTGTGTAACTTTTGTTGTGACTTTGTTCCTGTGTCATTATAACGGGTTTCCAGAGTCTCCAGGAGGTACAAGCTTGACATGGTTTCCCGTCTGGGCCTGTTATCATTCCAGGCGGGATATCCCTTTCGGTACTTGATTCTGGCATAAAGAGCGGAGCAACAAAGACGGAAGGAAGGTCCGGCGGAAGTGGTGAACCGACATCAACCCGGTTCGATTTTCTCACGGTGTCAATGTAGCGGTTCCCAGTCTCTCTCCCAGTATTACTTACTGTAATCTCGAGTGATGCCGGACAATGTTATGTTCAAGCTTCGAAATTCAAAAGCTCAAGTTATTCCTAGTCACGCGTCTTCCTCACTCATTATAAATGGCCGATCGCGAGTTATAGGATTTCAGTTTGTTTCCGGCAGTGCGTGCTAGATAATGTATATATCCCCGCGTTTCCTCTCGGTCTCATACTTTGTATCCTTAGGTCTCTGTGTCTTCTTCTCTTCGGATATTTGTTGGGATTATCGCCGGAATACCTTCTCAATAATCAAGAATAGCCAAGACTTTCTTTCATCCACCTGACGCTCTTACACTGCAACACTTGCCAAGCAGCTCTCGTTTATCCTGCGTTTATCCACTCATGACTTTCCATTTGATTTCATGGTCAAAGAGATGCTCTATAGCTCATCTCACATGTATTCTCAGACCCTTTCAACACGCATGGCAACTGGTATCATGGCGTATCTCACCGCTTAATCCACTGTTCCTCAGTTGCTCGTTCAAGTTATTTTCTCGCTACAATATTGGCGAGGGCGGACCGATTCCTCTCCATCCGTCTACAGTGCGTGCCTGAACCATGATGTCTCTATGAGCCGCTAGTTCCTGATGATTTCTCTTAAAAGACAATGAAAGCACGATAACCCACACTTGCAACCTGGTGAACATGCAGGCTTTCCTTTCTGCCGCTACGGTCTTTCTCCTAGCTCTGATACATGCCCAGGAAGCTCTAGCCTTCATTGAGTGTAGCGTCCTTGATTACGGTGAGTGTATAGTGATTGCCCTTGAATCTGGTAACTCGCTCACTCTTACTCCAAAAGGTGCTGTTGCGGACAACACAACGGACTTGGGACCAGCTTTGACGAAAGCTTGGCAAGAGTGTGTTATACCACAAGTAACAACCACCGTCGCCACGGACGTGCTCCTCTACGTTCCTGCAGGGAACTATCTTCTCGCGTATGTAGAAAACGATATTGGTCCAACTTCCGAGTCTCATTATTTCCTGATTGTAGATACGGTAACTTTCGATGACGCGGCTAACTGGAACCTCCATATCGCTGGTGACATATTCTTACCTTTCAATCCTTCTTTAACTGGGACAATGCTCACGTTTGAAGTAAGCTTTCGAACTTTAACACTCCACAGTCTATTTTCGTCGGCTTAGATTTTGCGCAGAACTGCGAAAACATTCTTCTCAACGGTCCTGGTGCAATCTACGGTACGTCCTTCACCTCAACTCTCACTTCCTCGAGAGGTCTAAGTCATGTTCAGGCAACGGGTACCGCTATCGTCCCGGTGGAGATGTACGTCAACAACCACGTCTATTTGAATCCGATATGCTTTCTGAATGAACAACACAAAATCCTGTAGCTCACACTGTATCCCAGTCGTCCCCGTCTCATAAGATTCCAAACCTGTAACAAGTCAGTCGGTCCTTTTAATGGCTGCGAACTAAGCTGAATCCGCCGTTATTTTTCCTTCCTAGTTGCGAAATCACGGCTATCACCCTCTACGATGCACCCATGTTTCATGTTACAATAATTGGTGAGTATGACCCTCCTCTTTGACAATTTTCGCTGTATCATGACTAATGGCATGATTTTCGATAGGCAACAAGTTAGTACCAATACTTCTACGAGGAAAGTATTTCTGATGGATTCAATCATACCATAGCAATGAAGCTCACGATATGTCCATCATCGCATCTCACATCGGTTAGTAGACATTCAGCCCTCATTCTTTAATCTACGCTTGATCTATAATCTATACTATGACCTTAGGTGAAACTGACGGTTTCGATATGAGCGGCAACAACAACTACGTGCATGATGTTACCGTGGAGGTACGATTGTACCTGTTCCTGCTCCCTTTCTCTGTCTTAATTTGTTTCATTTAGAATGGAGGTAGGCATTGGACGTTCACATATTTGGAATCCCTTCTGGACCGCATCTTCCGTACTTGTAGATGAATGTGTCACAGTCAAGACGCCCACCAATGTGCGTATCGAATAATGGTCTCTTCCTCAAAAGATGCTGACTTCGTTCATGATTTATTGATAGGGTTTTGTTGCAGAAAGGATCACTTGCAGATACACAGCTGGTAAGCTTCGGGCGAACACTACTTATTGGGTTCATCAAAAATTTATCATATTGCAGGCTGCAATATTGGATCCTTTGGCTCCGGGGCTACTGGCGTCGACGTACAGGTAAATCACTTACGTGCAACACATAGTTCATTCGTTTATGCTGATATTACATTCACTCGCCTCTCGCATGCTTCATGTAGAATGTCTACTACAGCGACGTCACAATATCCAATTCCGATGCAGGCGTGATGATTAAGAGCTATCCCAATTGTGCTGGGACTGTGAAGAATGTCACATTCACCGGTTTTACTCTTGTAAGGATACTTTTCTCGTCGTGATTGACTGTTTACATTGGTGGTTTCCTAATGAATATCTCAGAGTGCTGCCGCTTATCCAATCTGTGAGTGTTCTTCCGTCTCATTCTTATATCAATTTCCGAGAGGTGAAACCTCGCAATACAGACATTAGTGCCTTCTGGGAGGTAAGTCACCCAAATTCACTGTATATTTGTATGAGGCTCTTGCTGAAAATATAATCTCAACGTCTCAGGGAGGGACTACTGATACCGGCACCCTCCAAATCTCTGATGTAACATTTGAGAATTTCCAGGTAAGAACAGTTCGAGCATTCTTGTACAGGCACGGCAGCTCATGACAAATTAACTCTACATTGCATCCACTCTGGGTGTATAATCAATAGGGAACAGGTACCCCGACTCGTCCCGCTGTCCTACTGGACTGTAACAAGGCTACTCCATGCAAGGATATAGCAGTAAGATTTTTTTTCCAGCTAATTTGAATACAACGGAGTAATGATTGACTTGTTATTACAGTTCTCGGGAATCAGTCTGACTGATACCAAGGCAGACTCATTCACGAATGCTTGCGGATCTGGCTTGAGTGGTTTGTCATCGTGCTAGTTATTATTTTTTTTTTCGAAAATGCATTGGGCATATGTACTTCAAGGTAAAGCTGAAAGCTACTTACTGTAGATTTTGGTCTGGATCTCAATGTCTATTTGTGCCCATATGAAACTATTAGTATATATCCAGCTCTGTTCCAATTTAAACGCGTCTAACACGCGTATGATAATGTTGTACAGTTTTGCGGCCACGTGATGGCGTTCCTCTCTCATTTGGGATTTCTGTACAGCCAACCTTGCACTACTGAATAAATGACTAAATTGTCGATGCCAGGTACAAAGTGAACTGTTCCTCGTAGCTCATGTGATTGCAGCTGCAGCTCAGCTCGACACAAGCTTACTGGAGCTGTTCAAGTTGCTGTTTAGTCTCGGTCTTGGCTTTCATAGAGTATAGGTAAGTTCACCGCTTAGGTTGTTTGACTATCTCATTTGACTGACTGAGATGGTCATCAGATCCTGGTTCATCCATTTAAGTCCCCTCTATGTCGTTGACTGCTTGTTATGCCCTGAATACGGACACCTAACAGATCAATGTCGCCCTTCATTTATAAAATTTCAGTGTTCATTTTTGCTAACATGTTAGTTTTTGCTGCTACTATTCCAATCACAGATGCCGAAGTCCAAAGCTTGGACTTACCAGCCTGCAGTGATGACTGCATGCAATTTTATTTGTCGGAAATTGGATGCACCACGTCAGTCGCTAGCTTTCTCCGTATACAGTCATTGCGCTGAAGAATATATTCTACAGAGATGACCCCGATTGCTTCTGTGCAGAATCACAGTTTGTCTCAGCTATACTTCAGTGCTCTGCAATATCATGCACGGAAGATGACCAGGAGACGATGGATAGTGACCTCAACGATCTTTGCGAGATCGATAGCAATATTCCCGGTGGTCTGTCTGTTACCTCACTGCCCTTATTCACAACGCTCCCTGCTACTTTGCCGCTCCCTGCCAGTGGGCCGTTTTCGTCCTCTCATCCTCTGGCTTCAAGAGTTAGTGCTAGCGCTGGAGCTGGGTCTTCATCGACATCCCCTGCTTCTGCTTCTACAACAATGAATACATTGCCACCGCTCAGTCTAAATGGTACGAGTACTACCAACACAAAGAACTCAGACACCACTGCTGAACCCGCAGCATCAACAACAGCATCATCTCCATCCTCATCGTCAGCGGCCACTCCATTATTCACTAGTTGTAATACAGCTGGTGTTACGGGCTTAGTTCTCATGCTCGGGACTATGTTGGAGCTCGTAAGCGTGCTTTGATGATTACGGGCCATTCATATATCCGTCTGTCTACGAATATTTATTGTATCGCGGTTGTAACATGGAAAATAGATGCTAATAGTAATATAGCATCCTCTGTCCTCCTTTCTAAAAATTATCTGCTTTCTGATATCTTTCTTGTTGGAAAGCAGGATATGCCAAGGATCTCCTTTTCAAAGGGCTTCGTCAGTGGTTTCATCAAGATTTATATCACAGTCATGACTGCTCGACGTGAATCTCAACAACTTGAACCCTTAGAGAATAAACGCAGAGCAATGTAAGAACGAGGCTTTCTGTAGAGAATGGTCAAAGCCCCCCCTTTCCTTCGATAATAACAAAATTCCTTTCAGAACGAGCATGAAGGGTTTTCCTAGATAACTTGTTGTATAACTCTGGTGCTTCGAAATAATGCAAGACTGTTAAGTCTCCTTCGCTGCACTTGTGAAGAAACACAACGAATAAAACAACGTCATACATACTGGGCTTATCAAACATCCTCCAGATACTGAAGCATGAAGGATTAGATGTGGACGAGGACATCAATAAACCTGTGTCGAAGACCAGACGCAGCAACACACCGGTTCAGTTCACTAGCAGCAGCAGAGTCTCGAGTCAACATACATTTGAAGACGAGCTAAAGCGAAGAAAGCAGGATCAGGCAAAGAAAACAGCTCGGCGGCTACGCACGTGACACTCTCTCGTTCAGATTCTGATTTCCTCGGTCTCATTTTATTTTGTTTATTAGAGCTTATTAGCAGCAAATTTCGAGGGGATTTGATTGACTGGGAACAGCTCCAACAGGCTCCAACCAATTCAGTTCACGTCGGAAAGTGATTTTGCTAATGAGCTCTATTGTTGACTCTAAACTTGTTCGTGGCATTTTCTACGACCGTTCGGTAGCTATGAATCCGTTTGCTTTTGGCTTGATCTGTACCCATCTTTAATTTCGGGCAATTGTTGAGTCTGGGGTAAGTGTCCCGAACTCTTTCCCCCCGTGTCTTTGCGTGAATTGAATAAACATACAAGATATTGGATCTCGGAAAGAGTAAAGACCGACTTATTTTTGGCAGATGATCCAACAATTGCGCGGCCTTGTCGCCAGAAGCGCTCGGAATGGTACCTGGCTTCAACACGAGTTTCATGAAAGACTCCGCTACTCTCCAGTATCCTGGTCCTGCAAATGACAACGAGCATCCTTCGAGTGGAAGAATTCAAGGATCTTTCTACACATTTCCTTACGGAAAGAAGGAAACACGCACTGTGAAGGTGGGGCGCGTTCTGTTGCGCTCAAACGGCATATTTGGTCAGGGCCCCTTAGTAATGCTAGTAAAGTGCGTCTGCGAGGGTAGCGGTCGGTGCGTTTGGTGCGGGAAGAAGTTGGTCTTGAAGCTAAGCTGGCCTAGCAAAACTCGAGCATCCGAGAAGACGTTCATGTACGACTTCAAGGAGAAGGCGACGGGAGAACACGCCTGGGTACTCAACCACTTGCCTGAAATCTACTATTCATTCGACATCGACTTTTCTGCGGAGTCGCCGCAGGCTCAGTTGAAGGAAATTTTCGGGGAAGAGTACAAGATGCGTGTGGTGCGTGGCATCATTATGGAGAAATTGAATCCACTGTCAAGTTTGGAGACTGAGAGGGAATATGCACAAGTGTTCTACGATATTGTCCAATGTGAGTTATGTACATTCATCCTTACTATCATCTATCTTACACCCAATCTCCTAGGTCATCATTGGGCTTGGAAATATCCTCAAATCCTCCATCGCGATATCAGTGAGGGGAATATCATGGTCCGCGAAAAGAATGGGCAGAAATACGGTGTATTGAATGATTGGGACCTTGCGAGCTGGTTGAACACGGAAAATGAAGTGTCGACATCCAAGTTCCGAATGGGCACCAGACCGTACATGGCGCATGAACAACACTCATCTGACTGGCAAGGTCCACATCAGTTTCGCCATGATTTGGAGTCTGTCTTCTACATTATTCTCTTACTGGTTTCCCTTTATTCCAGTCCCACTGAGAAGGTCCGTTTTCCTTCTACCGGAGATCATCGTTATGAGAAGTGGCATGAGCAGGGTGATTGTTTTCTTAAAGGGAGGAAATTAATGGTTGTTCATGCTGGGAATTGGCAACCCTTTTCGCAGCCCTTCTTCAGCGGCTTCAATTCATGGTTGATCGCACTCCAACGCTCTCTTTTGTATGGTTACATTGGACTCAATATGCACATAACGATGGAGATAGATGCTCAACAAGCCCGCGAGAATAACGAAGAACCCATGGAGGTACATTACTTCGATGATGATACCCTGGGTGGCCATTTTTCTTATGAAAAGGTTGTTTCTGTCATGCATCAATTCAAGAAGGAGGAGCTCAACACCCGCGGTCGTGAATGGCAGAAGATACTCCAAGTGCCATTTCAAGAGGTCAAGCCTTCCAGGTCGGACTTCAGTTCCAGGGATCCGTTCTCTACCTTTTAATTGTTCAATGCTACTGAATGTCGGTTTGTACAACTTTATACAACTCTCTACAATCGATATATCAATATTTTGATTATCTGGTGGCAATCTACCGTACTTACGTAGCTACGGTGCCCGACTGGGCTCAGGCTGGATTTGAATGAAACGATCAAAAATTATTGAATGGTTATGTTATTTTGTGACCGAGTGACTGATTTGACGCCATGTATCATAATATCTCCGAGATATCGGCCCGGCAGGAATTCTCGGCACAGTAGCAGCTCCCGCCTCTCTCTCTTACCCAACAGTGAAATCAGAGAATTACTTCATTGAGCACTACGTGAGGATCATGTGAGGAGATGTGGGACTTAGGAGTGATTGTGAACATCCAGTCTGCATTGTGTAGAGGTGTAACAGCAAGTTTATACTGTTTTCTGGCAATTGTGAAGTTGAGACACTGTCAGCCTCAAGTTATCATTATATCTCTAATATTATAGGTAGATAACTTAGAATAACTGCACAATATGAACCTTATATTCTATAGTCAACTATCTGAGAATTATACGAACTTTTGGACGTCCCAAAATCAGTCAGTTTTTGGTAAAAATCTATGCATAATGTACGAATTTTGGAGGCGCCAAAACACCTTCTTCCCAACATTGTTATTGTCTTTTTCTCTACCTTGTAGATACTACACGTATAGTTCCTAGTAGTTAGTCTGGCGCTCCGCACCGATACGCCGATCTGTAGATATAAATACTGCCTGTATGATACTGTAGTCCCTCAGTTTAATTATCAACTTAGATTATCCTCTTAACATCCTTGACTTGAGTCTCTCTCTGTGCTCTCGTCACTCTCTAGTCTTCAGGCTTGTTGCCTCGAAGTACTTCTTACTCTGACCTTAGGACTTATAAGTTCTTTGGTTTGCTCCTCATTGTCGGCGATACCGCTGCTCCAACTTGGCTGCTTCTGGCTTTTGTCAAGCCTATGCCTCGGGTCCCCAGTCCGCCGCTTGGTATTCCAAAGATCTGCCTTTATTGTAATCTCTTCTTTATTGTTCTTTCTTGCTACACATGTTAAGATCATGTACACCGTGCAACCGTGCCAGAGGTCACAGGTGTCTAAAAGCAGAAGTTGAGTGGGACAGTAGTGAAGTTATTGACAACACTGCCGTTACGCCGTTAGTCCCCGGAGATCAGAAGTAGTGAGGAGAAAGAGACTAGGAGCAGCCAGGTCGGAGTGGCAGTATCGCCGGTAACGAGGAGCGAACCAGAGAATGTATAAGTTCTAAGGCTATAGAGAGTGCTTTGAGGTAGTGAGCCTGAAGACTTAAGAGATGGCCTGAGTTAAAAAAGGGAATCTAAGTTGGTCTAAGTTGATAATTAAACTGAGGAACTACCGTAGCGTACTGTCAAGTCCATGCCTCGGTGCCCCATTCCGCTGCTCGGTATTCCAAAGATCTAGCGTTTATTGTAATCTTGTCAAGCCCATGCCTCGGGCCTCCACTCCGCCGCTCGGTATTCCGAAGATCTACCTTTTATTATAATCTCTCCTTATTGTTCTTTCTCGCTACACATACCCTTACGTTCTAGTCTCTCCTTATTGTCTTTTACCTTACCCTGCAGGTACTACACGTATAGCTCCTAGTAGTTAGTCTGGCGCTCCGCACCGATGCGCCGTTCTGTAGATATAAATACTGCCTGTACGCTACTGTAGTTCCTCAGTTTAATTATTGACTTAGATTGACTTAGATTTCCTCCTTAACTTTGTGCTTGACAAGACCGTGCCTACAGGTCAATAGCTATAGAGGCTCTGAGGCCGGATAAGGGCCGGAAATGGCCCGGGATAACTCCGAGGTCCGGAGCTGAGTATTGGCCTGTAGTACACACTGGGAGTGGGACGTCGGTGAAGCTATTAGCAACACCCTTCACACACTGTTGTGTCCCCGGGAATATAATGTCAAGATGAGCAGCCTAGGTTGGGTTCCTGTGATCCGGGGGTCCGGAATAACTCGGAAGCAAATGTAGAAGAGATATTAAAGAGTGGGATAAGGTGGTACACTTGATTTCAAGCTTGACTACAACGTACAAAGTATCCTAGCTTATATACCTCCAAAATACAGTCATAAGACCTCGATGAAAGCTCGGAATAATACATAGGTCACAAGGTGATTATTCCGAAGTCCGGCCGCTCCGGGCCGGGCCGGGAAGTGTATGGGGTGAATTGCATGCATATGACAGTGCTCCTCTAAGTCTTCAGGCTCAACGCCTTGAAGTACTCTCTCTACAGCCTTTCGGCTTATAAGTTCTTTGGCCCGCTCCTCGTCACCGGCGATACCGCCGCTCCGACTAAGCTGCTACTCAGCTCCTCCCCTCTATACTCTTGATCTCCGGGGACTAACGGCGTAATGGCAGTGTTGTTAATAACTTCACTACTGTCCCACTCGTCTTCCGCACTTAGACACTCTGTGACCCCTGGCACGGTTACACAGTGTACATGATCTTAACAAATCTCCTTCTTATTGTTCTTTCTCGCTACACATACCCTTTCATCCTAGTCTCTCTTTATTGTCTTTTACTTTACCCTGCAGGACTACACATATAGCTCCTAGTAGTTAGTCTGGTGTTCCGCACCATTGCGCCGATCTGTAGATATAAATACTGCCTGTACGTGTTCAGATCATGTACACCGTGTAACCATGCCAGAGGTCACAGAGTGTCTAAGTGTGGGGGTTGAGTGGACAGTAGTGAAGTTATTAACAACACCGCCATTACACCGTTAGTCCCCGGAGATCAAGAGTATAGGAGAGAAGGACCAGTAGCAGCCAAGTCAGAGCGGCAGTGACGAGGAGCAAACCAAAGAACGTATAAGTCCTAAGGTTATAGTAGAGAGTACTTCAAGGCGTTGAGCCTGAAGACTTAGAGGAGCACAAAGTTAAGGAGGAAATCTAAGTCAATCTAAGTCAATAATTAAACTGAGGAACTACAGTAGCATACAGGCAGTATTTATATCTACAGAACGGCGCATCGGTGCGGAGCGCCAGACTAACTACTAGGAGCTATACGTGTAGTACCTGCAGGGTAAGGTAAAAGACAATAAGGAGAGACTAGAACGTAAGGGTATGTGTAGCGAGAAAGAACAATAAGGAGAGATTATAATAAAAGGTAGATCTTCGGAATACCGAGCGGCGGAATGGAGGCCCGAGGCATGGGCTTGACAAGATTACAATAAACGCTAGATCTTTGGAATACCGAGCAGCGGAATGGGGCACCGAGGCATGGACTTGACAGTACGCTACGGTAGTTCCTCAGTTTAATTATCAACTTAGACCAACTTAGATTCCCTTTTTTAACTCAGGCCATCTCTTAAGTCTTCAGGCTCACTACCTCGAAGCACTCTCTATAGCCTTAGAACTTATACATTCTCTGGTTCGCTCCTCGTCACCGGCGATACCGCCGCTCCAACCTGGCTGCTCCTAGTCTCTTTCTCCTCACTACTTCTGATCTCCGGGGACTAACGGCGTAACAGCAGTGTTGTCAATAACTTCACTACTGTCCCACTCAACTTCTGCTTTTAGACACCTGTGACCTCTGGCACGGTTACACGGTGTACATGATCTTAACAGCTTTCTCCTTCTCTACTCTCAATCTCTGGGGACTAGCAGCGTAACAGTGGTGTTGTTCATAACTTCACTACTGTCCCATTTGACCCTCCACCCTTAGACACCTTGTGGCTTCTGGCATGGCTTCATGGTGTACATGATCTTAACAGCTATCTACTTCTACAATTTCAACAAATTACAGTAACAATGAGCTTTGTGCATGTTCTTGTCTGGAATCATATCCAGTACTAAGTAGCAGATAGAAATACCTGTGAATTTGCTTTTATATTTTCTTTCAACACTTTGATTTATTCTGGATATTTTTGATTGTTAAATGTTAACTACAATATTTCAGTAAATATGAGAAGGAAGGAATAGCATCAATAGTCTCACCTCAGTTGAATGAAAGAACAACTGAGGGAATTGAAAAATTTAGGTGATAAGTATATAAGGTGATTGAAAAGTATAGGAGTTGAGGAACATGGTGGCCAGAAAACAAAGGAAGATCACACAGAACAAAGCTGAGTGTATGGAGTATTAGTCCAACAGTAATCTCAGTGTAGTTGGTCTACACTCTGGCCTCTAATTTACCTTCCAGCCACCTGCAGAACATCCTTGACCTAGTCCACAGGTCCTTCCTATTTTAATCTTGTGTCAGGTCTATATCATACAGTGATTTTTAAATGTATACCGTGAAAGCAGTACCCCAAAGAGAGGCAGCAATTGTGCCGGAGGCATTGCCGGGCCGATATCTCGGAGATATCCTGATACGTGGCATCAAATCAGTCACCCGGTCACAAAATAACATAATCATTCAATAATTTTGATGGGTTTTATTCAAATCCAGCCTGAGCCCAGTCGGGCACCGTAGTAGCTCGATTGCATGCGAGCTTTACGCACAGAGCGTAACAAGCGACAGTCGGTATTCAAAGAGATGAAATGATAATGGAAACAACCAATGGTTTTTCTCCGAGTCTCCTAACAAAGCCTCAAGAGTGCTCAGTAGATCCATCTGAGTCTCAAGATCACTTTCAAAATGATAGAGCCACCAAGCGATGTAGCAGGTGTAGCAGGATTCTGGTATTTGTTGACAGTCTCGGGATGACGACGGCCTGGCAGAAGATGCGCTGAAGTAAGTATTTCAGCGAATCAAACACTTGTACACCATAAGTCGCAGGTGAAGCTTTGAAGGCCCACGTGTTCAGACGTATTCGTTTTGCTTCTTTCGCATAAGGAGACACTCTTTCTGTAACCATCATCATCCTTTGATTCTCTCACGGTAGAACATCTACTGGTGCACAGAGATATCGGGTTTCGATACTGGTGTTAGAGTAAAACCATCCTTGTCGATAAGAACAACAAACGGCAAAATAGTACGCTTCGACAACGAGTGATTAGCGATCACCCCCGGATTTGGTGGATTCTGCGCCTCATAGCCTGGACTTGAATAGTAGGACTTGACTTGCGTGACTGAGTGCTTGGAGAGCTTGGTGACTGAACATACAAGAAGGGATCATAGTGCTCACAAAGAGCTTGGACTGTGTGCTCAGGAAGAGCTTGGACTTTTGTGCTCAGGAAGAGCTTGGACTTTTGTGCTCAGGAAGAGCTTGGACTTTTGTGCTCAGGAAGAGCTTGGACTTTTGTGCTTGTAAGAGCTTGGTTGCTCGCGAAAAATCATCTGGGTGCCCGGGAGGGCTTGGATTCTTGCCTCCTCAACGGTGTTCTCGAAGGACTTGGATTTGGATTTTTAACAAAACAAAGTAGTGCTCAAGAAACTGTACACGGAGTGTACGTGCTGGAGCTCGAACGTAAAACTGCGTGGCAATTCGGGTGCCAGACTGAATCTTGTTACGGCGTGGGATTCAAAACCAAAACCAACTCTGCTTGCTACCGAACTACGTGCTCGCTTTTGCAAACGCGTCCTCGAAACTTAACACCCCGTTTATAATCCGAACTCTCTCTTACTTTTCTTAATATGTCTGCATCCACGGGCGAAGCCGAGCTCAGGCAAAACAGTAACTCTGAAAAACTCTGGAACCTCACCAGAACACCAATCATCCCCAAACTCTTGGACATTGGGAGATCGTACATCGAATGACCATTTGCGGGCAAAATCTCCTCACCAAACGCATCGGAGGAGCCCGAGGGACATGACCGAAGCGATAAGGACAGTCTACAGGGTAGCACCGAAAAAAGTAAACCAAAAGACAAGGTTAAAGCAAATGCGACGGCCGAGACATTCAAAGGGAAAGAGAAGGCAATCGAAAAGGAGAAAGTGACCTCTCCTCAGAAGAAGCCGATGCTAAACCGTCGATCCTCCACTCGCTTGCAGACCAACGACAACTCATCCTTGTCCATTCTTTCCGACGACGACGACCCCTCACTACCCTCGTCAGAATGTCTTCCGGATGATCAGGCTGCCATTGCTGACGCATTGAAGGTTCAAATACTGGGGAAGAAGAGGTCGATGGCTGTCATGGCATCTGCTCTGAACCGCAACACGCTTGCTCTGGGAGGTCATCAATTAGAGCTGATAGAAATACAACGCAAGAACGAAGAAAGGGTTCGGGGTGAAATCGGGGAGCTGAGAGTGCGTGTAGATGTACTGGAAGTGTCTGGATTGGGTGCCCACGTAGACGAATCTGTCATCTCGGATGGATCAGCTTCCCCGAAAGTGCCTACTGCGTCTCTCCTACGTGATATTAGGACGCGTATCAAGTCACTTG
Source organism: Lentinula lateritia (assembly GCA_028011325.1). NCBI lineage: Eukaryota > Fungi > Basidiomycota > Agaricomycetes > Agaricales > Omphalotaceae > Lentinula > Lentinula lateritia. The sequence continues at coordinate 92,634 of JANVFT010000043.1, forward strand.
AAGGCAACGTCCATTCGCTAAAGGACGGTGGGCAGAGAAGAAAGTGATAGAGTTGTTTGCAAAGTTTGCACATGAGGTATTGGGAATATTTTATGCCACAGAAATTGTCTATTCAACATAATTCAGCATGCACTACTGAACTGGGAAAGGGTGTATTGTTAATGCCAAGGGAGGGCAGGATAACTTCAAGCATACATTACGACCCCCATAATAAGAGTGTGTGTTCCATAGCTGTACAGGAGACATAGACGCATATGTAAATGTACAGTAGTATGGTAAACTGGTTGTTCGAGCAACGGACCTCGCCAGTATAATTTATATCCTATCCTATCCTATCCTACACCGCAAGACATTGTATTACAAGGTAAACTCCGATGATTTTGAGGTGCGTGTTTGCTATATTCTCTTTTGTTGCTTTCATTGAGAATTCTTCAGTCATCGACCTTAATCTACAAGCCCTTACGAGCCTCACTGGCAGCGCCTGAAGACGGCATCAAATTCGTGATGAATTCTTCCAGTCTAATGGCTTCACAGAACAATCTGGAGCTTCTTGCATCTAATGAGCCTCTGTTGAATGGAATTACCGACATCTCTGGAGCACCTCTCTTTGGTTTTCTTTTCAAGGATTGCCAAACGCGCATTGTACGTTCTGAACGGGTTGTATTATTCTCCGATGATAGACTTGGTCGTGGAACCGTCATCATTCAAGTGGAATGCGCTTGTTATCACTGTTCGTGCAAGAAGTGTGACTGCCCCTAGCATTATTCCAGCTCCTCATGATATTAGTAGATTGTCGAAGCAAATATTCTTGGGATACAGCGACGAGTCTGCATATCCATCTGGAATCTACACGGGGCATGAACCACTTGCCTACGATTTATCAGAATTCTGATATCAAGTTCCGTCAACAAGCTAGTCTCAAAGAGAAGTTCGACGATGGTTATCAGAAGTGTCTCCTGCGATTCTCGATCCAGGATGAATTGCAACCGCTGATGAGCTTGAAGTCCTCGAAGGAATATGCACAAGCTTTCTATGATGTCGTTCAGTGTGCGTTCCCATTTATTATTCTCGTTCGTAGTTTGCTCACACGAAATTTTTAGGTCATCACTGGGGTTGGAAATATCCTCGAATTCTTCATCGCGATATCAGTATTGGTAATATCATGGTTCGCGAAAAGGACAGGCAGAAATACGGAGTTTTGATTGACTGGGATCTTGTGATCTGGTTTGACGAGCGGAAAGAAGGCTCGACATCCAAGTTTCGAACGGGCACCAAACCGTACATGGCGCATGAACAACACTCATCTGACTGGCAAGGTCCACATCGGTTCCGCCACGATTTGGAGTCTGTCTTCTACGTTATTCTCTTACTGGTTTCCCTTTATTCCAGTCCGACTGAGAAGGTCCGTTTTCCTTCTACCGGAGATCATCGTTATGAGGAGTGGCATGAGCAGGGTGATTGTTTTCTTGAAGGGAGGAAATTAGTAATTGTTCATGCTGGGAATTGGCAACCCTTTCCGGAGCCCTTCTTCAGCGGCTTCACGTTGTGGTTGATCACCCTTCAAGACTTTTTCTTTCGGGGGTTTATAGACCTTGGGAATCACAGGCATGCAGCAAAACGACCGCTCAAGCCAGGGAGGCGACTACGCAAGGTGCCATTTTTTGACGAGGATACCCTAGGCGGAAATTTCTCATACGACAAAGTTTTCATGATCATGCACCAGTTCAACCAAGAAGAACTCAAGACTTGGGGTCACGAGTGGCAAGTAACACTAGAGGAAGCATCTTCTGAAGATTGGGAGTCAGAAGAGTCGGAGGAAAGCTAATAACGTCGATTGTCTTGAATGCGCAGAACCATCAAATATCTTGCCGGTGAAAGACAGTGGGACGGATTCGATGATTATACTCACAGTAGTATGTGTTATTGTACATAGGCCCAAAGATAATTTTTCTTCAGGCTCAGGCAAATATATCTTCCTCGTTTTTCGCACGAATAGCTTCGAACTTCTCAGTGAAGTCTCCTTTGCATCAAGGTAGACAGGACATGTTCCAACGAAAGCGGTTCGCCTCTTCCTTCCAACAGCAGCTGCGGAGTCACCACAGGCACAGTTGAAGAAGTTTGTGAGGACGAGTCCGTGAGATGCGTGTCGTGCGTGGCATCGTTCTGTGTCAGCTTTAGAGACCCATTAGAATGTGTCCAAAAGAGCCTTTGATCACCATCATTATGCCTGAGCAGCAAACGGAAGGACAGTTGAGATTCACTGATTGCGACTTATGCACCGATGTGAAAGATTACGATTGAGTATTACATTGCATAAATACAGATGGGATGAACATGGCTATTATGATACATTAGATGTTGGACATAGTTTTTTGTGGAGATAACTGAAAGATATCATGATCATGAGACATAACCAAACGTTGGAGAAAGAGATCATCGTAAGTTCAACAAACCAGCCCTTTCCTCCTTCACCCCGACGAGCAAAACCCAACTGTTTCCTTCGCTCTTCTTCCTCGCAACCGCTTCGCGAACCTGTTGAGCATATCCTGTGTTGGAGAATTCTCCAATTAGACCCTTCCATACTTCCTCGTCAACGAGCCATGTGGCGTTCCGTGTGAGAGAGTCGAATAGTGAGGAGGATATATCGACGGCAACGACAGGCATTCCGCTAGAGCTCTGGAAGGTGGCTTTGAGGTCCGAAGAGACATCGTAAGCTAGATATATATTGATTGAGTACACAGTTTAATCAGGCCCACCGAAGGACATCACACCTCGATCCAAGAACATCTGCTTGACTTGCCGACGCTGTTTCTTTGTCTCTTGCGGGAGGCAGAGTTGGACATCTGCAGATCCTGGCGGTAAAACTACGCTGGATCGACCAAGCTGAGTGACACTGGGACCACCCAGTCGGGAGGAAGCTGGAGTACATGCGGTTGTTGCGTCGATACGCTTCTGTTCTCCGATTTCGTGCTGAAGCCATCCGATAAGGTCAGCCTTAGAGACTGAACGACAGATTGATGAGTTTAAAGCATAAAAATAAAATCAAATTTGACACACCTTCATACTCTGTTCCTTTGAGGATACTCTTTACTTTGAATGCAGCCATATCACGACGACCGGCTCGTGGACGCGGATAGACGGTGAATCTAGATGATTGGACATTAGATGGGTAGAATGTTCAGCGCTCAAACGGCCACGTACAAGATTCCCTCTCGAGCGCACATGTCAACCTGGTTCTCCTGATCTGCCTCTTGCAAGCCAGACTCGTACATGAGATCTGCGCTGATTCCATGCTGCCAAAGCCAAGCGACGACTTCGAGACGTTCTTGCAAGAACCCGGGGTGATAAGATATGACATAAACGTCGCATCTTCTAGGACTCCAAAAACCGAAAGAGCGAGCCTCCTTAATGAGCGGTTGGACAGAGGTACTTTGGAACAACGCAAGCATGACCGAAATCTTCTCAACGTCGATCTGTAATCCGAAAGCATAACTGGCCTGGCCTTTCGTCTTGGGTTGAGTGAACTGGCTGATAAGATTGTCATAGCTATGGCAATACATTAAGTAGAACGCCTCTGGGAAGATGTGGGTAACATGTTCGAGCACTCACCGACCACCAGCAGCCAAGATATCGGTTCTTCTTGACTTCTTCGCAACCTCGACTAAGACACCATCTTTGAAGTGAGTGAAATAGGAGCCAAGCATTAATGGCCTGAAAAATATCGGTTGCGTCACGCCTGCACAAACGGCGTGTTGGATTGTAGCTTTGACTTCGTCAACAGCACTTCGCAGTTGCTCGACCAAAGGCGGATTGATCTTTTCAAGGCGGGTCATCACAGCGTCCACATCATCATCTGAAAGTTATTATTGAGAAATTTGAGATTTTGACATCTGATATCACTCGCCTGCATCTGTAAGCACATCCAGCTCGTCGATGAGACTACGGGGCAAGCCTTTTTTGAGAAGATTTGCCTTCTTCTGTGATGATGATGATTTGGTATGTTGAATGACATCCAGCACGGCGGTCCGTTGGGAAGCTGGAATACGTTCAACAACCACAGACACAACTAAAAGATGACGATGACGTTGAGCAGGCCACATGGAAAACATACTCTAGTAAACATACTATCGGAATGGGAAACATGGACCTCATAGGTAGGAGTCAAGTTGGGGAAGCTTTCCAAGATATCGTGAGCAACAGCGAGTATTTCAGCCCCGGCGGCCACAGGCCCATGCAAATAGTCTGGTGTAATGATATCGAAGACACCAGCTTTCCAGACTTTAGGGTGACCAGGGATAAGACTAGGGCAAGCGCTTGAATTCCCGGATTAAACTAAAATAATTTTAAGCATACCTTGGCCGATATATACTCGACAAATGATATCGTTTGATCCTTTGTACTTTCTCTCGTGCAGCGAGTCTTGCGAATGGGACGATTAGATTGTTTGGAAGAGTCACGACTTCGCCGTGGCGGTCAACAAAAGCAGCTTGAGTTTTGTCGTCGCCATCCGTCATTGGTGTGAGAAGCGGAGGGTCCATATCGACGGCGCCATGCAATCGGAATATCGTTCCCAGACGATCCTGAACCACACCGTTCAAAGACGCATATTCCGGTAATTCAGCGTCATGATCGTATAGGAATCCTCGAACGGGCTTTGGAGGGTTGCTAAATAGAGCCGAGAGCACAGTCTGCAGATGGGGGGAATCAGGTTTGGCTGTTATATACACGGAGTTAGGGTATGATAATGAAAACACAATGGATTACGATGTACCCATCAAGCGGAGTGCACCCTTGAAATACTCGTCTTCCATCCGTGGGGGCATTAGCGAACTTTGTGATAGTTCCGTAGCACTGGGACGCTGATTTGGTTCATGTTGGAGTAACCAGGTGATGACTGAAAACGGCAGTCAGTATGCTTGTGTCAAAACCATTCCAGACGCACTTTCACGCTGACGCGCTCGCAAAGGATCCCAAGTTGCTGGGAACTGAACGTCCGATTTCCGAAGTCTTTCGAGGACAAATATGCGTTCGGAGCCAGTGGAAAACGCGTAGTTCATCTCGAAAAACACAATCTACTGAGACTATGAGCGATATGAAGCGTATTAGCCAAAAAGTACGCGCCCCGAGACTATACATGTCAGCTTTAGAATGATTAGTAGGTCCACGCCTTCTTGATTGTACCTCCGGTGCAATGTACAATCTGGTACCGACCTCTATAGGGAGATGAGAATGACGAGTAGAAACACGGTAATAATGTGACAGACCCAGAGTCATGTCCGCTTGCGGAGCTACTGCTCGTGGTGCTACATCGGAGGGATCGACCGCCGCAAGACTAGACGTGGCCAGCCCAAAATCTCCCACTAAATGCCCAGTCAGTAATTGACAGATGGATGTCAGGACATTACATGAACCTTTACAGTCACCATTTCCATCTGCGAAAATGAATCGTAAGGACCGGAGGCATTTCCGTTAAGCACCGACATACCAATGAAAATGTTTGTTAATTTAATGTCACGATGGAGCTAGATCCACAGCTAAATACTTAACTCCGCATTTAAAGCCTTCAAGTGAGAGCACGTACAATCCCTAAATTCGACATGTGCGCAAGAGCATCGACAATTTGTTGAAATAATCTCCAAGCTTCTTCAACAGAGAGACCTTCATCAATCCGCTGCGATGATAGTGAGCAAGTAACAAGCGATGGTGTTGATATGAACAAGTACCTCCTTCAGAGTTTGTCGTTCGACAAATTCCTGTATTCATCATAAGCCTGATGTAGGAACATCGAGATATTGATGATTACCATTTGAATATACAAAGTTCGTTGTAGTAGTGGGGGTGGAGCGGGGCGAGCAGTCTGGGGGTGAAACAGACTATCGAGCGCCAGTGGATCTCCATCACTGTCCGTGTCTTCATCCGCAATCCGTGCTTCTGACGAACGGGCACTGAAATGTATACTGGGGAAGGAACCTCTCGAACCTCCTGGTTCATCCAAATCATCCAAACTGAAAATTAGTCCGTCATCTGTACTAGTCGTTGTGCGCCGAGTGGATAAAGAATTCGGTACAGAGGTCATGCCATCTTCAGTATTGGAGAGGTCCGATGAGTCAAACTCGTTGTCAGAGTCATCAGATGCAGCAGTCGACGAAGGCTCCGACGTTTCGACCCAGGTTGTATAGTACCGGACGATAAACCGATGGGACAAACGACTAAGTGCGTTCACTTCTCGGAAAATCTTGTCGCTTTGCGTTGTTCGGAGACGGACTTTCTTAACTGCAGAAAGGATAAGCGCGTATGATGAACGATGAACACACGTTAGTTACCTGCGTAAATTCGATTATCGATCCTATTGCGCGCCTTCACCACGGAGCCAAAAGCACCTTTGCCCTGCAAAACCGGTTATATCGAAGGCGAATGAAGAAAGACATCACACGTGCCAGTAGCTCTAATTCTTCCCAATCTTCCTTCCATCGGCTCGTATGTCTCAAGCCCATTGGTCTGAAGTACTCGATCTCCGGGGAACTGCCATATCCAAGTTGCATGGGAGTTTTCAAATCTTGAAATGGGATTCAATGGAATCTCAATGCTTCAAGAAAATGAAATGCGAACCGGCGGACGTAATAGGAACTGTAGGACTACGAAGGTTATCACTGATGGCAGTCTCTGCCAAATCAGCTAGTAAACTCAGACAAGATATATGGTTCTTCTTTGGGGGGAAAAGCATATTCAAAGCGAGAGTCTGGAACTTTGCGGAAATCAAGGCTAGGTATTTCAGAGCGTGAGCGGCAGAGCCTTCCATCTCATCATAGTGCCCACTTACAGAGCTTCATCGCCGTATGGGCGTCAGAGAAACGCCGAATAACATCAAGTCCTAATAACATCTGCATGAACACGATACCGACGGAATGGATATCACGGTGACGAGTGTAGAGCAAAGAAGATTCATTCTTCACGTCCTTCGATAACCTGTAAAAGTACTCAAGTTAAAGTCAGCGACAGATAAAGGTTTTCGGACACGAACCAGGCATCGGGGATTTGAGCTTCTTCATTATTGAAACTGAGCGTTGTTCGGAACTCGTTTGATTTGTGAAAGTCCACCAGACGCGTATAATATCCTACTTTGAAGAGGCGTATAAGTTTTGAATTGGACTGAGAGTTTCGAGATTCCAATCCGATACATCGAGGAGCGATACCTAGTTCAGAATCTAAGTAGGTGATAAGGGAGACCATGACACTGTGGTATACCTCGATGAACAAGATCTGCCGTATGGATTACATTGAGCCCAGCTAGTATTTGACCCAAATAATCCTGCAACGACTTGTTAATTAGCGTGAACTCTATTTCAAGGACTATAGGATCTTACGGATGCACGCTCTTCGCGTAGAGAGTCACAGTCTTGTAAAACGTCTTCAAGAGTTAATGCGGGTGGTTGTTCTGAGAGGATGGACAAACGGGATGGAGAATTGGAGTTGGGAAAATAAAGTTTCACGGCCAATGTACGGACAATGTTTGGATGTCTGATAGCGGTTAAACGTCGTATTTCAGCCTCTAGCTGTTTAAGTTTCTTGCGCCCTGTGCATACCCTAAGAACAAAATGAGTGCAAGAGATATATAATCCTTACCTTGAGTAGTAGAGTAATATTGGGTATCGAATGTGACGACATGAAGCTGTAACGGCAGGGTGGCATTCACATCATCGCATACAGGGTCAGCAGCGTAGGTTACGCCCAGGCATTCTATGAGGGATAAAGCTTGGTCATAAATGATGTTAAATTAAGAGGAAGGGCGTACCGATACGAGGGTGGAAGTATTTCACGGTGTCGAAACGAATCCCCTGGAATTCGATTTCATCGGCAAATGATTCCGTCGGATATTCGTTGGTCATGGGCACTTCAGTCGCTTCAGAGCTTGCTCTCTTGCGAGCCTTATACTCTCTCTCCCGGGCAACCTGCTGCCTCGCAGAGTCTAGCATGAGCTGCTCTTCGAGCTCTTGGGCATGTTTGGATTCCTTCTCCAACTCCTCTAATGCCAGTGCTTCGGCCTTCTGTTTACGTGCCTTATAACATGCTTTAGTCAGGCATAGAGGGAAAGGAACTCAACGACGCACCTTTTCCTCGTCCTCAGCACGTATATTCATTTGTAAAGCTAACGATCCCGGAGCTTCTGTAGCTGGAATAACATTGTCCGTCATCCAATCTTGACAAAATGTAACGATCTCGGAGGAAAGATTAAAAAGGGAGTCAGAATATAAAGAACTACGTACTCACTTCCATGACCATCTCCGACCCTCGATGCATCTGTGCTTCCGCGTGGATAGCATGCGATAGTTTCGTTATTTGTTCATTAGAAAGTCCATTGATAGGTTTCTGAATGGTAAAGGTGGGATTTGTCTTTATAGGATAGGTTTTGGGGAAACTGAACAGCCGTATGAATTTGATTGCTTTGTAGATGGGAATGTGTACAAAACGCTCACATAACATGCAAATCAAAACATATCTTCTTCGCAAAATCCGGATTGAGATGCGGAACTCGGATACAAAACTCTGGAAGACGTGCTGCGCCCTAGCATAGATTAAGCACTGTATTTTCCTCCGTCGGCTCCTGACTCACCTTCCAGGCCTTTGGTGGTGGTATTTCTATGAAATCTTCGGCGTAGATGGATTTCAGCGCAGTAAGTTCGTTCTGCTGTAGTTCCTCGGTAGATTCCATGGTGATGTCAAAACCTATTGAGAAGGGGAGGGCCTTGCGGGCCTCAGCAACTCAATTCTCCATGGTTATACCACTACGGGTGATAAAAATAAAAGGTAGAGAATGGAAAGGGTGGTCAAATAGACTCAGACTCGTGCCCTTTTAAGGACGTGACCTCGTTTATGATGTGACTGTTTACCCCATTTGTTCTGACCGATTATAGGTTCTAATCTTATCTTCAACGCTTATGTACGCACTCAGAAAGGAAACAAAATTTAAATAGTGTGGCGCTTTGACTTTGTTCATGTAGGCGACCAGCTGGCAATAGCAACTTCTCTTTGTAAAAAACAAAGGTCGGACTGGTCAGAGTGTCACCCAACTTGGGGAAACCAGGTAACACTGCAGTGCTGACTGCCCAAATCATAGAAGAACAAAACGAGGCACTAAGCGAGTGTGATAATTGTTCTGAGGAACGTGTTGTTTGATCCAATTCATTATTACAGCTGGGCTGCTGCTGTGTGTACTGTATTTCTGCATGTGTGAAGATGGTAAGTCAGAAGATTATAAAGTACATAGCGTGTGTCCACGTATGTTTCCCGATGCCAACCCATGCCAACCTGAAGTTATGACGGGAACATGAGAGGGGCGCAGTGATCACTCCAATTATTCTTCAGTCGTCAATTCGACAACCATAGGTAGACCCTTTTCTTCTTCAAAGCCACTATCGTTGATTGTCGAAGGACGACGAACTGACGGAGAAATGATTTGTGAGAGGTTCCAGATAATTTCGTCATTGGTCGAAGAAAATTTGAACCGACGCAAAAGCGTCGCGAGAATGATTTCTAGCAGATAAATATAAGAGAAATGATTCAAAGTGGTAGCACATTGGTTACACTCACTCATTTCCATCAAAGCGAACCTGTATCCACTTCAAACCCAGGTCAGCGGCGGAAAACTCGATGGCGAACCTGAGACTTACATGCAAGATCGACTTCCTCCGAAGAACGACAACCTGAGGGGAGAGTAAGGGTCAACAACTCAGAATACTGCCAGAATCATATTGAGGACGTTCTCACATCCCAGAGTAGATACCCGGCAAATGCATTGTAGCTGGGTTTCTATCGGACAGCCAACGCTCAGGTTTCCATGTCTTTGCATCAACACCCCAAACGGACTCGAGTCGGTTCGCTCCTGCGATCCCAACAAAAAGCGTTGTACCAGCTGGTACAATGACAGAGGCGTCGGCAGTGTCAGAATTACTGGTTGAATATACCAAGGTCTTTTCTTTCGTAGCCCTGAATGTATCTTCCGATTCAATATGGAAAAACAAGTAGGATTGAAGTCTACTCACGTCCGGCGTACAAAGGGAACTGGGGGATATCTAGATGAGTTTGTGAGTCAAAGAAAAACGTCGGATTTGCGATGACTTACAAACGGAGGGTTTCCTTGACCACGGCGTCCAACCAAGCAAGTTCAGAAATCGAGTCATACCCGAGTCTGTCTACATCTGCGAAAGCAGCAGTAATTTCTTCCCGAACCTATGCATGTTTAAATTCAGTGCGTATTTAAGATTCACAAACTGAGGTATGACCTTATCCTGTATATGAGGATTCATAGCAAGCAAGTGCAAAATCCGCGATAACGCTGAAGACGTCGTGTCCTGTGCCCCAAAAATAAGAACTCTAAAATCAAAAAAGCTCAAGTAAACCCCAGTCTTTTCGAAAATCCCAAAATCTCGGGTGGCAGGTACGCACGTCATTTGACCGGTCAACTCCGACTCTGAAAGCTGTTCTCCCACTGCAGCCTTCTCATTCGCACGAACTGGGCGTAAGTTATCATAAGCAACCAAGGGGAGTCAGCAGCTGGAGAGAAATAAAACCCACGAAGAACGCTGATGATATCCTTGTCTTCTTCGACATCTGCAAAATTTGTTTCATACAGATCCGACTTATTCATCAAAATTTGCTTCTCTCGCAGAATACTCCTAGCCGTACTATCCATAATATCCGACATATTCTGAGTAAAGATCAGAGACACCGGACGATTGGCGGTCCGCGTGGTTCGACAAGGAAGAGCCACTCACTTTGATCTTTTGGATTGCCTTATTCGGTGTCCAATCAACGATCTTCCTTCTGAGCCAAGGTGTCCCTAATCGCGACAAGAACGGGGCAAATTGACGTAGAACCGATAGCGAGAACAAAGTAGGGCTGAGGATGATTCCGATTCCGATATCAGTTTGACTGCGTATAACCACATAGTAGCTGGCAACGACTTACATCAGTTCCTTGATCGCGGAGGTGTAGGGATTGTTGTGTGGGGAGTCCAGTGGATCCTATTGTGCGAGAAAAAAAATACAGTTGAGGCAATGCAGGCAAGTCAGTATCAGCCTAGCGGTGGACCTGGAGCGGGTACTAAACGGGGACTTACAAACGAATATCCCAGCACTGTCCGTCCAATTGTTTCCAGCGCTACGCGGGACACCCACTCAGACATGTCTAGGACACTGCTTCCTTTCGTTGTCCGGGATGCATGAACTTCCCGCGTGAGAACATCTGCAAGCTGAAAAGCATCACCAATTGTTAACCGCAGCACTGGAACGCCCAGAGATACTGAATCTCCTCACCTTCTCCGCAATTTCATACACTATTGGCGTCACTTTCTTCAACTGAGGAACGGAGAAGACGGGAGCGACTATTTTACGCTGCTTCTTGTGTACATCGCCTGTCCGCATTGGATTCCCGGTTTACGACAAACGAGTAAGTGTGCGTTGGTTTCAGTGAGCTAAAATCCTAATTCCAATTGCGTAAAAACAAAACATACCGGTGGTGCTCACAAGACCTATTAATTGCACAGACCATGGTAAAAATGGTTTTACGCCACAATTAATACTTGGACAAACTTACCAGGCCCAAATATAACTCTGTTCGTACTATTGAAGGATGTCACCGCGATGAGTCCAAAGCCAAAGACCCCGCAATCAGCGAGATAGATCAACGACATACTCAATAAACACAGCTGTCTCTTCAAATGCGTCTTGGTCCTTCACAATAATGCTTTGTAGTGCGTGGGGGTCGGACACATATAATTGTTCGTCCTGCAAAAGGGTTGGAAGTCAGGTTCAGGCATTGTCTGACGGCCATGGCTTGCGATGAACACGGAAAACCTATGATCGCGAAAAGAAGCGAGACGAGAAAAACCTACGCCGAAGAATCCGTATACCTTGACCATACCACCGAAACGGTCGACCAGCTGTTGGTGAAATGGTAATCCTTTGGCATTAAATAGTTGGCCAAGGTTTCCTTTGATCACTTGAGGTAAGCATCCTTGAAGGAGCTGAAGACGATAGGTCTGCTTACCTTTAAACCACGACTGCGATGTAGGTCCAGGAATGTGGCGAAATCGGGGAAAGATATAAGGGCTCAAAAGCCACTTAAACGTTCGATAGAGGCAGTAGTATAGAGCAATATCGATGACCAGAGGCAAGTCGAGAATAGGAAGCATATTGTAAAAGTCAGACACGTTTTGGGCAAGAATAGTTCTTTTGGGAGACCGAATAGTGCCACTAAAGGCTCTACTTATATATCGATGCCAAGGCCAGTGCGTTAAATCGTCCCGGATCCACCGATTTCAATGGAGAATCGTGCCGCTCAGAAATTATCTGGAAGCGATCAATGAAACGAGCGGGAATTATCAACGTAGAGAAAACGAACAGAAGGTGGCGAGCGGCACGATAAGGCTTGTTCTGAAACATCGGAGATGCGTGCATGACTGTAGCCATACTGCAAGGGCTAGCATCAGGATTGCTATGTTTATAGAACACGGATGGAGAATAAAGGCCCGATTACACAGCTATAGTTGGCTGAAGAATATGCAGGAGTCATTTCCAGAAGTGTGACTGGAGCCTGAGCGGCAAGGTATACTGACAGTCGAAAGATGTCGCCGAAAGACGTTAGATAGACAATGCTACTTAACACTGAGAAATATCAGTATACATAGTATCATCGAGGCTGTCTGTAAAAGGTGGATAGATAGATAGATATTTAGTTGAGATGGAGTTACGGACTCAGAACAAGCTACGCAGCCGGGGCCACGTGAAGTTATGTCGAAAAATGATCTTATCTTAGCACCTCAAATCAAGCGCTCAAATCTTTGAGCTGTACTGTTCCAACGATATGGCCCATAATCACTCTGCTAACTCCTCGGATGACGATGAAGCGCCAGAAACGCTGACTCTCACAGAGAGTAAAGGCGCATTCAGGAAAAGGAATGCGGAGATACGAGAGGTCGAAGAAGCGAGGAAAAAGATGAGAAAGGACAAGAGGCGGGAGAGAGAGAGGATATTCAAAGAGAGAAAACAGCAGAGGCAAAGGGAAGAGCTCAAGGCAGTCAAGAGTAGGAGAGTCAGTGACGATGCTGAGGAAGAAGAGGACGACGGAGGAGAGGGAGATGAAGAAGAGGATGGAGAAAACGACGCAGAAAAGCGGATGCTTCGCGCTATGCAGCAGGCTGAAGAAGAAGAGGAAAGCGAAAATGAGGTTGACAATGTGGAGGAGGGAGAATCTGTTGACGAAGATGTTGACGAAGACGATATCGACGCTGAGACGAGGGAAGATGTTGACGAAGACGAAGACAAAGAGATGGTAGTCGATGAGGATGACGAAGACGAAGACAAAGAGATGTTAGTCGATGAGGATGACGACTACAGTCACGAAGACGAAGACGAGGAGGGCTCTGACGCAGAAATGTTCTCCGTCGATTCGTCACCTCCCAGATCCAAATCCAAGTCTACCTTGAATGCAAAATCCTCGATGCCGAAACTGAAAACGAACCACCTCCCAGACCATCTCTTCGCTTCTGCCTTCAGCAGCGGCAGCCAAAAAAACCAGTCGAAAAATAACAACCTGTCTCTTTCCGGATTATCTACCACTAAAAAACTCCAAGAAAAGAAAACACGACGAAGAAAACGTTCGGGTGGTATTGCGAGGGATCATATTGTTGGGTACGTTCTGTGCCCTGCTTCTACAAGAACTTGCATCCGTTATCATTCGTTGATCACTCGTTCACTTCATATTTTACTAATTGTGTCCACCCACAATTAGCTCCCGTCTGTTTCGAACCCTACCCAAACCCGACACTGCCCCACGAGCATCTGCGGCCATGGTCCCGTCCTCAAAAGTCAACAAATTTCTCGACCGAAGTCTTTCGTTGAAGGGAGACAAGAAGGCCAGGATGAGAGGATGGGAACGGAGAGCAGGTCAGTCAAGCAATTCACAATTGACGACAAGTGGCTAATTATTATTTCCTTTGACAGCTAACATAGGTAGTTTGCGTCGTCAAGGTCCCGCTGCTCATTTTGTGAGAGGTGCATCATACATCACCTAGGCACAAGAACTTGAAGAACGACATTCCAACGAACAAGACAATGTCTTCCCTGGATCTTTGCGGTCTTCATATCTTAGGCATGTAGAGATTATTGATCTTGTATAGTTGTTGGGTGCGTGAAGGCGAGTGTTAGTTTTCTTGAATTCACGCTTAGGGTACCCTATACGTCGTCCAACCTGCGCAAAAAGTGTTCACTTGAAAAAATACGACATCCCCGTACTTCCCATGGTGCAAATCCTGTCTCTTTTTGAGCTATCGGTAATATCATCATCTGTATACTGCTGACTGCTCAAAAATTCCAAAATGTTTGTATTGGGACGTCATGCTTTACTTGGCTGTTAACGCTGCACTCGTTTCTGTAATTACTTCACTCCCGACTCACAAGTCCAACAACACCTGCTGTTGGACATCTTCGTCTGTTTAACGATCCTTCGACAAGTGGTGTAAAATTCAACGGCGAATCAACCTCCTTCGATGCTTCGATGTAAGGAATTTCTTTCCCTGAAGACCTATGTATAAGGTTACAACTTTAGAATAATGGTCTTTATTGGCATTTTTTGTAGTCAAACTGGATTACTGGAAGGTTGCAAGAAAATCCAGTAACTTGTGAAGGCATGGACCAAAATGATTCTGGTTTCCACAAATTTACAGTACTACTTGCTTAGTGTTTCTCTGTGCTTCAAAGTTTGTGGTTGGGGCGACGCAAACCTTACAGCGCCTACTGCTGATGATCAAGAACTTTGATAGCTACTGTAATTTGGTCAATTACAAAGGAACGAAAGCAAGTGAAGAAATTCAAAACCTGTCTCTTGTCAAAACAGATGGGAATGAGGGGTTCAATGTCGGGATATGCAATGTCTCACATCCTTTTGAACTCGAGGGTCGCACCTTTCCAGGGGACGGCGCCTACATTGTAAGGATGGTCGACCTCACCATGTCCACTGCTTCATGCGAGCCATTTGCCCTCAAATAATTCGGAGTGTGGCATCGAACTGGAACACAGAATTGAACGGAAGGGGGTGGAGAAGAATATGATGTTCTCTTGGAGAGGCTTCATGGGGGTGAGGTGTTCTGAGAACAAATTATGGAAGGCAGTACCAGTGAACGAGCGGGTCGGGGCATCAATATGATCCAGCGCAGGTTTCCATTCGTGGCAATGTGAGAGCCAAGTTGCCGAACCGTTTGAAACTCAAAAAGGAAATGGTGATGAGGAAGGCGGCCCGGGCCGATAGTTCCTTTCCTTTCCGTCTTGTTCTGTATTCTGCGTTCAAACAAAATCGAAAACTGCGTCGATTCAGAAATCAGCCTTATGGTCTATAAATTGAGTAGACAAGACGATTAACATGCCAAGTTCGCGTTTTTTTTGCTCGTGTTTTATCTTGTCTTTTTACCGAAAAAACGTTGACATCAGTCAACATCAGTCATCTTGTTTTCCGGTTTGATTGATGTCAAAGATGCGCACAAATTGCCTCAAGAATCTCTTTCTCACCCACCATCAAACGATACGAGGATAACCCGAACACTCGAAGATGATTGCATCTTCAGAACTTCTCCAGGAGCCTTGGTATAAAGCAACGACCAATGGCAGCAATATATCCTCTGTTGATGGCCTCAGTGCCTCTGCTGGGTCCATAACAAGACCGACACCAAAACCAAACAGGAAGCCCTCCCTGTATTCGCTCATCGCCGGCAAGGACAACTCTCTGTTCTCCAACTCTTCTCAGCAAACAGTAACACCTTACACTTCGCTTCAGAGCTCCACGACTTCGTTTTCAACTCTGTCCAGCAATATCTCTCCATTGGAGAAATTCCGTTTGAAAAAGGCAAAATCTTCGTTCAACATGCGAGGTCCAGCATCGCCATCTGCAGTTGCAGGCCCATCTGATCTTTCCCGAACTGCCATCTCGCAGAGCAACCTCAGAAAGGATTTGTGGGCGCCCGCCCACGACAATGATGTTGATGCAGTGCTGCGAATCATAGGTACGCCACTCAATTTTACTCGGATTCAATCTTTGTTAATCATGAAACAGACCGCCCACCAAACTTGTCACGGACTAGTCCCGAAACTAATACACCCAAAGTTGCCGTTCGAGTCGTTGGAAGAGGTGGTCAGGGATCCCGTCCTCGTCCAACGAATCAACGGATCTCCCATCTGCATCAGTCTCTTCAGGATCAACAGATTAGTCCTACTTCTTTAGTTGATTCATTTGATAATGTGTCAAAGACACACGCAAAAGCACCTGCAGTGCCAGGCCCAATAAGCATCGCGCGCGTCGTGGGAAGAGGAGGCTTAGGTTCAAAACGTCGCGTCCATTTGAACTCTTCGTCGACTTTTTTGTCGCCCTCCCTCTCGAGCGATCTTCGTGTATACCCGCATCAGCGGACACAAAGTACACCGACTCACTCTAGAAATTTCGCAGGAAGTTCATCTTCACTCCAATCTCCGGCCATTCGAGTAAGTGGTCGAGGAGGTGCCGGATCGCGTCTTCGAGTCAAATCACCTTCTCCAGCTTCAGGGCCATCCCTCGCCACAATGTGCAAGATTAAATGGAAGAATCGAAAGAGAGCTCAATCCAAATCCGATACTAGTGCGTTCCCAGAACCATCGATTTCACCTCGTCCAAAAATTTCGAGATTTGTTTCACTTAAACGTGCGAAAGTGGACAATGATATCCCTCAGTCGAACGATAATAACGACGATGAATCTCAACACTTTCCAGTCATCCCAGCATCCCCGCCTCTTTCTAACACCGTGGATCTCGAGCATGATCCTACTTCCACGTCTACAACGCTCTCAGTATACGTCCATCCATCAGATGTCCGTCTTCCCGCTGCTGCTCCACGGAACAAACTCGAGCGCACATTAGGCGATGCAGTGCCTTCTCATATGCTCCTATCCGCCAACGCCAATCACATACCTGACATTCCTCTCGGTAAACAAGATCGGCGACGGTCCCGGGGTTCCATACATTCGTTGTCATCGCTCAGTTCTACTGCCAAATCAAATCACCGACGCAGCGTAGCACGGTCTCTCTCGAGTCTAGGATCGTTTATACGTCTTTCTCACTCCCGACCATCATCGGATGTCTATGTTTACTCTGAAGAAGGCGGGAATGATGTATTTGACGTTGTCGAGGGTGATGATGACAAGGAGGAAGTGTGTTGGATCGACAATGAATTTGATTCGTATTCACGAGAGGGTACTGTCACTCCCATATCACCCATGGTATTCTCCGTACGACCTCCCTCACCTATGCCTCCCTCCAAACCGAAGCTCATCGTTGACTCTAACGTCTCGGTCGACGGTACCTCAGCGAGTGTAGTCTCAGTAGGTACAGCAGATGGGCAAGACTCCAGCGTGCTAAGCTCAGACGATGATCATCGCAGTGCGCATTCAGAAGTACACACCCAAGCGACATCCAACGACAGTCCGCTTTCTGATGCACTTTTCTCTTTCACCGATGTATGCGATGCTGCACCACAGCCAGCATCTCCAATTATCTTTTTCTCAGAGCCTGAGCTCGATTCCGAACGCCTGTCGTCTACTGTTCGTCCATTCACACCGCGTTCAGACGCGGAATCTGATGCCACAGAAAGCACTCCTCGGATTCAACTGGAAGCCCTTCTATCGGAGCCCATTCAGTCTTTGACGAATCCTCCGAGCTCGACCTCGCTCTTTCGAAGCTCATTTCCTTTCCATCCCAGGAGAGAAGAAAGAGAGGTGGTTGAACCACATGCACATGGCTGGACGGGTGAGTGGAATAGGAAGAATATGCAAGACGTGATTCGGTCCTTGCGGGAACTCAAGTGATCGTTGGTACCTACCTACCCACGGATTTCGATGTTTTATCACTTGTTCATCACTTGCTTCCCGTCGTTAGCCGCTCGTTCGCTCAACTTTGGTCCAAGTACGTTTGCTTTTTTACGTCTGTCCTATAGAATGCCCAGGACCTCATCTATCTGGATCACGATAACGGTCTCTTAGCGCTTCGATTTCATTTCTTCCTGATCATCATCGTTTCTTAGATTTCTCGTTGCCTTCTCGTGCTAGTGCATCCATCCATTATTCATCATCATCATCATCATTATCATTCCTATATCATTGGGTGTTTTTCTTTATTCACGGGGAACCATCCTATCCACTCATTGTACCACCATACATTATCCCATTCATATTTTCCCGTGCATATCCGTGCATATCTGCATTCTTCCATCACACACGTTACGCCTCTCCTTCTCAATCAGCCGACAGCACGTCTTCTCATCCTTACAGTGCACTTCCTCACACTGTATACTTCTAACATAAGAACCTGTACCTTGCTTTGTACAATACCGTGTAGCTATTTCATTTACTTGCACTGGCATTATAATTATGTATTCTAAATTCTCCGAGTCGTAGCATTCAACAATTCATGTGGACCTACACTGGACAGAATACGAATAATAATAGAATCCAGACAGTGCAAATGAATAAACGACATTGAACAGTCAACACAAGTGCTCACAGTTGAGAACGAGGAAGAGAAATCAAATATATACATACGTCATATCGCCGCACTATCGTTGATCCATTTAAATGACGTCATCTGAACATTTGCCTTCTTATTTAGCCTGCCGCCAGCTCAATTACATAATGCATAAGCGCTAGTCAACCTTCTTCTCCTTATCTTTCCTTCAATGATGCAAGCAACTGTCACATACACGGTGAGAAAACAGGCCTCGGACCCTACATAACAGGCTCGTGTTCCCGGCGGAAAAATAGATCTATGACATTCCGATATGTTTTCCAGAAGTACTCATCTAATTCTAACTAATCCACCCGTTCTTCACTGACTTCCCTCACGAAAAAAAATCTCTTTTCACTGCCCTGCGGCGTCGACTTTCACTCTGATCTTTTTTTCCCACCCCAGCTGAATATGCACCGAATGGAGCCCTTGAGGGGCCCGGGACTTCAAGTCGGAGAAAATGAATACACAAGTCACAATGATCCATGCTAGTAGGAACAGTTCGCCGCTTCTTTCAGGCAAAATGTCATTCTTTTTGTCTCTACCGCCAGGATGTGGCGCTCTTCTCAGCCTGCTGCAATGTTGTTCAAGACCCTTTCATTCAAAACCTTATATTATCGGTAGTCTCAGTCTGGCAGGGTCTGGCCAGGAGGCTTCAGCGGGACGCAGGAGCAATTGGTATCGTATAGGATTATATTCAATGAGATAGTCACTAAGGGATCCAAGATTGCTGTCAGAATTATTGAGATATTCGTTCCTTTGAGTGTCTATATCCCTACGTACTAATCATCTACAATCCGCAGTATCGCCCCCAGCAACCCGCGTTCCAATCAAGCTGCTTCGACTGCTTCATGAACAGCCTAGTATCTCGTGCAGCAACGTTCTAGTATAGCAGAAAATATTTCAGAAATTCATCTCAGATTGAAAAGTTGAATATCAGGGCTACACTAGACTTGTAAGTCATATTTTATCTAATTTCCAAGTCACTATGGCGTTCAAACTCCCCAATTTGTGATTCTCACATAGCAAACCACATTTTCCTGTGTGGCCGCTCGGCGCAACGCAAATTTTGGATCGAACTGAGTCGGTGCCAGGTGGTCATACGGAACAAAAAACTTGATGAACAAACGATAGAGGACGAGGCTGATGCAAAAAAAAAATCAGATGTAAGCTATGTATCCATAATATTGGGAAATTCATTTTTATCAAACGTCTCCTTCTACCTGCCGTATCATTGTCCTCTCGTCAGAGACTAAGAAACCATCGAGCATTCTCGAGCACTCTCGAGCTCCATTCAAACATTTATTGAATACAAAGTCTACAACGACCATCAGATTCCACTAAACCGTCGTGTTACGACGAAAAGTGAACGAAAAAAAAATTGAATATCTGGATACTTATTGGCAGCCCTCTGAGCCGAGTGGTTCTCGTAACCATTTTTGTGTGGTGCCCAATGATAGGGCGCAGGCTTCTGTCAGGAGTTTCCCTATGACTCGTTTACAGGTGTTCACCTGGTAAAGCCAACAACAGATCTTACCGCGCCCGTAAGTAAATCCAGCACATCTCGTATACTCTGTGGGAAGACTTATCTCTTCCCAGCCAGTACCAGCGATACATCGAAGCCCTTTTTTTTACTTTGAACAGATGTCTCTTCGCTTGCGATTTCCCCTGTTTGCGATGTTCCTTACAGAGCTTCGGAGACCGTCTCTGATACACAGAATTCGATGAAGGCAATTACATTCAGATTGTACATGTCTCAGGCAAGCTGAAAATAACGAAGCAAATATAGCTGTTATGTGTAAAATAATCGTGACACCCCTTGAGCAAATCTTACAAAGGAACTTTGCGTGAGTCAAAATTGTTCTTCTTTATTCTAGCGCTGTGGAGTCAAGTTGAACATTGCAAGGTTGCCCTTTCTAAAAGGCTCAAATCAAGCTAGATGCAGGAACCCCACTGCAAATACTTCGGCACGCTATCAAGTACCGGAGCTTTGGCATTTTCTTCCTTGCGGCGTTCGCCCCAACTGTCTTCAGGTTCCTGTGCTCCATGATGCCGCTAGTACAAGCAACTATTGCATTGCATATGACAGCTCTCAATCCAGTGGTTAATCATGATGATACACGAGGAGAAATTTGTTCAGCTCTTTTTTTTTTCGTCCTGTTCTTGGGAGTCATGTTCTCAGATAAAGTATTTCCATAGCTCGGGCAATACCGATTTGATTCAATCAAGGCTTCTAACGTAGGCCGATCAACCAACCTTCTCACCTACATATCCTCGCGCTCTTTTACTCCAGTCTCCTCGGGCCGCAATTCTTGGGTCGACCGGCCTGAACTTTATTTTCCACCGTCTTTTGACACTATTCTAGTAGTAACTGTATCGGGTTTTGTCATTTATTGACCCTGCTTTGACCTTTTCTGGCGAAAGCTAGCCTCAGTCCTATAAAATACCAGTGCATTTGGTGAACTTTTACTTATCTTTTTCCACTCCCCATTTCTAACCGACAAAGCATCCCTGACTCTTCTGAACATCCGCTGGCTTCGAAGGTCAACGGTGATCCGAGTGTATTCCACACACTCAGCTTCACTAGTCGTTGTTCCCTCCGATTGAGGATCCGACGTGGGGTTGTGTCGTGGCGGCCGCAAGGATTACCGTTCGTCGACGGAGGCTTCGCTTCAGAGATCTATAGCGCTGTTGCTATGCGAGCGCTCTCTCTCATATACTGGACAGTCTTGAAGGCCTCGCAGGAACTATCGTCTCTGGCAAACAATGGAGTCGTCCGTGTCTGCGAATATCTGCCCGGGGGCTTGCTGGGAGCGATGGTCCTACGAATTCTTCGTAAAAGTCACTAGTGCCCATTTGGGATTGGTGGCTGTCAGCGTTACTTATCAGTCTTACATACCGCATCGCAGGGCACTGGCACCTCTGTTTCGGCTGATTCGTCACCTCGTGTGCTAAACATTCGATGGATCTCCAAACAAGATCAACAATATCTGGCAAGCCACCGGTTGCAATCTTATTTGCTTATTGGCTTATAAATGGTCATCTATGGCGCGGATGGCATACATAATGTGTTTAAGCCTCAAATGCAGTCTTCAGTATACGGTCCTATTGCGCTATATTGCGCTATATAGTGTCACTGAATTCAAGATAGTACATATGTACCCTTGAGTCTGTACGGGAAAAATACCAGCCAAAACTCACCTGCGTTCTTTCGTAGTATGTACATATATGGGATCCGAGAGGTGGTCGTTGACACAAAGCGTTCGGAGAATGCCGAGATATACATGCTGTGTACATGTCAAATTGGTCAGTTCATCACATTCTCGACGCCAGCGCTATCCGAACTTACCCCAGTTTTACGGCTAGTATTCGCTCCAGATGACGATGATGTCTGGATTGGCACGTACCTGTTCTACCGTGCCCATGGCTATGAACTTTGCAACGAGTGCTGCATCGACCATCGATTCACCAACAATTTGCGAATGATAGACAAAGTTCATACAGCCTTTCCTACTTTCACAGAGACCAATTTCATGGTATACTATATTCTCAAAAGTTCTAAAAGCGTTGTATTATGTTTATAGGTCAGAACCGTCCACCGATATCTTACAAACAATCCTGGACAAGGCAGTTGAAACAAAATCAAGCCGACCCAAAGAGCGGGTATATGAATACAGAGAACATAACAAGACTGACTGCTCGATTTGCTTCGACTGGGCGAGGTTACCAATAGACAACATAAAACGTCAAACATAAGCTGAAGAACTCGAAGGCTATCGCAGTCAACATTACGAGGCAAGAAAAAATGAAGTTCCTCCACAGCATGGGTATCGAACTTTTGTCTTCCACCCGCCTGCCTGATGATGCAATAGAAAGGAAGTTCCACGGGGTGCCATAGACGCTTCTCAATCATTTTCAAAGCTGATCCAGAAACCTCCTTTCAACTCGGCGTCTTTCCCACTCTGGTCTAAGAAGAATGCTTCAAAGAGCCTGCTCGTTTCGGTCAAACGCGGAAATATGATTCAAGCTTTCGCAAATGCACAGGCTCAAAGTCAAGGGAAAAGAGAATGCCTAGGATATGTACGGGAATGTTTTTGTCAATATTTGCCGAACGATTATGTCGTTAGCCAACGGCTTCGATAACGGGGTCCTCTCAGCGATTGCACAGGACAAGGACAACAGCTACGCGATTTGCATATGGGTCCGTTCCTAGTATGCGTTGATTTCAGTATGACCAATTGCTACGCAAGGTTATCGAAGTCCTACAACTCGATGAGGGAGTGCCCGCTATAGTTGTTCTCTACTGTCGCGGAACCAGGGACACACCTGCCAACGACACAATTCCCTGGGTTCAAGAGGTATCATCGAAATCAGCATCCAAGACAGTGCCTCGACTTCAAATTGTCGCGAACTTGGAAGAACAGAAACTTCTCCTTGCCGTTCTTAACATGAATGCCCGGAGGCTTTCTGATCAGTTTTGACCTAAACGGTCCAGAAGCGAAGGTCCTTTTGGACTGGTCATTTCTTTGCCTCTCGCGCCACTTGGACAGCAAGATGTGGAAGCTCCGACGAACCATACAGGCTGTACAGTATACGGAAAGAAGACAACAAGTAGATGTTCGCAGTGTTTTTCTACCGAATATTGCGGGACAGGTGAGCCGCTATTTTATTTCTTTTCATCATGTGTCGAATTCGCCGATTCTATGTAGAATGTCAAAAATCGCACTGGAAGGAACATAAATCTATGTGTAATTCCCTCAAAGGCGGAGACTGGATCACTATAACCTTCAGCATGCTGCCACTAGAGACCAGACTCCCCGCCAAAAAAGGAAGAAAGCTACATTTCACCTTGTTTAACAAGTCTTCTGGGCTCTCGGCCGATGCTAATCGGAAAGTGTACGACACTGATAACCCACCGCATATACCATCCAATATTTACGGAGACAATTCCTTCCTTGTAAAGCTGCAGAAGGGGATCCGCATGAGAAGCCTGCAAACATACTTGTGCTTCGATATGGATCCTTAAGGGTATGAGAAGGCGATGGCGCAAATGCATTCTGGGCCGAGAGGGATCAAGGTTTATAGGTGGGCAAAGAGGACAGGAGAGTCGCAATTTTCTCGCCTTCCAGATGTAGCACCTTTCCGTTATGTTATCTTCTTTCGACAGTCCGGATTTCCTTCTCGTTGTGCTCCTAGTCCCTGTTTCCTTCGTTTTAGGTAGCTCATGTGTACCATTAAGTTTGACTCTCAGACTCTCTCAGCTCTTCTCGGGAATCCTGTGGGCGATTACATAATCTTTTCCTTGAGTTCTCTCTGTCTTCGAAAGACCGGTGATCCTTTCAGCACATTTATCGATCTGTTCAGCCAAGCAAGAGCTCAGAACCGTCAAAATGGTTAGTGTCTCATTAATAGACCTCGGAGCTCTTCTTTCGGAGATTTCAACGCTTCAAGCTGGGATGGATTGTATGTTTTGTCTTTGGATAACCTTTTTGAAATTTACCAGAATGTATATAGGATTAATGAGAGTCAACTCGTCCTCTTGAATCTCCAATGCTGAGCCTCATTGGCGATGAAGCTAAATGCTGGGTTGTGCACAACTTCCACAACGTTAGAGCTCCGAGGCGCCCTTGTCATGATAATTCTTGACTTGTGCTGACTTCGTCTCAATGACCAGCCTAAGGCCAAAACTGGAGCATCCAAGAAACCTGCTGCCGCTCCCTTCGGTAGCAAGACTACAAAGACGAAGAAGAATCCCCTTTTCGAGGCTAGTCCTAAAAACTTCGGTATCGGTGCGCCTAGTTTTGTATTTCTTTAACATCGTCCTTTCTGAATTTTCAGCAGGGCAGGATGTTCAACCTCAGACTGATCTCAGCCGGTTTGTCAAATGGCCCGAATACGTCCGCTTGCAGCGCCAGAAGACAATTTTAAACCAGCGTCTCAAAGTGCCTCCCTCGATCGCCCAATTCAGCCACACTTTGGACAAGAACACTGCTACTCAGCTGTTCAAGCTTTTGAACAAGTACCGTCCCGAGTCGAAGGTTGAAAAGAAGGCCCGTCTCGAAGCCACTGCCGCCGCTACTGTCGAAGGCAAGGACAAAGATGTATGTTTGCAATGAAGTGGTTTCCTGCGTTATGTGTCTAACATGCATAAACCTCTAGGAAACTAAAAAGCCTCTCTTTGTCAAATACGGTCTTAACCACATTGTCGCGCTCATCGAGGCCAAGAAGGCGGCTTTGGTCGTTATCGCACATGATGTCGATCCTATTGAACTGGTCGTTTTCCTACCTGCCCTTTGCCGCAAGATGGGTGTTCCTTATGTCATCGTGAAGGGCAAGGCCCGACTTGGTACTGTGACTCACAAAAAAACTGCTGCCGTTGTTGCTCTTCAGGAGGTTAAATCCGAGGATCAGCGTGAGCTGGCCACTCTTGTCAGCGCCGCTAAGGCCAATTTGTACGTCATAATAATGTATTGATAGTGTTGATTCTAATCTTCCACTAGCACTGACAAATACGAGGAGCAGCGTCGACAGTGGGGTGGAGGACTCCGCGGCAACAAGTCGACTCAAAAACTTCGTAAGCGCGCTAAGGCTGCTGGTCAGAATGCCAACGCCGCTAGCATCGGCAAGCTCTGAGGGATTGCTAGATGTGGATTGTAGTTGTACGCCCAAATTTGCTACATAAGCGCCTCCAAAAAAATATGATGTATCTTTGTTGCGTGCAAGTGCTCGATTCGTGTGATCATTCCTAACGACCTCCACATGTGCTAGTTTGGCCGCAAGATACTTATCCACCTGCACGGCGAACAATCAGAGGTTCATCCCAGGTGGCTATTCGAATAAGCGAATTAGGATGTTCATATCGTATTGTCCTCTTGAAATGGTCAAGATGCATGACAATGGCCAGCCGCTTTATAAGAGCGTTCACTTTGAGAGTGTCCCCAATTCTAATCTGTCAGTGACCTCAGTCTCTCCAAAACCCCGTGCGTTTTTGCCTCCCATTGAAAAATCTCTTCTCTAAGCTGTTCTGCTGCGTAGTAACTTCATCACGAAATCTCCTTCAATTTTCATCATGGCCGCCGCGTTTATTCTTTTCATGCCAAACGAAATCCAACTTGAAATATTCCATGCTGTGCATGACGCTGGAGACGCTTTGCGCTCTGTATCTCAAGTATGCAGGCTGTGGCGAGAATTATCAGTAAACACGTCGACTTTCTGGACTGGCATCTCCATCGACATATCGTCGATTGATCAGGGGGTTGCTTTGGGCGATCCCTACACTATAGAGTTTGGTCGTCTAGTCGAGGTTTTCCCGTGGCCAGCCACACTCCTTCGTCGCTCCGGCTTTCAACCTATCGACATCAGCATTAATTTAGATTCCGATTTTGACACTTGTACCTTCTCGCATGACATTGTCAACGTCCCTTGGCTGACCGGTTACGCCGTTGTACTTGCACGTTTCCTTGCTTTTTACGCGGCACGATTTCGACGCGTCGAAATCCTATCAGACGACTTGCACCCTGTTCGATTTTTGTCGCTCACCCTCTTTGATATGCCGATGCCATTGCTCGAGCAATGGAGCGTCATATCGGACAAGCCGCGCCTGACCGTTCTTCCGCCCCCGCCTGCCCCAACTATCTTTCAACGTCCGGTGGGCATCGTTCCTTCGATTGAACATACGGATACATTGTATCCTAAACTTGCTAGTCTGTCCATACATGGAATTACCTACGATTGGGGACAGTTTATTCCTCGAAACCTCGTTACCCTCAATTTGGGTAACCTCCTATTTAGCCACGACGAATTCAAGACACTACTGTTTCACAGCAAAGATACCTTGCAGTCGTTGACGGTCTCTGCTATGGCGATATACCTTCCGGCTCAGCACGTTCCCACCGATGCCAGAATTACCCTACCCAACCTCTATTATCTCGCCGTGGGTGTCACTTTTGACCCAACTGCTCCGTACCTTGCAACGCAACTTGATGTTCCGAACTTACTCTGTCTGGAAATTCACGATATAACAACCGAAAGCGAACGAACATGGGATACAGACGATCATCTGCAGCGTTTCTATCTCCATGTCATCGCGAACTGGCCGCTGAAACAATTGACCCATCTTACGCTTGGATCTGCCCATTGCCCAATGGACCCGGCAAATCTCATTGCCCTTCAGCAAGACTTTGAGGCAGGGCGAGGGCCTTCCTGCTTCCCTTCAGTTTTGACCACATTATTTTTTAACTGCACTGGCCTGAGGAATCTCCGCCTTCTCGAGCCCGATTCTACTACGCTCAAGAGTTTGAACGTTGCTATAAATTTGCAGGATAAAGGGCCCGGCATCCTTCCGTCCTCGTCCTTGGATTTCCTCCACATCGAAACCCAGAACTATCGAGAACTTGCGGAATTTCTTGCCCAGATGAAAATATATGCTGATCTTGACAGCGCTCGCATCATCGCTAGGTTCATACCTACTATCTTACTTGACATTCCGCCTGCTTGGGGTCCTTATTTGCGCCCGTTTCTTTCGCGCAAAGCTTGTGCAGAAATCGTGAATGGCGAAGGATACTTCGAGGTTGAATCTGGGCGAATCTTCAATCTCCTGGACAACTTACCTTATTAACGACGTAATCACTTCATTGCGCATCTCTCCTCGTCGCTCATTTACACATCATCTTTTTCAACTTTGAACTGTATCCTGCACTCTCCTTTACCTTTTTGCATTCATAGATCTCTGGCCAGTAAGTTCGTACACCGAAAACAATTCTATTTTGTAACCATCATGATCACCATCTGTCAGTGTACATTTTATTCTTTTCTACAAATAATACACATGCATCTTTTTTGCTTCAAAATATATGTAGTAACCGGACGCAACGGGAGGGACTTAAAATATTACTGGAGTATAATCAATCCCGGACATTGTGACCCAAGATAGGTGATAGGGATTAAGCAGCGAGTTTCTCTCGTAGAACCTTCTTGAGAGCTTCGCCATCCTCAGCGAATTTCTTGATACCCTCGTGTAGCTTGTCAAACGCCATCTGGTCCTCCAGCAATGTCCAACGGAATTCGGGCTCGTTGTCGATGTAGCTGACCTTGGGAATCGGCGCGTCTTTGGCAGCTACGAGAGGTTTGACGTGTGTTAGAAATGTACCTGAAGGATAAAGGAGAGCTTACCGGCAGCAGCGTCAAGTTTCTTTGGGACTTGGTCGGTTGATTTCTTGAGCTCCTCGAGCAACGACGGAGAAATGGTGAGGAAGTCAACACCGGCTAGTGCCTTAATTTCGCCAACCTAGACGACAAAAACACACGAGTTGGTTCCGGTAATCATGGGCATAAGGATTCACAAACGTTTCGGAAAGAGGCACCCATGACTATGGTCTTGTATCCGTGTTGCTTGTAATAGTCGAAAATTTTCTTGACAGACTTGACACCAGGATCTTCGTCACCCTCATATGTTTTTCCGGTTGTTTTCTTATACCAATCAAGGATCTACGGATGCGAGGTGAGCTGAAAATGTGCCTTTCAGGACCAATATACTCACACGTCCGACGAAGGGTGAGATCAGAGTAACTCCGGCTTCGGCGCAAGCAACAGCCTGTCCAAAGCCGAAGAGGAGGGTCAAATTGCAGTGAATACCATCGTCACGCTCAAGCTCCCTAGCAGCTTGAATACCCTCCCATGTTGAGGCAATTTTGATGAGGATCCGCTCTTTCTTGATGCCAACCGATTCGTAAAGGGCAATGAGTTCCTTGGCCTATAAAGAGTAACAGATGGAGTAGGATGCAGTAGAGCTTATTCATGATGGCATACCTTGGTCTTGGTAGCCTCTTTGTCAAAAGACAAACGTGCATCGACTTCGGTGGAAACTCGGCCGGGGATGATAGCAAGGATCTCTTTTCCAAATTCGATCAACTGGTTGCGATAGAAGCCAGGTGCTGAGAACACAGATCCGGTCCATCGCTGATGAAAGAGCTCACCAATCTATCTATCGCAGCATTGACTTGGGTATCAAGATCACCGCTCTTGCTTTTAGCGTACTTGATTGCGGCGTCAATAAGACGAGCGTAGCCTGGTTTGTTGGCGGCAGCCAAAATCAGCGATGGATTAGTCGTAGCATCCTGATATGATATACAAGGTTATTAGCTTTCTTGCCAAACGTTTCTGGCATACCTGAGGCTTGTAGACATCGATTGCTGTGTCAAGATGGGTAAGTAAAAGTACATTTCATGATTATGAATGCCTGACATTCAAAATCTCCAGAGTCAGAAACAACGACCGTTCCAGTTTGCTTCAGATAATCGAGCGAGGTAGACATGGTGGTTGGAAGTAAAAAGCTGGAAAAACCGGAGACGACGCTTGTTGTCACATAATGATATAAGCGTCATTCGAGTAGTGCACGTGCTAGTGCTGTCTTTGCCGCACTGTCCGGGAACCTTGTAACTTTGTATGACTCACTTCGCCTTATCTTCGGAGACGGCCGGACTAGTTGACAAATAAAGGCAGCAGCTATATTTGGGCTACATACAGATAGACGGACACAAAAGTCCACTTGGCTTACGTCAGGTGGCCATGGACCGGCCTCTCATCAGAGTTGTGCGGCAGGCACTCCGATATTGGCTTATTGGGGAGGATGCCCCCAGATCCATCACCCACATTTAATTACCTACACATATGCCGTGGTCCCCGGTGCTATGCCGATGTTGCAAATCGAATCGGGTACCATGTGGCCGCACCACATGGCATACTCCACCCCGTGAATAGGGAGTCATGATCTATCAATGCAAAGTAGAACCGGCAGGTTAGGGCAGCGGTTAAGCCCTCTGATGAGCCCCTTCGCAAGGGCGAAACCTGCTACAAAGTCCTAACCTTTTGGGTTCGAACCCCGAAAGCTGCCTATTTTATCTACTCTCCTCCGTGAATTTACACGGGTTTTCACCCGTGGCTTTTCTTGTCACCGGCTATAGATAGCTGTGTGTTTTTTGAAGAATACCAAGTCACCACAAATTTTACTACTGTGTATGTAAAGCACCTTGATTCTGAGTAGTGCCCGACAAAACACCAGCCTGAACATCCAATCTCCTGACATACCTGAGTCTTGATCTTTTGATGATGATTTGCCCGCCTTTTCGGTAAGCTTGCCAATTACCTCTAATTACTGTACAGGTCTTCTGTTGACTGATCATCATTTCATTGATCTTCGAGAATCCTACTGTCGCTCTTCGTTCTTTCACGTTTGCAGGTGATCGTATAACAAGCCCCAGCGGGTGCGTCAGGACCGTATCCCCTTCCTCCACCCTTATCTCTTTGCAAACTTCAACCATCCTATGGCCAAATCACTGTAAAACCTTTTAGATGATTTTTCTTTCTGCATGCAAGAGGATTTCAGATTTCAGATAAAAGCATTTTGCTTTGCAGCGTATTATCAATGTGTGCAGAATATTTGATCGATCATCAGATACTAAATATAAATATTGAAGATGGTGTTTGATACTTAAGTTTTTCCTATTCTTGAAGTGGTGGAGGTTCATCCATGATTACCACCAGGGGAACAAACCCTCGGCACGATCTATTTGGATTGAGGTATTCGTGGACAAAGCTTTATATTGTGGCAGACACGATTGTTTTTTGGTATCTGAAGAGGCATTAATTATTGTCATGGCGCGGAAGCGATTGTCCTTGCCAATAGTATTCCAATGATGGCAGGAGCAAGTATTGCCCATGGATTCATCACTTGAAGGGCAATGCTGGTACGTCGCATGCTGGTAACCGATATCTTGGAAAAAGTGCAACCTGTTCTTTGGGAGAAATAAAGCGGCAGCAATTGAATGTACGGGAGCATCACCCCATCTCTGTCAAGTCAAAGCCGTACATTAATCGAAGTGAGTTCCGGCGTCGATACTTGGAGTTCAAACAAATCAGACCTCATAGTAGAAACCTCCTTCCGCGTCAAGGAACTTGAAAAATGCTTGGTACGCGTCACTCCGCCAGAAATCCATGTCCGCTATTTCGAAATTACTCCAGACTGAGGTAAAAGTAGGTCGAAACAAGAGGTATAAAAGATAAAATCATACAGCGACACATATTGTAAGTGTTTCCCCCGTCGCTACTTAGAAATTCCTTGGCGTTGTCGTTAGCGATGTATTGAGGATATTGGGAGATGAATTCTAAAGTATGTTGCTTGGTACATATTTTATGGAATCATTGTTACCATTGACGCTCTCCCATAATGTGGTAACCGTCTCTGGAACCTCATACAATGCGATTGTAAAACCTGCAGGCTGTTGTGAGTGAATCCGTGAGGAAGATCTGGGTACAGACCCTACCATATGTGTGATTATTATCGATCATATATCTGAAGGGGTCATAGTTCATATCACAGAAATATTGAACGTTAGGCCTAAAGTTAAGAAGCTTGATACAATGCACTGAGGGTAAGGTGATGGTGAGTGTACTCTACCCGCCAATAATACTTGAATTGCTGGAGCAGTGGATGTTGGAAGAAATACTGCAGAGGCCAATGTCATTAAGGATACACAAGAGGCAATGTACACTTACACCAGAATTGAAGCGGCACATATTTCTGTAAGAAGAGCTACCTGTCATACACAATTCAGGATTTCTCTTAGGAAGGATAGGGATGGGATGTGCACCACCGTATATGACTTTCTGCTCAGTTAACCGTTTACGCGACTCTTTTGCCTTTTCTTCGTCGATCAAAGCAGGTTGGACCCAATTTTCCTTTGGAATCAATCCAAAATATACCTTTGCGTTTGTTTCCAACATTACGCGGCTAGAATTGTGCAGCAATGAATGAACAATTGCAAAAAATCAGCCTTTAGAGGCACCGGCACACACACCCTTTGAATTCATTGGTAAATCACCCTATAACGTAGATTTAATCCTATATTATAAAAGACTAACTGGGCGCTTAGCATGATTACCAATAATTGGTCAGCAGATTAAACGCCTAAATTTTACCACGAAACGGTGCTGCGGAGTTGCCGGAATCAATGCCGTCTTCTCCGGCACTTTTTAGTGCGACTTTAAGTGAGGGTCAATACTACAGGTACTTTAACAGTTGAACTCTGTGACATGAATATGTATGCATTGAGTATACTGCATGCTGTGGCTGCTGCCTCATTTTACAGTATTGATATAGGAAGTGCTACAAATTGAAGAAATCACTTCAAACTTTGTAAGGCATAATGAAGAAGAATTCTGACTTAGCAAAATTGCTTGCCATCTACAAGTCTCAACTTACTATATTCAGTGCTTGCAGCACTGGGATCTGCTCTTGGCCCTTAGCTGAATATTCAGGTTTTGCAGATGAGTCAGAGTTCTGGAAGCAAGAATATTGGGTTGTGATAAATCTGGAAAATCAATTTCCTGTATCATACTCAGTTCATCAGGTTTTGAAGAGGCACCAGATTCCAGTATGACTTACATTTGCAGTGATAATAAATAAATTACAGGGAAAATCTGTAAAACATGTTGCATTTTCAAATCCTGTGTGTTTTCTAGAGCAATGGTACTGGCTAATTGTCTGAGAGCACCTGGAAGAGCTTCCCAGCAGCCAAACCATTTAGAACAAGTCGAAAATACTCCAAGTGCCTTGGGTAATGGAGAGTGCTCTTCACCTGGCACCCTTGCACTGGCAAATATACAAGCTTTACAGATGTGGAGTGTGATAAAGGCTGTAATGAAAGTTTTGTTTGGTAAAGGTAAGTTTTATATTCTAATTCATAGCAAGTCTCTAACTTTTAATTTTATACTGCATAATAAATATGGAAGTATGGAGGCGCAAGGCGCCGACTAAGGGGGGTTTGGGGGCTTGCCCCCAACAAGCTGTGAACCCTGCTGTAGCACACGGTGCGAGCAAAGCGAGCCACCGTGGCGAAGGCACGGGTTCTAAAGCTTGTTAATGATAAACTGGCAATACCAGTTTTTAACGTTTTTTTATTTTGATGGCTATAGCCACTGATTGTAAAATTAAATTTTACTGGTAATTACCAGTGCCAGATTAAGTATTGTCACTGTCACACTAAGTACTCTGCAATGTGAAGGCCCACTCCGGTTGGGGCTAGCTCTGCTAGCCCCAACACAACGGAGTGGGTCTGAATGTTGCCAAACCATCACAACTAAAATGATGCAATGTGGAGGACTACTCCGGTTGGGGCTAGCTCTGCTAGCCCCAACCCAACAGAGTGGGCCGGAACATTGCCAAGGAACGGGCGCACTCGGTTAGGGGTTAGGCGCGCCGCAGGCGCTTGCAAATATTTGATGCACCAAATGAGGCATTAGAGTGCCCGCCGGAGACTCCCCGGTTCAGGGGACCCCCCGAGCGCAGCGAGGGAGGGGAGGGGAGCGGAGTGCGGGCCTCAAATTTGGTGCGCCGAGTACACTTAGTATAAAAATGTATTACATATCCCCATGTATTTCTACTATAACAGTTTGTTGTTGTTCTCGTATGGTGCAGCTGGTTACATCATTGTTACTCCCTCCTGTATTCATGATGTATCTAGTTCAATCCTTGCGCTGGGATTCTCTTATTTTTGTCCATCATTTACGTGATCACGTCACATGCCATTCTCGATTTGGACACATTACCTGTCACTGTGTCATATGCATGCAATTCACCCTAATACGCTTCCCGGACCGGCCCGGAGCGGCCGGACTTCGGAATAATCACCTTGTGACCTATTTATTATTCCGAGCTTTCATCGAGGTCTTATGACTGTATTTTGGAGGTATATAAGCTAGGATACTTTGTACGTTGTAGTCAAGCTTGTAATCAAGTGTACCACCTTATCCCACTCTTTAATATCTCCTTTACCTTTACTTCCGAGCTATTCCGGACTCCCGGATCACAGGAACCCAACCTAGGCTGCTCATCTTGACATTATATTCCCGGGGACACAACAGTGTGTGAAGGGTGTTGCTAATAGCTTCACCGACGTCCCACTCCCAGTGTGTACTACAGGCCAATACTCAGCTCCGGACCTCGGAGTTATCCCGGGCCATTTCCGGCCCTTATCCGGCCTCAGAGCCTCTATAGCTATTGACCTGTAGGCACGGTCTTGTCAGTATTTCAAGCTTACACTTCATTACACTGTTCCTTCACCAAAATACCCCTCCATTATGTCTTTTGGCTCTGATCCTGAATCCTTCCTCGAGTATGCCTTATCGTTACCTGATCCGGTCGGCCCGGACCCGGAAACTTCGGATTCGTCGGACCAATCTAGCCCATCTGACCACAATTCTGAACAAGAATCAGTTCAGTCCGGTACTAATTCCGATCCAGACCAGTCAAGTTATGACTCGGAATTTCCTGGCCCATTTGACTATGACTATCTCTATCAATCCTCTGACTTCGACTCTGATTACCCCGGCCCTTATGACCTCAGTTACCTACATTCCTATCCCTCATCCTCAGCCTCGGACTCTAATGAGTCTTTCCACTCATTTGCTACTGAGGCTTCCGAAGCGCCGGAACTCCGGCCCGGTGATGACAGATCCGGTCATCCTCACCTCGGACCCGATGGCAGGCTTGTGGACTCTGAGAGGGAAAGGCGCAGGGTGCTTGGGTTGTGTTTTTATTGTGGAGGAGAACATATGAAGGTAGATTGTCTCAAACTGCAGGCTCGTATAGGACAGAACTATGACGCAGATAACTCTGAATCAGATGTTCCGGGTTCCGATGACGGTTCCGAGTAATTCCTAATTTTTTCTCCATTTAATTCCCAAGTCTTGGACCGATCTTTGCTTTTCTTTCATGATTTTCACTTGCTTGACCTTATAAATTCCCGTTCTTTCCGAATTTCGGCCTGTTTTTATGCCCTTCGATGATTATTCAGTATTTGACATTATCATTGATATTATTTCCGAGCTTCGGCCCGCATTTTTGCGATTCTTTCCAAGGTTTGAACCAATGTTTCCTTTTCTTTCATTATTTCACTTGTTGACCTTGCAAATTCCCATTCCTTCCGCACTTCGGCCCGATTTTTAGGCCTTTTTATGATGATTCATTGTTTGACATGATATATACTTCATTTCCGAGCTTCGGCCCGATTTTTGGCTCCCTTGTTACTATTCTCAATGTTTGGGGCTCATTTCCGCTTTCTCCCAATTTCGGCCCGATTTTTATGCCTTTACATAATCAATTTTTGTTGACACTATGATTCACTTCACTTCCGAGCTTCGGACCGCATTTTTTCTGTCCATTCCACTTCTGCTCCAAGTCTCAGAATATTTAGCTTGCTCATTAGCACTTCCATTCACTTACCTGTTATCATTTCTATTTATGTTGATTCCTTTGTTTCACCCACAAGCTGCTCCTCTATTTAGTAGGATTTCATTGATTATTTGTTAGGATATAGTTTCTACTCCCACTTAGATCCGTTGATCTGCCGGGTAGACCGAAACACTCTTTTCCAACTCATTTTTTATGATTATCCTTATAGCGCTTTCCGGCTTTGCTTCCCGTGGAACTTCCGGTCTCGGGATGGTTCTACCATCATTCTGGACACTTGGTGTCAATTTTGGCCTTTTTAGGCATCGCTCTTGTGTGGATATCAACTTAGGTTATCATCTTTGGCAGCACTTCTGTGTTGATTGGTATGCCGGACTTTTCCGCTATTTCCGACATTTTTCCGGCCCAATCCCGCCCTTCGGACCGGATTTTATTCCGAAATTTTCCCTACTCCATGACCCAATCCTCCTACATCACCATTTACTCCAACTTCGGCTCTTGCTTCATGGCTTTCGAGGGCTCAAGCGTACTTGGGGGATACTGCTGTATTCCAGTCCTGTATTCCAATTTTTGGACCGGCCACTCCCAATTTTTCCGAATTTCGGAACTTGTTTTAGTCTTTTGAGACTTCAGAACACATTCCGGCCGGCCCGGATTTCGGAAGTTACGTGGTCATCCATTCTTTTGTTGATTATTTTGTTACAAGTTTACTTTGTTTCAATCTGGTTTTTGTTTGCTTTATTATGTTCCTTTGACCCCCTACAACGGCAGGCCGATCCTTTCCAGTTTCTCCGAAACTTCCACTTTTAATTTATTCTTCACTACTGGATCTGATCCAATCCCTTTGCTTTACTATACTTTACTATTTCACTGCACACATATTCACAGAGGCCTTCGTGGGCTCAGGCCTAACGGGGGGATACTGTCATATGCATGCAATTCACCCTAATACGCTTCCCGGACCGGCCCGGAGCGGCCGGACTTCGGAATAATCACCTTGTGACCTATTTATTATTCCGAGCTTTCATCGAGGTCTTATGACTGTATTTTGGAGGTATATAAGCTAGGATACTTTGTACGTTGTAGTCAAGCTTGTAATCAAGTGTACCACCTTATCCCACTCTTTAATATCTCCTTTACCTTTACTTCCGAGCTATTCCGGACTCCCGGATCACAGGAACCCAACCTAGGCTGCTCATCTTGACATTATATTCCCGGGGACACAACAGTGTGTGAAGGGTGTTGCTAATAGCTTCACCGACGTCCCACTCCCAGTGTGTACTACAGGCCAATACTCAGCTCCGGACCTCGGAGTTATCCCGGGCCATTTCCGGCCCTTATCCGGCCTCAGAGCCTCTATAGCTATTGACCTGTAGGCACGGTCTTGTCACACTGTCAGATAATTTCATCACTGACAGTAATTTAATTATATTACGACTGGCTGTAGCCATTCAAAAAGAATTTCCTTAAGAACTGTTATTGCCAGTGCGGCATTTAAAATATTTGCGTCAGTGGCTCGGTAAATTCCTCGTCATTCAAGAACACCCAAGGATACATATATTTGTGGTTGAACCGACTCTCCAAATTTTGCATGCTTGTTAAGACGCCCTTCAATTCCGAATTACGCGCCAAGAACACCAGTGTAGCATTCTCCCTCGTGGGTATTAGTCCAGATTCAATAGATACAACAGGAGGAGTGGTGCCCAGCTGTCGAAATCCTCCACGCAGGAGAACCATTGTGCAAAATAGGGCTAACTAAAAAGCAGAGCAAGTGAGCTAACGGGAATAACAAGAATCAGATCTTATCACAGACCATGGATAGTAGGGTAGATAGAGCTACACAGTGTTTGATTTTGAAAGACATTAGGTATACACTTCGAAATAGAGCGAAACTCTGGAATGGAGGTGATCTAAAAGCACAACGTTTATAGAACTGGAAGAAGAAATGCGTTATAAACACTTAGAGATTGATTTTATTCAGTGTGCCAAAGTCCATTCATCAAAGGCTCATCATAGATTTGAAAGCATCGTCCCGCAAAGAGACCAAATTTCATTGGTGCAGGTGAATAGTGCGGTAGCTTGAAGCAAAAATCAGATACTCCCGATGCGAAATCTATACTTACTAGTCCTTCGGGGGAATTCTTTGGAAACCGGCGTGACGAGTGCTGTTAGGATTTTGTGTTGGGATTTTGTGGTGGCGTTCAAGGTTCAGGCCTGATTCGAGCGTCCTGCATTGGATATGAGCATCTATCACAAGAGGCTTGGCAGATTGGATAACTCGAATAAAGGAGTACCAGGCAGTGCTACATAGGGAGTAGTACTATTAATGAAACAATTGTCCTGATCTTGATTCTTGCTGTCCCACCTACCCGCAATTACCAAGATACAGACATCAGTAACACACAGCGCTCAGCGCTCATCATTGTCATTAGATAGAAGTTGGGTAGGGGAATAAGATATGATCCAAATAGTGAGCACCCCTCCGACTCATCAAGAATGCGCCATATGGAAACCTGCAACGTCTGCGGGTAACACTAATCGGTACTCACAAAAGGACCAGATACTAGGAATTGGATTTGATTGGAAAAGGCGAGAAAGGCAAAAGACAAAGAGGGCTAAGATACTGGAGAGTACTCTATGTAAGTAGATGGGGGAAAAGCGGATAAGCTCTGGTTGAGCCGGGTACTGAATATATAGTGTGATCTGTCACGAGTGTGACTGTATGCATGTCTGTAGTAAGCAGTATGTTTACACCATACACGATAACCAGTGCGGATTGACCCGGTAAACCAAGGCGGATGGGGCGCACTGAGAAAATCGAAAGACTCTGTGGATTGTGTCAATTTCTGATCTTCGGGGTTTCCTTTATTATCTCTTCAATGTTTGCATAAACTGGTACGTTCCGAGGGCGATATCTGGCTGCACAGCGCCCTATATCTCTTGTTTCTCGATTGAGAAACCATCGTATGAAGCCTGCAAGAGCCAAAATTGATAGTCGAACATTAAGTCGCTTACAACTTGAATGTATGGCAAGGTATAGCAATGTATCTAGTGAATTGCCCACAGCAACTTCAAGGATACACTCAGAACCTTTATAGAATATGAAAGATCTTTGCAGTACCAAATAGATTCAAGGTCCAGAGACGCCTTGGGTGGCGGTTTGGTCGAACACGATTACAGGGAGTTGAACGCAGGAAAAAGCGCACAGCGTAATCAGCGCCTCAACTCCGATCCGTAATGATTAGCTAATTATGCTCAATTCGTTTCCTGTCCGTTTCGACTTGGATCTCCTCCTGTTTACATTCTCTTCTTCTATTTCCACGCTCATTTTTCGTGAACTCATATGAAGAAATATTCTTTATTCCTTATTCTTGCTCGAAAAGCACTTGCAGCCCCTTTCAAGTCATTTCTCGGCACATATATCATAGCCTCCGCACATGAACTCGATTCAACGACACACGACGATACACCAGAATATGGCTCTCCAGAATTTTGGTGGAAGATGGGAATTAGTGTTGCGCTAGTATTACTGGGCGGGGTATTTGCTGGGTATGTCTTCGATGTGAATATGCATGGCTAGCTCAGATTACAATAATTATGGTAGATTGACTCTAGGTCTCATGGGCTTGGACGAGCTACATCTTCGAGTATTGGCCGCATCCTCTGATATCCCGACTGAGAAGCAAAATGCTAAAAAGGGTGTGTCAATTGCGTGATATAATGCAACGGAAGTAACGGTCATCCATAATTGTTTCGGGATTCAGTCCTCAAGCTAATGTCGAAAGGAAGACACTGGGTCCTGGTCGTACGTTTTTTGTGATATTTCCAACGTATCCCGTCACTCATTGTGTCAAAGGTGCTTCTCCTAGGCAATGTGGTTAGTGCGTTACGTTTACCAGCTAACATTACTCGCCTAAGCATCCCGACAGATCGTCAATGAAAGTTTACCTATATTCTTAGACGGAGCGGTGCGTTTCAGCCAACCTCTGTAAGATTATGTCTCATTGATACGCGCTAGCTTGGTGGAGGAATCGCTGCTGTCGTTATATCTACTACAGCTATTGGTGAGTTCCCCTGCAATAGTGAACAATCCAAAATTTTGATTTCTATTCGGTTTGCAGTCATCTTCGGGTACGTTCTGGGGTAATGCTTGCGGCTTACTATGTGATTAACCGTCAGATTTAGAGAGTGGGTACGAAAAGATATGTTTCACAATATTTGTCTAAGGACGGTCATTCTCTAGAATCATTCCTCAAGCAGCCAGCGTCCGTTTCGGTCTTTCAATAGGAGCGAGATGCGCTCCATTCGTTCTCGCTCTCATGTGGATCATGTGTCAGTAATGGTCTGTTCTAGACTTTCCTGGTCTCATGTCTTCTGCTGTACAGCGCCTATCGCATACCCCATTGCCAAGCTACTTGATAAAGTGCTCGGTGCAAACGAATCCCATACCTACAAAAAGGCCGAACTCAAGTCATTCCTTCAGTTCCACCGGACGGGAGAGGAGCCATTAAGAGACGAGGAAATCAGTATCTTGAACGGTGTCCTCGAGCTGAATACGAAGAGCGTGGAGAGTATAATGACGCCGATGAAGGTTCGTCCCCTTCTGGCTGCTTCCAAATTTCAACCTATGTTTTTTTTGCATTATAGGATGTGGTCAAACTAAGCGCCGACACGATTCTGGATCACAAAACACTGGATGCAATGTGAATAAAACCTTCAACCTCATATCCCATCGCCTGACTCCTGACCATCTTACAGCCTTTCAAGTGGTTACTCTCGCTTCCCGATTCACGAACCCAGTAATCCTCTGGCTTTTGTTGGGCTTCTACTCATTAAAAAAGTAAGAGATTCCTGGTCCCTAGATGTAAAAAAGGTTGATGACTTATTCTCTGTCCTCGATCAACTCGTCAGCTTCTTCAATATGACCCATCGCAAGGTCTCCCGATATCGAGCTTTCCGTTGTCAATCCTACCAGAGGCACCACCATCGATCAATTGTTTTCAAGCCTTAGATTACTTGTAAGCTGTCCGCTCCTGGCTTCGTTGTTTCCTATTATTTTCGTGCTCATTCGTGTCTTTGACTCGTCTAGCCAGACTGGCCGAGCGCATCTTTTGTTGATTAGTTCTACTCCTGGTCTCGCTGGTGGCGCTCTTGGTGTGATTACCTTGGAAGATATAATCGAGGTTTGTGCTCGAGGTCCGTTTGCTCGTTTGCACTGCTGATGACACAGCGCAGGAAATCATATCCGAAGAGATTGTTGACGAGACAGATCGGTATGAGGACAATGTGAGCAAGAGAAGAGCGAGACGGGCAACAACGGCGACTATCATGAGAGGGTATGTTAGTCCTCACTTTTCGGTTTGAAAATAGTCGACCTCAATTTTCACTTCGTTTATCAGAATTGTCGAACGCGAACGCAAACGCGACTCTTTCGGTTCATATAAATCCATAACCAATCTCAACGGCGACGCTGGGCGCTTGAACTTTGGCTCCATCGAATCTGTGTCGAATGTTCAAGCCTTGATTCCTAATAATAACGCTGAGGTTGATGAACGCGCGCCGTTACTTGGTAGTCGGACTTTAACTCCAACTACGATTACTGCACGAGATTATGCACATGTGCCTCGGGATGATGACAGTGTATTCAGTGATGGCGAGAATGGGCCAATATATGGGTCTTACAAGTCACAGCAGTCGCAAATTTCGCAGGGGACGGAGACTGGAGGCGATTAGCCTCCATCACCTGTGTTCCATGACTCATTAGTGGAGATTGAGGCTACTCAGCGGTATCTAGGTAGATAAGTTAATCTTGCCATACACTCGTTCCTTCCTTTCTTACTTTTTTGTTCTATCTTACGTTAGATTCGATGTTTGTGTACTGCATTGCTTTCGGAAGTTTTCAGTTTCTTCTACTTTTATTGTATTATATGCGTTCTGCGACTCTCAATGTCTCTTGTCTGGTCTTGCATATCTTTCTAAATTGCACTCCGCGTACCTCATGTTGGTTTGTACAATCCCGCTGCAACCTCAGGTCAAGTAAATGGTCAAGGCTGGAACGCAAAATTTCCAGCCCACAATCGGCAAATTCTCATAAAGGCCTGACAAATTCTTGACCCACTTGAACTTATGTTTAGGAGACTCAGTGTTAGCGGTAACACGAGACATCCCCTTCCTAAGTCTGATCGTAAAAGGATAGAATGGGGCAGGTTTCTTCGAAAAAGCTAACCAATCTCCCTTCTACCCTCCAACGCCTAACCTGCTGAATATTCGTTATCCAAATTCGCTTTCAACCTTTTGGTCAAGCATTTCTGTTAGGGCCAATCTAGACTCCTCCGAGAATCTTAGTTGCTACTAGAGACTTTACTCTATTCAAATTCGCCGGGGGTGGTGGTTTCCGAGCGCCATGGCCATTATTTCAAGCGGAGATATTGGAATTGCTGGCACTTACACTCTGGAGTGGTTCTTTGAAATGATTGGAAAGGGAAAGATGGATGAAGATGCTACTTATCGATGCCTGTACATTATAAATGGACACCGCGGTCTTCACAACGACAAGTTCTGATAAATTAGAATTTGGGCTGACGACCTGGAGGTATGAAGATACCGTACAGCGACTTCTAATTAATACAGTCAAATGTGGTTCTAAGAACAAAGCTACTTGACACGCGACGCGCTCAACGCGTACCGTCACAGTGACGCCGAGACGCACGTGCCACGCGCATTGTGTAACCTTTCTGTTGAGTCATTACACAGTTCCTTTAACTTTCATAACCATCATCCGT
This sequence comes from Lentinula lateritia, assembly GCA_028011325.1. Lineage (NCBI taxonomy): Eukaryota > Fungi > Basidiomycota > Agaricomycetes > Agaricales > Omphalotaceae > Lentinula > Lentinula lateritia. The sequence continues at coordinate 134,238 of JANVFT010000043.1, forward strand.
TTCTTTCTCCCTTCATGACAGTCAAATACCCGAAAGTTGCAGGTAAAGATCAATTAGTCATCTCTCATCTCAAGTGGTCTCAATTGCATCAATGATAATACTTCCTTGTAGGATACGACCTCGTTCAACAAATAGGTGGCGGTGGCTTCTCCACGTCAGTTTCTTCCAAAGCCTAACAGTGCAAGCGTGTTCCGCGCTCACGTATCCCATCTCTTACAGTGTTTTCCGCGCCGTCAACCTCTCGGAGCACCGTGTAGCAGCCTGTAAAGTTATCTTGATCACTGACCAAACAACGGAGAAAGACCGCAAAACAATCGATAAAGAAACTCGAATACATTCAGTGTTGAAGCACGTCTACGTATTGGAATTGATTTGTGCGGTGACGGTGGAATTGAAGTATCGAGAGATGTATGTGCCGGGGATTTATATGCTTCTAGAGTTAGCGGCGGGAGGGGATTTGTTCGATAAGATTGGTGCGTGTTTTAGTCATTTTGAATTTTCGAGAGGGCAAATCCTGATCTTTTGCCTTTTTTGTAGCTCCGGACGTAGGTGTTGGTGATGAAGTAGCGCATCTGTATTTCAATCAACTACTCGCTGGGATGGTCAGTATATCCACTCAAATCGCAACAACCGAAGTCCTCAACAAACCCTCTCCTCTCTCTCTCCTCTCTTTCAACTGCTCTTAACTTACATAGGAATACATCCACAGCAAAGGCATTTGCCACCGCGATCTCAAACCCGAAAACCTCTTACTAGACATCGCTGGGAACCTCAAAGTTTCGGATTTCGGATTATCAGCAGTGTTCCGACTGGGTAATGGAAAGACGAGGTTATTGTCGGAACGGTGTGGGAGTTTACCGTATGTTGCGCCTGAGGTAAGTTGAGTGAAGGATGGAGGTACGTTCATGCTAGAACATGCGGGCTGAAGATGGACGTTGCATTTTACCTAGTTGAACACAGACGAGACTTACGCCGCAGAGCCTATCGATATGTGGGGTATAGGGGTCATCTTGTTCACATTACTTGCCGGAAGTGAGTGTGTTTCTTGGACTTTTTCCGATGTGTACGTGATGCTGAATTACGGTGGTCTGACATGGTTTTGTTTTGTGTAGACACACCTTGGGACGAACCCACTCGACATAGTCCAGAATTTCGAAAATACAAATCTGGAGATATATTCAAAGAAGATCCCTGGAATCGGTTGAGTGAGGACGCATTGTGTGAGCAGTCCCAAGTATCTCTCCTTTTCTTCTTGAAGCTTCATCCATCCTTGTTCCTTCCCAAATACTCATTGCTTCTTTGTTTATTGTTGTTACCAATAGCTCTGTTACGTGCACTTTTAACGATCAATCCTAAGCAACGATTGACTCTACCAGAGACGATGCAACATCCTTGGTGTATCAGGTATGCCTCACTCGATGATCCATTTCATTTTAAAAACTTTCAATCCAATGACTTGGTGCTTATTGAAACCTCTTATCATTTTCATGTCTCCTACGACCGAACCCATTTTCCCTTTTCTCGAATCTAGAACAAGCCAACTCGCACGTCAAAGCACCGCTGTACTGGCGGACAAGCTCACGGAGTCTCTTCGCGCTACTGGGGATATGGATTACGTTATGCCTCAGCCTACAGATTTGTATGTACACATAATCTCACTCTCAATCTCTCCATTCCCTCTCGCATGTTCTATAATTTATAAACATTATCGTGGCTTGGTCTGACTGAAGTCTGTGTTGCACCTGTTGTTCTAGACCTATGGATGTCGACCAAGACGATGGGGACAAAGAAACATCATCTGCTGCTGGGCCGTCGCATAATTCCCAATTCACCCAGTCTTTAATGCTATTTGTACGTATTTGATCCCTGACTATCTTCCTTTTGCGACTCTATGTCTAAAGTCTACCTTTCACTCCTTCCCTTTTTCTTTTTCTATCTTAACCCCAATACAGTCGCAAACACAATCCGGTGCACGATACACCCCACATCTAACACGGTTCTACGCGAGACTTGGTCCAGCATTGCTCATGCCGATCGTGAAAGAGACATTGGGGGAGCTGGGGATTGTCTTCAAGGAGAGCTCATCAAATCATCGTTCAAATGTCGGTCAAGCACTAGATAGCTCGAACGAGGAGAACACTGGAGGTGCTATAGTTGGGGATGGGACTATCAGAGAGAACAATGGGGTCGATAGAATATGGAAAATCCGGGTCGGGGGAAAAGACGCCCGGAAAATATTGTTTAAGGGATGGATCGAAATGGAGCACTTCAGTCATGGAGGGATGAACGGGACATTTTGTGTGATGTCGCGAGACGAGGTATGAGATCTTTATTTCCCTACTTCTTATGCCTACCATTTCTTTCTATCTCTATTTGAGGTGTCATGGAGGCTGATGGTAAGTTTTGTAACTTTAGGGTAACCCACTCTCGTGGCGTCAATTCTTCAAAGCCTTGCTCAAGTCAGATGCAGTATATCCACATGTTCTGAGGAAGAGATAAACCGGATGGGAGCAATCTTCAGTCTTGGGTCTCTGACTATCTCGTATTTCATCCTATTGATATCTGTCTTTCTTGCTTGTTCGGTTTCTTTACAACCTACACTCCATCTGCATATTCTGCTTGCAAACTCGCACACATATCTTCACCTCAATTCATTCTAGCTAAATGGTATCTATAGAATAACTGTATCATAGGTGATTAGACTGCATGTATCAAATTTCTGTCTCAATGTTGTAAGACGCTCAAGCGAAGGATCATCGATCATCCTCCATGGGTCACATTCACTGGAGAAGCTGTGTCTATGATGCCCTAGGCATTGGCGTGCATGGGAGTGTTCATCTTTGGTGCAGTGGAGGGTTTTAATTGACATTGGCGCTACTAGACGAACGTCATCGTCTGCAGTGTGTCTCTCTGGACTCCTTGATAAACTTCCGTCGCCTTCTTCATCATAATCATCATCATCGGCATAATGGTTCTCATCTAATCCAAGTTCGTCTTGTTTCTGAACTGAAGCCCGAAAACTCTCGAAAACTTCATTTTTGAAAGAAGCCAAGATTTACTTTGATGAAACAATTTAATTACAAGTAATACACATCTGCGCTCGACATCATTCGTGATGCAATCAAACGATCTGAGGTGATTCCCCCCGACATGGCGTTGAAGAACTGTAGTTATTCGCTTTGACTCGAATCTTTGCACGTTGCATTAAATTTATACTTAATCATGTGATCGTATTTAAACTTTCATTCCTTCCACTATATTCTCATCCAGTCATTATCTACTTCGAGCGCTGGTCGCGCGCGCACATTGAACATGCTGTCAATCAGAATATGAAGTCATTTTACAGCTATTAGAGCACAGGAAGGGCGTCAATTAATATGACCTGTTATGATATTTTTTACAGCTTTCGGAGTTCATTTGGGGTTGATAGGAGACAAACTACGCCTCCTGTAATATAAAAGAAGAACATCATATGCGAAGGGTCAAACCCCCGTCCTTCAACTCTAATGCATAAGAGAATCTCTTCGTTTGCGAAGTCTTCTGGGAAAGTGCCAAGTTCGGCCCACAACGAGAAGGACACTGATTCCACAGCCTCTACCATTGTCCATGAGGCAGTCGCTCCTCCTTCCCTCAAAATCAAACGAGTGGATCACTACTACAGCCGATGGTATAAGGCATGGAGATATAGGGTATGCAATACCATCTGTTCTTGAAGACTTAAATTTTACACCCGAAACCGAGGGTAGAACACTAGCTCTACAATTACTGTGGAGTCTGTTCCTCTAATTAATCGAGGGGAAAATGATCCTTGGAAGGATTATTTGTTTGTGTACGCGAATCTGTTTTTTCACTAACTGTCTTCGTCCTGATGAAAATATTCAGCATTGTACGAAGACTTCCTGATAGCAATGCTACCGGTAGCAAGGAACCGAGCTTCAGGTTCGTTGTGAAGAGCGAATACATTCTCAAGGCGTGTAAGGATGTTATCCAGTCCTGGCCTGGAATCTCTTGGAACAGTGATCCACTTGGTATGACATACATTCCATTCTGATTCAGAATATTGACCTCTCCTCACCGAAGAAATTGACCCAGAGATTTTTCTCACATTTTTGGACGAGTTCATTGCCTATCGCGATGAATTAGCTTCCAAGTATAAGAAATCAGATATCGACACATACGTCCTTCAATCAGTCGACGTTCTTCTGAAGTGTCTTCAGACGGATTACGCCAACACCATTGCCACCATTCAAAAGCTCAAAGCTCACGGCGAGATTACCAGCAAGTTACTCTATTCCATTCTTGTCCCTCGTTCTATTTTTGTCGCTCGTTGTGCAATCACTGGCAATCATCGTCTCTTCAAACTCATCTCTTACAGCCATGTGATGATTGATGATAAACCGCGATGCATTCGCCTCGACCTGGAGAGCATTGATTTGGTTGATAGACACGTTTCGCAAACTGTGGGTGCAGGTAGAGTCCGCACCGTTGTTGCCCTCAACGCGTTCGATGGGACCGTTAAGATTCAAGATCTCGATGTGTACCCTCTGAAGTTTCACCCTGAATATGAGAGCCTTCGGGTTTCCATCTTGAGCAGGGCAAAAAAATGGGTTGACTTGATTGGGGTGCATCACAAGGAATTCGATGGCGTAGCCGCCATCAAACACGAAAAGCGCTTGATCAGGCAAACTGTGAGACTAGTGTTTCCTGTTAACCATACTAAATGATTGATATTGGTTGAACAGGTGAAAGGCCGTATAATGATTGATAGAGGTGTGTTCATTGTTTTGTTCATTGTTTTGTCCTGTCTTTATCGTCCATCATCCCTTACCATGTGCCATTCATAGTCACCTTTCGCCGCTTCAATCCAAATTACCAATATCCAGAAACCTTCCAGGACGAAGCAATCATCAATGATACTAGCGATCGAGCCGCCAATGCTGACGAATTTTCGAATGGTATGTTGTGTTGTTTCATCGACATACATTATGCAGTATTTTCTCACCAGCAACTTTATAGGAACCCTCGTCTATGCACGCTCAGGGACGGACAACGAATCCGGAGAAGCGAACAGGTTCACAGAAGAGGAACTGCTTCTGACACCGACAACAGTGTATGGATTCAGCCTTTCTGACAAGCTTTGGTGTGAGTTTTGTCCTCAAACATACAAACTTTTCGAGTCTGAATTCCTACCAAACATGCAGTGGAATTCGATGTTGAGAGGATTGCTGATGTCGATTGGAATCAGGATGCCTTTTCTAACCTGGTTTTACCAGAGGATAGGAAAGATCTTCTCCAATCCCTAGTCGAAGCTCATCACCTTAAGGTTGGATTTGATGATTTTATCAAGGGAAAAGGTCAAGGTCTTGTAATAAACCTTTTTGGGCCTCCTGGTGTTGGTGAGTAGCAACTATCAAGATAGAAGTATACTTAGTAACGAACGTGTAATAGGGAAAACCTTTTCCGCCGAGGCTACGAGCGAGCATGTCAAGCAGCCACTTTACCTCATCGGAGCTGGAGATCTTGGGACCACCGCCGCAAACTTGGACCTCGCGCTCGAGCGAGTGTTTGAGGTTGCGACTGCTTGGAAAGCGATTGTCCTCATTGACGAAGTACGTTTTATCCTGATACGAGCCCGAAAATCTTCAGATTAACAATGTCCACTACTAGGCGGATGTATTCCTGGAGCAACGTTCATTGCATGATCTTGAACGTAATGCGATGGTCGCTGTCTTGTGAGTCGCCTAACCCATACATAGTTGATCTCTTAACTCATTTGTTCATAGCTTGAGACATGTCGAATACTACCGTGGGATCCTCTTCCTAACCACTAATCGAGTCAAGGCATTTGATGAAGCATTCCTCTCTCGGATCCATGTCGCCCTACACTTCCACGAACTTCCATTCGAATCAAAGATACAAGTGTGGACCGCGTTCATCGCCAAGGTTGGAGCCACTGCTGCCGTTAACCCTGAGCAGCTTCGTCTTCTTGCGATGAGGAATGTGAACGGCAGACAGATCAAAAACGCTGCACGCACTGCACAATCTCTTGCTGTTGGAAGAGGCGAACCGCTTTCGTTCAAACATTTCCTGTCTACCTTGGATGCAATGGATGACTTCACTGCGAAGTTTGAAGCTATTCGTGCGAGAAACGAGGAATGAAAGTCTGAATAGTCTAGATAGCATCTAGTTTTTGGAATGCTGTACTCTTATCTGATACCGCGAATGTAGTTTTACTGTTTCAGCAGCAGGTCCAAGCATAGAAATAGATAGTAAGGTCAATGATAAGATGGAGAAGTACCTTTCGAAATTGCGAACTCTGGCCAATGGCTATAGACTTTGTGGTGGAATCAGTGTCTATCAGCTCGTTCAGTCGAAGAATGCAAATTTGCAACGATATATTTGCCTGAGCCTGCATGCCTTGACGAAGTTTTATCTTTAAGCCCTAAGGGATGTATGTACGATAACACGGTGTACTACTATGAGTAATCATCGAATCCATCCCACTCTCTTTCCCTGGCAAGATATTCGATGGTTCTGCGCCTTCAAGACAATCAACATTGTTATTAGTTCTCCTCCAACTCTTCTAACTCCCAATCTTCAGAAGATGCTTCCTCTAGTGTTGCTTGCCACTCGTGACCCCAAGTCTTGAGTTCTTCTTGGTTGAACTGGTGCATGATCATAACCACTTTCTCGTAAGAGAAATTTCCGCCTAGGGTATCCTCGTCGAAAAATGGCACCTTGCGTGGTCGCCTCCCTGGCTTGAGCGGTCGTTTCGCATCTCTCTCCACCGCTTGGTGCATATTGAGTCCAGAAAAACCATACCGAAGAGAGCGTTGGAGGGCAATCAACCATGAATCGAAGCCGCTGAAGAAGGGCTGCGGGAAGGTTTGCCAATTCCCAGCATGAATGATCATCACTTTCTGCCCACGAAGATAATCATCATCCGGCTTATGCCACTTCTCATAACGATGATCTCCAGTAGAATGAAGAAGGATCTTCTCATTAGGAGTGGAATAAAGGGAAACCAGTAAGAGAATAACGTAGAAGACGGACTCCAAGTCGTGGCGGAATCGATGTGGACCTTGCCATTCAGACGAGTGTTGTTCATAAGCCATGTATGGTTTGGTCCCTGTTCGAAACTTGGATGTCGAGCCTTCTTTCCACTCGTTCAACCAGATCGCAAGATCCCAGTCATTCAAAACACCGCATTTCAGCCTATCCTTTTCGCGAACCATGATATTACCAATACTGATATCGCGATGAAGAATTCGAGGATATTTCCAACCCCAGTAATGACCTAAAATTATCGTGTGATAGGACTACGAACGGCCAGAATGATAAATTGGAACGCACACTGAACAACATCATAAAAAACTTGTGCATATTCCTTCGAGGACTTCAAACTCATCAGCGGTTGCAATTCATCCTGGATCGAGCATCGCAGGAGACACTTCTGATAACCATCGTCAAACTTCTCTTCGAGACTAGCTTGACAGAACTTGATATCAGAACTCTGATAAATCGTAGGCAGGTGGTTCATGCCCCGTATATGTTCCAGATGGATGTGCAGACTTGCCGCTGTATCCCAAGAACCTTTGCTCGGACAATCTACCAATATCATGAGGAGCTGGAATAATACCAGGGACAGTCACACTTCTTGCACGAACAGTGATAACAAGCGCATTCCACTTGAATGATAACGGTTCCACGACCAAGTCTATCATCAGAGAGTGATACAACCCGTTCGGAACGTACAGCGCGCGTTTGGCGATCCTTGGAAAGAAAAACGAAGAGAAGTTCTCCAGAGACGTCGATCATTCCATTCGACAGAGGCTCATTAGATGCAACAAGCTCTAGAATATTCTGTGAAGCCATTAGACTGGAAGAATTCATCACGAATTTGATGCCGTCTTCAGGCGCTGAGGCTCGTAAGAGCTTGTAGATTAAGGTCTATGACTGAAGTATTCTCAATGAGAGAAAAAAAAGAGAAAATGGCAAAGGCGCACCTCAAAATCGTCGGAGTCCACCTTGAAATGCGATGTCTTTGCGATGTACATGCGAAAGAAGCAAAACGAACACGTGGGCCTTCACCTGAACGTCGAGCGACTAAAATTATAGCGTATGAGAGTTCGATTCGCTCCAATACTTGCCAAGTACAATGCGTGGTCATCAGTTATGTCCACAAAAAACTATGCCTAACATCTAAGTTGATATATCATGAGTAATATCCATGTTTATCCCACCTGCATTTTTGCAATGTAATACTCAATCGTAACTTGAAGATATTTTTTCACATCGGTGCATAAGTCGCAATTGGTGAATCTCAACTGCTCTTTCGTTTGCTGCTCAAGCATAAGGATGGTGATCGAAGGGCCTTGGGTGCATTCCCTCTCGGTCTCTAAAGCTGACAGTGGCTCTAATTCCTCCAGAACGATGCCACGCACGACACGCATCTCGTGCTCGTCCCCGAGAACTTCTTCAACTGTGCCTGTGGGACTCCGCAGCTGCTGTTGGAAGAGGCGAACTGCTTTCGTTGGAACATTTCCTATCTATCTTGATGCAATGGACGACTTCACTGCGAAGTTTGAAGCTATTCGTGCGAGAAACGAGGAAGATATATTTGCCTTGCATGCCTTGAAGAAATCTTATCTTGAGCCTATGTACAATAACACATACTACTGTGAGTATAATAATCGAGTCCATCCCACTTTCTTTCACCGGCAAAATATTCGATGGTTCTGCGCATTCAAGACGATCGAAGTTGATAGCTTTCCTCCGACGCTTCTGACTCCCAATCTTCAGAAAATGCTTCCTCTAGTGTTACTTGCCACTCCTGACCCCAAGTCTTGAGTTCTTCTTGGTTGAACCAGTGCATGATCATGACAACTTTCTCGTATGAGAAATATCCGCCTAGGGTATCCTCGTCAAAAAATGGCACCTGGGGTGGTCGCCTCCCTGGTTTGAGCGGTTGTGATGCTGCTAACACTGCGTGCTTGTGATTCTCAAGGTTGAAGATACCACGACGCAAATTTTTTTGAAGGGCGGCCAACCACAAAGTGAAGCCGCTGAAGAAGGGCTGCGGGAAGGATTGCCAATTCCCACCGTTAATAATCTTCGATTTTCTCCCGTCAAGAAAGCTATCGTCCTCTTTGTGCCACTTCTCATAACGATGGTCTCCAGTAGAAGGAAAACGGACCTTCTCAGTGGGACTGGAATAAAGGGAAACCAGTAAGAGAATAACGTAGAAGAGGGACTCCAAATCGTGGCGGAACCGATGTGGACCTTGCCAGTCAGACGAGTGTTGTTCATGCGCCATGTACGGTTTGGTGCCTGTTCGAAACTTGGATGTCGACACTTCATTTTGCGTGCTCAACCAGCTCGCAAGATCCCAATCATTTAATACACCGTATTTCTGCCCATTCTTTTCGCGGACCATGATATTACCAATACTGATATCGCGATGAAGAATTCGAGGATATCTCCAACCCCAATGATGACCTAAGAATATCGTGTGAGAACCACGAACAGCCAGAATAATAAATGGGAACGCACACTGAACGACATCATAGAAAGCTTGTGCATATTCCTTCGAGGACTTCAAACTCATCAGCAGTTGCAATTCATCCTGGATCGAGCATCGCAGGAGACGAGTCTGATAACCATTGTCGAACTTCTCTTTGAGACTAGACTGTTGATGGAACTTGATAGCACAACTTTGATAAATCGTAGGCAAGTGGTTCATGCCCCGTGTATGTTCTAAATGGATGTGCAGGTTCGTCGCTGTATTCCAAGGACATTTGCTCGGACGATCTACTAATTTCATCATGAGCTAGAATGAGATTTTTGCCAGGACAGTCACACTTCGTGCACGAACAGTGATGAGAAGCGCATTTCACTTGAATGATAACGGTTCCACGACGAAGTCTATCATCAGAGAGTAATGCAACCCGTTTGGAACGTACAGTGCGCGTTTGGCTATCCTTGAAAAGAAAAACGAAGAGAGGTCCTCCAGAGGAGTCGATAATTCCATTCAACAGAGGCTCATTAGACACAACAAGCTCCAGAATGTTTTGTGAAGCTATTAGACTTGAAGAATTCATCACGACTTTGGGTGTCGTCTTCAGGCGCTGAAGCTCATCAGAGCTTGTAGATGAAGATCGATGACTGAAGAATTCTCAATGAAAGCAACAAAAGAGGAAATAGCAAACACGCACCTCAGATGTACATGCGAAAGAAGCAAAAGCAAAACGAACACGTGGACCTTCATCTGAGCGTCGAGCGACTAGAATTATGGTGTATAAGAGTTCAATTCGCTCGAATACTTACTATGTACATCAGTTATCTCCATGAAAAACTATGTCCAACATCTAAGTCAATATATTATGATTCATGAGTAATAGCCATGTTCATCCCAGCTGTATTTATGCAATGTAATACTAAATCTCAGTGCATAAGTCGCAATTGGTGAATCTCAACTGCCCTTCCGTTTGCTGCTCAAGCCGACAGTGGTTCTAATTCCTCCAGAATGATGCCACGCACGACACGCATCTCGTACTCGTCCCCCCGAAAACTTTGAACTATGGTGAGTCCGCAGCTCCTGTTAGAAGAAGCGAACCGCTTTCGTTGAAACATTTCCTATCTATCTGAGTGCAATGCACGACTTCACTGCGAAGTTTGAAGCTATTCGTGCGAGAAACGAGGAAGATATATTTGCCTTGCATGCCTTGAAGAAAATTTATCTTTAGGTCTATGTACAATAACACATACTACTGTGAGTATAATAATCGAGTCCATCCCACTTTCTTTCACCGGCAAAATATTCGATGGTTCTGCGCATTCAAGACGATCGAAGTTAATAGCTTTCCTCCGACGCTTCTGACTCCCAATCTTCAGAAAATGCTTCCTCTAGTGTTACTTGCCACTCCTGACCCCAAGTCTTGAGTTCTTCTTGGTTGAACCAGTGCATGATCATGACAACTTTCTCGTATGAGAAATATCCGCCTAGGGTATCCTCGTCAAAAAATGGCACCTGGGGTGGTCGCCTCCCTGGTTTGAGCGGTTGTGATGCTGCTAACACTGCGTGCTTGTGATTCTCAAGGTTGAAGATACCACGACGCAAATTTTTTTGAAGGGCGGCCAACCACAAAGTGAAGCCGCTGAAGAAGGGCTGCGGGACGGGTTGCCAATCCCCAGCACGTACGATATTTCCTTTCTGCCCAAGAAGAACTCCATCATCCTGCTGATGCCACTTCTCATAACGATGATCTCCAGTAGAAGGAAAACGGACCTTCTCAGTGGGACTGGAATAAAGGGAAACCAGTAAGAGAATAACGTAGAAGAGGGACTCCAAATCGTGGCGGAACCGATGTGGACCTTGCCATTTAGACGAGTGTTGTTCATGCGCCATGTACGGTTTGGTCCCCGTTCGAAACTTGGATGTCGACACTTCATTTTGCGTGCTCAACCAGCTCGCAAGATCCCAATCATTTAATACACCGTATTTCTGCCCATTCTTTTCGCGGACCATGATATTACCCTCACTGATATCGCGATGAAGGATTTGAGGATATTTCCAAGCCCAATGATGACCTAGGGAATTGGGTGTAAGATAGATGATAGTGAGGATGAATATAACTCACATTGGACAATATCATAGAACACTTGCGCACATTCCCTCTCAGTCTTCAAAGTTGACAGTGGATGCAATTCCTCCAGAATGATGCCACGCACGACACGCATCTCGTACTCGTCCCTGAAAATCTCCTTCAACTGAGCCTGCGGCGACTCCGCAGAGAACTCGATGTCGAATGAATAGTAGATTTCAGGCAAGTGGTTGAGTACCCAGGCGTGTTCTCCCGTCGCCTTCTCCTTGCATTTATCCATGAACGCCTTCTCGGATGCTCGAGTTTTGCTAGGACAGCTAAGCTTCAAAGCCAGCTTCTTCCCGCACCAGTCGCACCGACTGCTACCCTTGCAGACACACGTTACTTGCATTACCATGGGCCCCCGACCAATTACACTGTTTGAGCGAAACAGAACACGCCCCACCTTCACAGTTCGTGTTTCCTTCTTTCCGTACGGAAATGTGTAGAAAGATCCTTGAATTATTGCACTCCACGGATGCTCGTTGTTGTTTGCAGAACCAGGATACTGGAGAGGAGTGGGGTCTTTCATGAAACTCGTGTTGAAACCAGGTACTATTCCGAGCGCTTCTCTGGGGACAAGTCGCACAGTTGTTTTTTTTTGCAAAAGTAAGTCGGTCTACATTGTTTTCAAGTTTCAATATTTATTATGTTAGAGGAACGTAAAGAAGATTGCTGCGCGCAGACTCTTACGGAGTTGGATCACCCGGATGCCGGCGGGAAAGGTGCGCCACCGATTTGAAAGTGCTAAATTTTCGAAACGAGCACCACATGTGAGCCCTACTTGGGATTGGAGAGGCCAAAGGCTCCCTCCGAGCCAGACGAAGGAGGCTCACATGCGTCCCGGAGGTGTCGAACCACGATCTGCTTTCAGCGCATCTTCTGCCGGGCCGTCGTTACCCCGAGACTGTCAACAAATACCACAATCCCGCTACACCCTGCTACATCTGCTACATCTGGTGGCTCTATCATTTTACATTGATCAAAGCCCCAGCTATTCCTGATATCGAAGCAGGTCAAGATTGTCGGACACATTGATCTTCAGGCTCACATGGATCTACTGAGCACCCTTGAAACTTCGTTACGAGACTCGGAGAAAAACCGTTGTTTGTTTCCATTATCATTTCGTCTCTTTGAATACTGACTGTCACTCGTTACGCTGTGTGCGTAAAGCTCGCATGCAATCGAGCTACACAAGTACAGTAGATTGCCACCAAATAAGCAAAAAATTGATACACCGATTGTAGAGAGCTGTATAAAGTTGTACAAAGGCATAACGGCCGACATTCGGTAGCATTGAATGATTAAAAGGTAGAGAACAGATCCCTGGAGCTGAAGTCCGACCCAGAAGGCTTGACCGCTTAAAATGGCACTTGGAGTATCTTCTGCCATTCACAACCACGGGTGTTGAGCTCCTCCTTCTTGAATCGATGCATGACAGAAACAACTTTTTCGTAAGAAAAATGGCCACCTAGGGTATCATCTTCGAAGAAAGGTACCTCCATGGGTTCTTCGTTATTCTCGCGGGCTTGTTTTGCTGCTAACACTGCCTCCTTGTGATTCTCCAGGTTGACTATACCACGACGCAAATTTCTTTGAAGGGCGGCCAACCACAAAGTGAAGCCGCTGAAGAAGGGCTGCGGGAAGGGTTGCCAATCCCCAGCACGAACAATATTTCCTTTCTGCCCAAGAAGAACTCCATCATCCTGCTTATGCCACTTCTCATAACGATCATCTCCAGTAGAAGGAAAACGGACCTTCTCAGTGGGACTGGAATAAAGGGAAACCAGTAAGAGAATAACGTAGAAGACGGACTCCAAATCGTGGCGGAACCGATGTGGACCTTGCCATTTAGACGAGTGTTGTTCATGCGCCATGTACGGTTTGGTCCCCGTTCGAAACTTGGATGTCGACACTTCATTTTGCGTGCTCAACCAGGCCGCAAGGTCCCAATCATTTAATACACCATATTTCTGCCCATTCTTTTCGCGGACCATGATATTACCCTCACTGATATCGCGATGAAGGATTTGAGGATATTTCCAAGCCCAATGATGACCTAGGGAATTGGGTGTAAGATAGATGATAGTGACGATGAATGTAACTCACATTGGACGATATCATAGAACACTTGCGCACATTCCCTCTCGGTCTTCAAAGTTGACAGTGGATGCAATTCCTCCAGAATGATGCCACGCACGACACGCATCTCGTACTCTTCCCCGAAAATTTCCTTCAACTGAGCCTGCGGCGACTCCGCAGAGAACTCGATGTCGAATGAATAGTAGATTTCAGGCAAGTGGTTGAGTACCCAGGCGTGTTCTCCCGTCGCCTTCTCCTTGCATTTATCCATGAACGCCTTCTCGGATGCTCGAGTTTTGCTAGGACAGCTAAGCTTCAAAGCCAGCTTCTTCCCGCACCAGTCGCACCGACTGCTACCCTTGCAGACACACGTTACTTGCATTACTATGGGCCCCCGACCAAGTACACCGTTTGAGCGAAACAGAACACGCCCCACCTTCACAGTGCGTGTTCCCTTCTTGCCATAGGGAAATGTGAAAGAAGATCCTTCCTTGAATTCGAATATTCCACTTGACGGATACCCCTTGTCGTTTGCAGGACCAGGATACTGGAGAGTAGTGGGGTCTTTCATGAAACTCGTGTTGAAGCCAGGTACCATTCCGAGCGCTTCTGGCGACAAGCCGCGCAATTGTTGGATCATCTTGCTAAAAATAAGTCGGTCTTTACTCTTTCTGAGATCCAATATCTTGTATGTTTATTCAATTCACGCAAATACACGGGGGGAAAGAGTTCGGGACACTTACCCCAGACTCAACGATTGCCTGAAATTAAAGATGAGTACAGATCAAGCCAAAAGCAAACGGATTCATAGCTACCGAACGGTCGTAGAAAATGCCACGAACAAGTTTAGAGTCAACAATAAATAAGATAAAGTGAGACCGAGGAAATCCGAATGAGAGAGCGTCACGTGCATAGCCGCCGAGCTGTTGCCTTGCTCTCTTTGCCAGACCCTCCTTTGTTCGCTTTGGATCGTCTTCAAATGTATGCTGACTGGGAACTCTGCTGTTGCTAGTGGACTGAACCGGTGTGTTGCTGCGTCTGGTCTTCGACACAGGTTTATTGATGTCCTCGTCCACATCTAATCATTCATGCTTCAGTATCTGGCCCGGGAGGATGTTTGATAAGCTTGTGTATACCTGAGTCATCTCGGTCTCGCTTGTTCGTATTCTTGTTCACCTTCGATTTATTGCTAGTCACCTTTGCCTGCTCTTGATCTTTCTTCATCCTGTATATCTTGCCTGCATCTCTTCCGACTGAAAAGACCAATGAGAACACAGTGATAGTGAGAGTGTAAGTAGGCACTTACACTCTCCGTCAACAATGACTCCATGTTGATGCTTGACCTCGATGAAACCGTGCGTATGGGCCCACATAGTCCTTTCACCCTCCTTCAATTCCAGATTCTTCCTTTTAACCTTGTTAGGGTCTTCAAGAAGCTCTTTGAAGACTGCTCCGATGTCTGGAGATTCGAGAACCAGGGACCCTGCGATTTTACTAGGATCTTGTCGATAGAACACAAGCGTGTCTGAGTCCCCGTTTGTACATAAGTCAAATGTCGCGACAAGAGCGGGATATAGTCTTGGGTCCTTCTCGTTTTTCGCGTCATCCACAATCTCCAGATACTTATCAAAAGCCTTTTCAACTCCTGGAAGTAGCTTCTCCCGACCTTTGTTGATATCAATATTTAGGCAACACAAAGCCCATTTCTCGACAGGAAGGATTCTGACAGCTTCTAAATCCATCTGCAGGTATCTATACGCTTCCTCGACCGTGTGAGGTTCGTCGACAGGAAGAGCTCCAGTGTATGAGCCACTATGATGGCTGCTCGGAGTTGCGAAATAGGTCACAGAGTCGGAGACGTGGTGTATACGAAGCGGCGTTGCCGGGCGCTCGGGATTTGTGCCTGTCGGAAGCGGGAAACCTTGCATAGACGGTGCAAGCATCGTTGGATCGATTTGACCTGGGGCAGAAATAAGACCGGGACCACCGGTACCGACGCTAGTCGGAAGGTTAATCGTTCCTTCGCTCAATCGAGAAGGCACTTCCTGTGTGGAAGGAATGTGCGCTGAACGTGGTTCGTTTCGTCGAGATGCCCCCTCGCGTTGAGCACTGCTAGGTACTTGGCTCGACGATACCGTGACGTCTCTAGCCCCCGTATTCTGCAAGGCGGTTGCTTTTCGAGTTCTCGGATAGTTCGTCGGTTGGTTGTTAGACATGTTAGAGCGATGATGGGCACTGATCAATCTGAGGGCAATAAAGAAGAAACAGGTCTCTTATAAGCATATTATTTGCATGTCTTCGTCCTAAAATCGATGTACATATTGTTATTTCAAACTACCTATTGTTCCCAATTTGGCTCTTCTCGTTTGACAGTGAATTGTTCTGTGATATTGACTCACTCTAACATGAGCCCTACACGAGAATGCTGTGGAACAGCACAACGCCCTCTTCTACAATCAGAATAATTAAACCTTTTTTAGGATTCAAGTCTAAATGAGCTTTCACGAAGCATCATCGATAACCGCTCAAACTGACTTGAACAATAGCGGTGGAATTTATGGACCCACAACAGGAGGAAGAGGTGAGGACCAAAAGATGGAGACGCATGGACATATGATATGCAGCTATAGAGTTGAGATAAGAAGTCAGAAAAACCAGAAAAATTCCAGGGACACTCAACAAGGGCAATTGTATACCTGATTTCGAATGTGAGGAATGTTCTGTGTGCTCGGCAGCTGCAAAAAAAGATTGGCAGATGTTTATCCTCCTTGTTCTACGTACGAGCAGTTCATTAATCGATGTATCTTCTCACATCAGAAACCTTCAACAAATTTGCATTCCTGTGAACAAGTAACCATTTACCCCCTCTCTCCCAGTATATGTGGCGTTGTTTTATTCACTAGGCCCCACTGTTGTGGACTGCACACCTTGCTTGAGATAAAAAATGCCGCGCACCGTATGCGCGCCGCTATCCAAATATAAGCAAGATGATAGAAGAGGTTTGGTTGATAACCTGGAACCGAACATAGCGAAAATGTGCCTGCACATCAAGAGGTCAAATACCGAGTGGAATAGACCTTGCAAGCAAGGTGATTGTGTCTTTTCACAAGTGCAGCAAAAGAGACCCAACAGTCTTGCATTATTTCGAAGGCCAAGAGTTGAGACTCGTGTTGGGTTCCAAGCGATTTCTCTGGGGGCAAAGCCTCACAGTTGTTCTTTGCCAAAAATGAGTGGGTCTGTTTTCTAGATTCGATGTTGAATAGAGGGTTAGAGGGTTATAGATTGTTATCGCACCACGGAGTCGGATTAGGTTCGTTCCAAGCCTCGTCGTCAGCGGTCCTGCGGACCGTACACGTGAAAGTTATTTGTGCATTCGTTCGACGTTTGGCTGAATAGCGAAAGCCGGCAACCTCATCATGAGAGTTCTGAAGTCGGATTATGGCAGATGTGTGCAGATCCTGCCGAGCTACTTGGCCTGTGAATAGAATTTCGAAACGAGCACCCCATGTGAGACCTACTTGGGAATGGAGAAGCCAAAGGCCCCCTCCGAGCCAGACGAAGGAGGCTCATATACGTCCCGGAGGTGTCGAACCACGATCCTAGTCTCAGCGCTACCCTGCAACTACACCTGCTTCCATTCTTAGTGGCTCTATCATTTTACATTGATTACAGCCTCAGCTGTTCCTGATACCAAAGCAGTTCAAGATTGACAGACACTAAGCAAGCTGCTTACACATCGTGGAAGTGATCTCCAGACTCACATGGATCTACTGAGCACGCTTGAAACGTCGTTAGGAAACTCAGAGAAAAACCTGTTGGCTATTCGATTTGAATACTGACTGTCGCTCGTTGCGTTCTGTGCGTAACGCGCGGATGCATACAACGGAGCCTGCCTGCAAACAGGACAGGTTGAAAAAGGACAGAAGGATCTCATTGATACTAAGCGAGAGGTTGTGGATATCGGACAATCCATCGATTCATAGAACGTACAGTATTCGACTGCTGTACGAGTTCATGAAATGTTTGGAACGTGGTGATATCGACGGCACGTCTCGCTGATTCTTCAATTTCATTGCAGTCTGTCACTTTGTATGGGTGAAAGGAAGTGAAGATGCGGGGCCAAAAGTGCAAAGACGGAGCGTAAATCGAAGTTTGCATGTCGGTAAACTTTCTCCGCTTCGACCTCTGGCAGGCTACGCCGACCAGACTCCTCTAACCGTTCACTTCACCTCATCTTCCCAGGTCCATCGATATTCTCTAGCACAGGCTCATCAACATCTTCGAGAATCCCAAATCGAATTACCCGTTGATCACACTACACGGCATAGGAGGACATGGACATGCGAGTGCTCAACATCGTACCAAGTCGCGTGGAACCCCGTGCGTTCGACGCATTTTCTCTCTCTTTTTCCAAACAGATCGACGGTGTCCACAACGAGATCACCTTCACCAATTGTGATGGTTGCTGGCCGTTTGATGGATTTCCGTGTGAGACGCTCGACGCCGGGAGGCATTAGTTGCGGAAAAGAGAGTGGTGACCTGTTACTAACTTTGGACTCGAGATCCAGAGACAGATCCTCAGATTCCTGCCCTTCACCAGCCTCCACCATATTCGTTACGCTGAGGTGTCGAAGAGAAGAAAAGAGGGGCTTTGTTTCTTTCCAGCTTCATAGTGGATGAGGAATCTTGCCTCTTCGTGCACTGATTGGAAAGTTTTATTCGACGTTCATATGGATCCGCAAGGTTGATTGTAACAGATAACGTCTGGGTGGATGGTCGTATGTACGGCATCTATGTCTATCGAAGACATCAGGGGTGTATGAAGATTCTGCTATCTTTCCGTCGTTGTTGTCATTGTGGTGATTAGGATTTCGTTCTGGGTGTCCATAGCGTCGATCGTCCCAATATCCCAGGCCATCTATCTGCCTTTCTTCAATGCAGTCCTGTCCTTCATGGCACCTACGCACCCAACATTAGATTGAGACTAGGTTCGAGGTGATAGAACACACCCGGTTTGACCAGCCGTTATTCGCCCGTTATTCGCCCATCGTTCTTGAGCACAAAGGGTGTCGGGAAGTGTGAAGACACGGCTGTGATGCGTTAAGACGCGTGAGGCACCTTGGAATATACGCAGTCACAATAATGCTAGAAACAATAGGAAAGAATAATAATTGCACCAAGGAACCCGAATTAGCTAGATGCTAAAGCGGGTTATAAGCAGAAGGGAATTGCAAATAAGCGCCCTGAAGTTTCAATCGGCACGAACGGAACAAAGAACATTCTACAAGCTCAAGCTCTCTCAAGCTGAGCTCAAGTATTGTGTTCCCGTACGACTCTGAGACGCAATCCCTCGAGGATCGTACTTCGAATGCTCAAAAATGTTACATCGGCAGATATTTTATCATCCATTCATGTTGTTTTTCGACGAACTATAAGAAGTCCTTTCCCTAGAGTTTCGTCAGCGTCACAGTTCTCATCCCCCCTTGAGGCTCTCTCAAATCCCCAGTAGCCTCTTTGATTTCCTGCCGCATTCAAATCAACTACATGCTAGACAATACTCGCTGTGTGAGCCATTTTGTCGCCCCTGTTATCCCTTCGCCGTCTAGCGCCGTCTACGTTTGGTCCTATGAGTGTCATTGGTGTTCAGGCTCGAAGAAATCCCACAACGCCAACGTGTGTTTAGTTCCAAATTCATGGTGAGCAGACACTGCCAACAGTCTAGAGAGCAGTTCTTTGTCAATATGTTACTCTGTATGTACTCAATTAAGGAGTCACCCTTCGACTATTCACCGCCTGCGTGAGATTAGCCCGCGATTTTTCCACGTGCCACGCCAAATGGTTTTTAGACCTTATAGAAGCCCTTGAGGTTCAAGACCCCCTCTTCGTTTTCCCTCCTTCCGTTTCATTTCTTCTGCTGGTCAGCTAAAAAAACCCTGGTGGTTATCGTAGTTATCGCGCTTATTCCATTCCATCGTCATGTTCTTTCTTCGTTACGCCCTGTTCATCGCAGGATGTATTCTGGATATTCCTCACATACATGCCTTACCGCATCCCCGTCCTCCTGATAAACCCGTTAGCAACTATTGCTCTTGATATGAACACTACTAATCCGACTGACAGGACTGGGCTTTTTCCGATAGAAGTGCTCTATCCCCACCTTTTCCCTCTGTGGATAAAACAGTTTTCGGTATGTAACCTAAACCTCAAAATTGCAATAGAGACCAAGTTTGATCTTCTATAGATTCTCCACTGGCTGAGCCTAAGCCAACGGTCAGCGTTTCTGTCAAGCTCGGGTGGGCCAAAGTTGCACGCGTGTTCAACTACAACTCCAACAAAGACCACGAAGGAAACGAGGTAGAAAAAGGCGAAATGGTGCTCATAACACTCGTTCGTCAATGTGAACGCCCTCGCGCGGTCGACGTTCTCAGATATACCAAACAGCTTGTCGATGTTGGTCGCGCTTCTAACGAAGCCGCTGCCATGATCATTCGCGGGAGGATTGGTTGGCCAATGGAAGTAGAGTTAAAAAAGCGCAACGCTCAAGACCGGGAGGAAGAGGTCTGGGAAGCGGTTTGCGATAAGGTTGTGTACTTTGCAACTGAATACCAAGTCCTATATGTGTATGTGAACTGCTTACTCCCCACTAGATTTTGTTTTGTTTATCCACCTGTGTTCCTTCACAGAGGCCTCGATCTCCTTTATCATGTTTTGGTCCACATCAGTGTTGATCCTACCGAGAAACCGGAAATAACGCTGTTGGGTTGGCACCAGCATTATTTCATCAGGAAGGGCACACCTGAGGATAAAATTGTGAGTCAATGATACACTTATGCTACATAAATGCTGCTTGAATGAGGTTCCCATAGCGTGAATATTGTCATGCACAAATCAAATGGCTGAACTATAGTAGCATTGCTCAGTGGCCATATAACTAGGATTTCTAAATTTCACGAAGGATTTTCTTGACCATGTTCTGAGGTCGAGCTTTTCTATCTCTATATTACATTCCACATCATGTTCACCAGTGACAGGCAATGTTTTTACTCAGTGAGATAAGTCTCAGTAGATCCAGAACAGGAACTCGAATAACCCATGCTCAATATTTTGTGTAGACTGAATCAACGTACAAGAGTGGCTTCCCGATGAAAATTCTTTTATCTAATCCTAGCACCTCATTTTATCAAGGGGATATTAAGTAGTGTAAGATTTCCGTGTTTTCCACAATTTTAAGTCACGGAATTGTGCGCACAAAACCGCGTAAGATTGGCTAGCTTGACTAAATGGAATAGGATCGACAGTCTTGCTAATAAGTCGTAAGTGATATTGATGGGGTGGGGGTTGGATCCGTCGTCTCGAACGTTGCAATTCAACGTTGAACTTTCATTCGATCAAGATGACATACGAGAAGATAGGCGCATCCACCTGTAGACGTGAAATTGGCCCGGATGTGGCAAGGATGATGGTAAAGATGGTGGATTTGCGGGCATTCAGATTTAGAATATCCGTGTTGGTGTGGACTGTCGGCGGGAATAGACCAGGCAGCACATTTTGATGATTGTCCTTCTTCACCTTACAGAACGGGTGTAGAGTGAATGGATAGATGATTCTATTTCGCAAGGAAGAAAGGTCCACGGTGGCTGTAAACGGGCATTGAGATGGGCAGGGAGTTCTCGATGTGCGACTGGTATAACACTTGAGAAGCTTGAATATACTATGTAGAGGTACTAACGTACCAGATGAGCCAGAAATTCATCAGTTTCGACTCAATGCATTATCCCTTATACAGATCCGGATTACATAATCAGACGAACTAATGCATATATGTTCCTATATCCATCGCGATCGTAGCGCATATACGTCTGATAGTTTTGTCTGAGCTGAGTCACGATAATCATCCACTTCACTTAAAGTTGCACGAAAGCCGAGTTCTGTAGGTGCTGATTGATTTATGCGCACCGAGGGTGTGCGTCGGTTAACTGTAGTCCACCAGAATCATTAACCAATTTCCAAATGTTATCCCAGAATGAGTACACATCTTGAGCCATGAAGTCTTCCCAGGATAGACGAATCAATTGTTGGACCCTAGCCGTTAACTTCGCTCTTCTGTGCACACAGATGGCAACGCTGCTTGAATAATTTGACACAACGAGCAACGAACAGACGATTAAATGAAGAAAAAGATCTCAAAAAGTCAGGTGCCGCTTTGAACCTGTGGCCGCCCGTCGTCAGAAAGTAATGCACGAGTTAAGAGAGGATCCAGAGGGACGTGCTACATAGATTTGAAACTTCAAGCTTCACACTCGGCCTAACAATCTTTTACAAACGAACACATATTGAACTTGTCGAATCAGGAGGAGGCACAAGTCCTCCAGAATAGATGTCCCGTATGTTTCAACAACCTCATTGACCCTCCACAACCCTTATCAAGCTGTTAGAGTCACCGTTTTGAACGACTTTGCCAGTACACGGACTTTTCTCGGTGCAACCATCCGTAGCGTCCTTCACGTTTGTCCAGAACTTCACAGTAATCTCTCCTGCAAAACGTGGATCTTCAATGTTGCACTGATTGTCGTATACAACATATTCGAAAATCGATCCATAATTTGGCGCCGTCTTAATCGCTTCTCGAATCCGATCTCGAATCAGCTCTTCAGGCTTGAGAGAGCCTACAGATGGCTCGACGAATTTGAGATGGAACTTGGGTCCAGTTCTTGGTGGAGGACCAGCCACCCTAGGCTGTAGAATTGCTTAGTGTTGGTACATTTAATTTGTATATGAATGAAAATAGGGACTGACAACAAGGGCTGGTGCAGCGTGCACATAAGAGAGAACAAAGACGAAGTAGGGAAACGTAAGATGCATTGTCGAAGCGAGACTGTTCACAATGTTTTAGTATATGATAAGGTCCTAAGTATAGAGAATGTACTCACTAGGGAGGATCGGGCGGCGGAGGGCTTTTTTGACGCCACAAAAAATTCCACTTTCAACGAGGAAGCTGGCCAGCAGATTCAGGGAATCGCTTGGTTTCATGGCGCCATTTTATAGGAAGGAAGGAAGGTAATTAAACGGCCAAGATCTGAACGATCTGAACACCGAATTGCCTCACTGTTCCTTGACTGTGGGACCGTGTCAGTTTACTTTCTTTTCCTTTCACCAGGGTCGGTAGTCCGATGATGCAAAGGCTTATCTTATAGAGGCTATTAGAGGCTGTTCCTTTCAAAGAATGGCCAATATGAAAAAGAAAAAACAGTAAGCACTAAAATCACCCAAACCCTCAATATCCGAAATCCAAAGCGGAACTGAATTGTCTCCATTGGCATGAAATTAGGATGAAAGAAAGAGCTTTATATTCTGGATCATGGTCACAGGAACGTCCTCTAGTCTCCAATTCGAAGAGAAGGACACAGATGGCAAAATATGAGAAGGCTAGGCGCCACTCATCTGTTTCCGCAATTCATGTCCAACCGGCTCATGTTATATGTAGTCAACAGACCTTCATATACTTTTATCATACCAGATTCATGCCCTTGGGCAATCCTTCAATTTTCTCCTTCCATGAGTCCCAACTAGGCTTTACTTCCTTTGGGAGTTTGTTGGGAGCTAGAGCGCATGGTGCGTCATTAAGCGAATATGAGAAAGTACGGGAAAGTAACTGACATTTATAACATTCTGCAAGTAATTGCCAATCGCTGACAAATTTAGCAGAGAATGGCACCTGCATCACGGTAACTCCAGCGAAACTGGGATCACTGAAAAAAGTGATCGCTTGAGAGTTTACTCGGTCGTCGGCAGTTGAAGAATGTGTATAAGGCGGCGGGGATTGATTTGGTGCGAGTTCCGACCTGTAGAACTGAGCAAAGAAAAAGTCAATAGCAGCCGTGACAATGTGTGAGGTATATTCGGAACCGATTGTACTACGCACCATTCGAGGCTTGAATTTGTTGATGTTCTTCTTTGAGGCATATACCAGGCACTGAATAAGGCCCAGGGTTGTCAGCAAAACTTGAGGAAGAATCCTGATCAACCACTTACAGTCCAATAACGATTCTGTCAATAAAAAGACGTGAATATCAGTGCCTATTAACGTATTTGTACACTCACATCAGGATTCTGAGCTGGCATACCAAGCTTTGGTTGGAGATATATGAAACCTGGGGTTTTCGTCGAGTCCAGTTGCATAGTAGGAAGTTTCAGACTTCCGAGTTGAACCCTATTACCATCGCCAACCACCTCTCCTTCTTCCTGTTAAGCCCTCGATGAGAAGAGATTTTGTGTTAATTATATCGAATCAGGCTCACCGGTGTCACATACGCAAAACCCAGCACTGCCCAGTCCGGATTTAACCAGAGAGCAGCTCTGATTAAGCTCTTCTTTAACCCCTTCCCTCGTGAATCGAGCTGAATGTGCCGGGGCTGGATTTGCGAGTCGCTGTGATTGGTGTAGTGGTAGTCGTCGTAATCTGAACCCGATGAATTGGTATCGGAAACGGTAGTACCAAGTCCTGCTTGTTCTAGTATTGCAGGAAGGGGAGAAGCATAGCATATCCTGGCGAAAAGTGACCAAGCTAGTCCAGCGATAATAACGATCCAGCGTTTACTACTCGGAATACGATGAGATATAATATTCATGTTTGGGGAGATGTGATAGACGTTATTTGGAGACCAGCTCCAGGACTTGCAGTGAGACGGGGATCACAGGCGGGGATCAATGTGTGCAGCGAGTTTCCTTTATCAAGCAGCGAGAGGCAGTGAGGTGCTTCTCAGACCGACGTCCGGCGGAGAGAGTTTTGCTACTGGTATACCCTGGTATACCATGATTCCGCCACTATTGTTTGGCACTTTCAAGGAGGAGTCGGCGCGTCAAATAGTGTGCATTTTACGGGCTGATATAGGCTGATATAGGGCTTAAGCAGGGTGGTTCGCCACAGATGGATGGACTGGCAAGGCATTAATTCACTTTCCCACGCGTGCTCTCTGGATCCCCGCCGGAAAAAATCAGACTCCGTTCAGGCAGGTGTTTGCTCAAGATTTTGGATGACTATCAGGAGGCACTGTAATCCAAGTTTTCCAGTGTACCAGTCGTGTTTTGTATCTCCCTTCGCATAAGCCACGTCAATAGATCCTGATATCGATGGCACTCACTTGCACTAAACACGTCCTTTGTTTCGTCTGGAGCAATATCTTGATCGCATCTCGGAAATCTCTACTATAATCCCAGAAATTGCAATCTCTCCTCTATGGAGGCCCTGGTTGCCTGATATCTGGAGCGTTCACAGAGCCATCCTGTAAAGATATGCTTATAGAGCGTCCGCGGTATGCAACGCCCGCGTGGGCGTTCTTGTACGCATTGTACTGCTATTACAGAACCTTTCTTGAAATTTCTGTCAAGCATAGGAGTACTCCTCTTTCATGTTGTTTCCCTGACCCTTGTTTTTCACACTGGTAAAACTTCGTTCGTGGATGTATTGCTTGCTTCCTCGAAGTCCAGTATGTTATCCGGATCCCGAAACACAGGAGACCAAGTTATTACCACTAGGCAAAAATGATTCCCCCCCATGGCTTGACCAGAATCCTCGATGAAACACCTTAAACTGGTCGGGTTCACGAACTTCGCGAAGATAGTCTCGTTCTGAATGTCGGAGTGAACGAACCTTAAATCGACTACGTTACATACGGCGCACAATTTCGCCTCACATCACTTGAAAATTCCTCTATACATAGTCTTCAATGGGTACTTGACTCCGTTGATTGACTGAATTTTGGATTAAATCGCTACATTTTGTGAAGAGTAGGGTGTTGTGTTACGATAAGACCACGTGAATAAATCCAAAATACAATCATGTGTATCTTGAAACTGCCCGTTTGACAACATCAAAACGATCTGCAGACCTCTGTTCGATGCGGCATGAAAAAGGCATGGGATGACTGTACTCAAATGATTAGGAGAATGCCTGCTTGATGAACTTCTGAACACTCACCTGACAAGACCAGTGGTACTGAACTCAATTGCCTCAGCTGAGTGCTTCTGGCCATGATTCGAAGGCGTTGAGATTGTGCAGCAGTACAGGATGGACGTCACGAGAAGGAAGATAGAGTTTTCCGCCAAAAGTCGTCCTGGACAAACCCTAGTGGAACTAATTACTTTTCTACCGCGCTGACAATGAACTGGGTCATCTTACCGTCTACCGAAACCAAACGCATACAAGGCGGGATCGACGGGGGGATGCTCTTCCAAGAATCGCTCGGGAGCAAAATCTGCCGCTGGATACTTTGTGCCGGATGGAACGTCCATAGCTACCGCCCTTTGTGCCGTTCTTTTAGAGTATAATCCAAAAGCCGAACTACCATCCTCGACTCACCAGACATTCGGGATGATTATAGAGTCGGCCGGTATGCAATATCCAGCGTATTCGTCGTCTTTATCCACGCGACGAGGGATACCTAACGGGAATGCGGGTCTCCACCTCATGATTTCCTTTATAATAGCATCGACGTAGGGAAGTTGTGCTCGATCTTCAAGAGTAGGCATCCTATCCCTCCCGATCACTTCGTCAAGCTCATCTTGTGCTTTCTTCTGTGCGGCGGGGTTCTGCATCACGCCAATAAGAAACACCAGAACAGATGTATGCGTCTTCATGATGTCAGACGTTTTCATCGAATCCGGGGGAAGAAAACACCTACTGTTTCTCCTCCAGCTAGAACTTCGTCAGCACATTTTGATATTTTAGAAGTAGTGCAACTATAGGACGTACCACCATACATTGACCCTCCTGACCACTTAACCGCATCATTATATTGGGACTCGTCATCTTCACCTGAGCGATCTGCTAGAAGTTTTTGAGTGAAAGAAACTTGTGCAGTTCCCGCTGCCTATATAGAAAATGGGCTGTTGAGCACACGAGAATGTGTGAGGATACTGTAGCGAGTAGCCAACGTACCATCTCTTTTTGCACCTGAGCGAATGGAATTTCCCCCAGGCGGTCAACTATAGCGCGTATTTTTTTAGCTTCCTTCTTGAAGGACATGAACGGCACCCAGTCCGGGAGATCTTTAACTGATAGAAAGGGCTTTCAGTTTAATTCAAAGGGTATATGTGGTTACTACTCACAGATCGGAAATAAATCTGCAATAAAAGTACCAGGCATAGTAGCATCACTGAGCATTGGCACAACTTTATCCATCTCGGTTATGAGCTAAGAAACCCATAATGAATAAGCATTGGTACGAAGAAACTTGAATACCTACTCTGTGCTGCGCATCAGAGACAGGAAGCCCGTAAGTTATAGAAATGATTATTCTCCCCGCAGCACTGGGGGACATTAAACGAGATTAGTTCCATAAGTTTACCTACGAGAATGGCTGAGCTTACAGCCGAATGTGTTCCCGAAAATGCGTCGGATCCGTCAAGAGGGAGAGGCACATCAGGGCTGCAACTTCAGCTTGTGTGTCCTCGTACTCTTTGACCGCATCGTTGTTAAGAGCTGTCTTTGCCAGCTTTCGTTGGAGGCGCCATGTGTCATTATGTTGTAACAGGGGCATTCCCTTTCATCAACAGAAATTTCATCGTACTGAAAGGGCAAGCATGATGTACGTACCCTATCTAGACCCATCATTTCGACGACAGTAAACTGTGGTCGATTAGAGTATATGGCGCCCCTTCTGTCAAGAAGATCATCCATGGCTTGCTTCGAATTCAGAATGATGATTGATTGTCGAAGGCCGCGAAGATGTACGACATCGCCTACCATGCAGACCTCAGGTGAGCACAATCTGCATTAATACAGAACTTCAAGAACTCACCGAAGATAACCTTCCACTTGGTGAAAGTCAACCATGGGTTCTGAATTGGAAGAGATAAGATGTTGCCGATGATAGGGTATGAACCGGGACCAGGTAGTGTACGCGCAGACCGCGCGGAGGCTCGAAGGACTAGATAACAAGCGACGAACGCGAGAAGAGATAAACCTACGGAGGTCAAAGTGAGTTTTCAAGTCTCATGGCTCGAATAACAAATCACTCTGAAAGATTGAAGGAGACTTGATAGGCTTTATAGGTTCTCCAGAGGTGATGCACAAGATTACATGTTTACGCAAACTCAACATAGTTTAGCGAACATAATGAGTTCATGACACGGTAAGCGGCTCTTATTTTGAATGGACGCGGATAATGGCTCTAACTACAACCTGTAAGAGAAAAATTTTAGTCACGAGAAATTTGCCAGCCATTGAACATTACTCTTCTCTCTCTGTTTCATTCTTTATTATGACGGTCCAAAGGATGTGTTTGGAGTGAATTTCAATTTGAGCGGGCCTGGTCACTGAGTACTGAGAAGAGAGCGGCAGGACAACGGGCCGGGACAGAAGTCCTTTACTCCTTGCAATGTCCATACATGGCCAGGTCCATCATCGCTCTTCTTGAAACATCTGTTTGTTTGTATCGTGTCATGACACTGATTATAACTCGTCTGAGATGCAAACAAGTGCTTTCACTCAATAACGAACTTGTTGGGAAGGAAGAATGGGAGGAATCGAAAGCAGATTGAATCCACGGTTCACAAGTACGTTATTTCTGCACTGTTCGATATTGCTTTCTCCTAAAATAACCCTTAGCTTGCTGAGACCACCGCTATAATTCAAGGATGTATTATCGGCTCACATGCGGGTAGCAAATTGTACAAGTCAATTTGTATATTCTAAAATCGGCCACGAACGCAACCACGGGGTCTGCGTCGTCGTTCAAATCTAAACAGCATCCAAATACACGACATCGGTAAATCACTAGAGACAAGCCTTGAACTTAACAGCCAAAAGGTGGATACTCTTAATCGTTAAACGAGGAAGCTACCCCACGTGTTCCAGCAGATCTCAGCGATAAGTTATTCGAGTGAGCTTATATGTATACCCAGATATTCTACTTTGTATATGATAGTTGGTATCAGTATATAAGAAGGTTTTGCCTGGGGGCGAAGCCCCGCGCGGGTGGGCAACACACCGCTAAACGGGGACTTCTGAGCCCGGAGTGTCTGGGCTGTGGTAGCTTACCCGTCAGACACTGAAATAAAGAAAGGGTGGGTGGGTGGGATTACGACGAAAGGTGGGATTGTGGGATGTATTGCGATGAGTGTCGTGAGTGAGAACGGACGAGCGCCTAATAACACTCATCGCCACTCCTTATCTTATCCTATGATAAGCCAACCTACGGTTGACTTATCTCGGAATAAGTTATTCGAGTGAGCTTATATGTATACCCAGATATTCTACTTTGTATATGATAGTTGGTATCAGTATATAAGAAGGTTTTGCCTGGGGGCGAAGCCCCGCGCTCCCACCCATGAATGAGGAGAGTGCGAGTCACCCAAACAGAGCCGAGGCTCCTTCCCAGCACACTCCGAATAGGTGTTGGAGTTGTACCCCAACTAGAGCTGAGGCCTAGTTTTCTATCAAACATCAAGAATATGTTGTATTTTATGTACGAGTTATAAGGAGAGAAAGTTCAAGAATCGTCTGAAATATTAGCAATATCTAAACCGGCCATACAAGCATTAATAAGTTCGTTGCTGACTTTATGTTGCTTTCTGTACTGTTCAATATCGTCCGAAATTGTATCTATTTGAGTCCGTGAATAAGCCTTTGCCAAATGTGTTGGTATAATATGTTCCATGCGTCTCCAGTACAAAAGGAAGGCCAGGGAGGTCCATCCACCAATCATAGCCACTACTTCCGGGGAGATACCTGCGAGTAAGAGTTCGACCGCCCCTCCGATTCGGAAACTATGACCTAGGACGTGGCGCATCGCCGCTCGTTCCCAAACATCGTAACAGAATGTGAGAAAGGAATGCTTGACCATATGCTGAGGGATGCCGTTGTCGTCTATGTAAGCAAATAACGAGAAATCTTCGGGAACCTTCATGTTCATCTGCAAATGTTTTGCCAAAGCATCATATGCACAGAGAACGTCACCGCGACGTGTTATAACTACATTTGTCCCATCTTCTCGCGTCGACTTAGACCATGGTAGGCGAATATGAGCCGAAGGGATACTTCCGTGGGTATTGATATTGATATTCTTTTTGTCCCTTGAAACGTGAAATTTTTTGTCGAAAGCGTTGCGAGAGGGAATGGTCAGTTCTCCGAGTCGGCGACAGCCCCAGAATGTAACAAGGGCAAGTGCCCATATAGCGGAATGGAAGGAATTTGAAGGATTGAGTGTGCGAAAGAGAGCTAATAAATGAGCGAGAGTGATAGGGTGTCGGGTAGGTCGTTTATGGGCTGTCCCCTCCTTCTTGGCGGCCCTGCGTGCCATCTTTATTTCAGGTGAATCACTGGGCCACTGTGCTCCTGAATACTCAAACCATGCGCGTAATCCCGAAAGCCAGTTTTTGATACAGCTACCTGAGACTTTGCCCATATTATGGCCGACGAAACCTGCAATAAGCATTGGATGTGCCGGCATACGATCCTCTTCTGGTATGTCCATGGAATCACAATACTGGTTGAAACGTAATGGACCCGCTGCATAAGAGGATAAGGTATTCGGTGCAAGGGATTTCTGCATAGCGTTGTGTGCGTCATCAATGACCGGTTGTGGAAGGGATTTGGATAAATGTTGCTGGCGTGCAATAGCCCAGGGGGACGTCCAAGTGTGTATTCGTTTGGTGGCCAGTGAGTGTTTTCGTAGGTCGGAAGGTCTGTAATCTCGGCCGGGAAGAGGTTCACGTGGGATCGGGTCATATTTGTTCTTCGGGACTATTGTGGATGTAGAAAGAATATGAGGGATAAGGGGTGAAAGGAATGTCGGAGTTAATGATGTTGTCAATTCGAGACTGGGATGTGATGTCTGAGCAGCGGGCACTCGCGGAAGTACCTTGCTCGCACTAGAATCAGCTAGTGCAAATTCGGGCGGCAACCTAAACATAAACGAGAATATCATCTAGCTCCTTTGGGAGCATAAAAGCCAGTGGGAGTTTCTTATCCGCCGGTCCCAATATTCCGCGAGATAAAGGGTCGGCTGGATTCTCCGCTGATTGAACGTATTCGAATCTCGGTTGTATAAACAAAGGACCAATAACACCGCAAATACGGCGTACCGAAGTATTGATCCAGAAATTTGGACTGCGTGCTTTGTTAAGTGCGCCAATTGCACCCTTGTTGTCGGAATGGATAAGGATATAGGCGTCGTGATAATGCATAGCTTCAAGATAGTATATAATAATTTCGATAGCGATTGTCTCTAACCAGCAGATATCACGTCCTGGGAGCTTCCAATCTGTAGTAAGCCGGAAAGCTGCCCAAGTATTACCCACCATAACTCCAATACCCCAATCGGTGGATGCATCGACGTATATGCCTAAATCTAGTAGATGACTCAACGTTCGCAGTTCCCGATAATAAAGAGGGTCTTTAAGACGATCTTGCCACCACTTGATCTCTGTAAGAAGTGCGGGTGTTGGGAAACGTCCGGCGGAAGCTTCGCGTTCGCCACGGTATGTAGCCATGAAGTTCGATATGGGAGGGAGGTGTGAACGGCCATCGGGATGTAAGAAAGCAAGATGACATAGGGTGCCATGTAACGATTCGAGTTCAAGTAGTGGAGCTTTTCGACCAGTGAACTTTTCAATAAAAACTGCGAGACGGTGTAGGTATTTGATTCGCTTGGGCTCTGGTAAGCTAACCCGTTGATTGTCGATATCCCAGCAAAATCCGATAAAAGTTATAAGAAAAACGAATGATTTGTCACCTTTAAGAGGGTGCCATGGAACGCCGAGTGGTCTGATTATATCGAGCATTTGTTCGCGGTCATAAGGGTAGATACCTTCAATGGAAGGAACAGAGAAGACTGCGAAGTCGTCTTCAATCTTCGCCACTGGATGTACTCCGCGGACTTTCCAGATATCCCGTATGGCTGCAGAAACTTGTCCTGAGTTACTGCTTGCTGATGATAGCCCGAAACAGTGGACATTCTCGAACCAGAAGTTACCATAGTTATCACATACGACCAGGTATGGTTTGTGGTGTGGAAGTACCGGAATCGTCCTATGAAACTTTTCGATGTCAAGTGTGAGGGCCTTGGTACCGCGCGGTGCCGAAGCAATCTGTGGGCATGGGTATAAGTTGAATGTTCTAGAAATGGCATAACACCGAATATAATATAGTGGCATAACGCCCGCAATGATAATTTTTTAGGCATAAAACCCATAACGCCTGGGATAATATGTACAGGCTTAACACCCGTAATGACAGGGCATAAGCCCATGTCATGACAAGAGCGTAATAATATAAGTCGATCCCTTAATAATATAAGTCGATCCCTTAATAATATAAGTCGATCCCTCGAATTGAAGCCAAGTAGAGCGTGATGTAATTAGTGTGAATTGTAACGGAAAAGACTCACTGTATCTGCTATTTCTGGTGCTGAACTAAATGTTGTCGGGAATAAAGTCTTTTCCACAAAAGAGTTTACTGAGGGCATCGTGTTCCTTGAGGAATCGCGACCATCTTTGGAGAGATTACGGCAAACACGGAATTTCGGGGGAATACCAGGTCCTTGCTCTGATTTTGAAACAATGAAAGGCGAAACCCGGAAATGTCCTCTGCAAATAAGGTAAATCTCGTCGTGCGTAAAAGGTCCATCCATGCGACCCGCGGCGACTTCTTCAGCAATGTACTGGTCAACTACTTGGGGATATTCCGAAACGCTTGGGTGATTGGGTGTAATAATCGTTTCTGTGAGAGGTGGCATAACTCCGATAGGAAAACCTTGGCGAAGATTTCGAACTAAGAGAGGATGGGAGCTGGTGAGATTACATTCTGAAAGCATTCGTTCAAAAGCGTCGGCGTTGTAAGGAGTCACGATTTTGTTGTATAGTTGAATTAAATGAGCTGGTGTATTTGGCAAAGGGTTTCGTTCGATAACCACTGGAGAAAAATCATGGAATGGTAAACTGGGGTATACGGAAGACTGGGAGAAAAGATCAGGCGGAGAAATATTTACACTTCCCTGCGTGGTGGTCCTTACTGCCGCAAAGGGAGCAAACGTGGAGGTATGTACACGACGCGGAACAGCGGGAAGCTGCCAGGTTCCAGGGGATGCAGATTCGCTCGGCCGCTCGGTCAGGCGTGACCAGGCTGGTGTTGTTGTACTTAGCCCAGAGTAACGGTCCCTGTTTACCATCCTTGTGTTCTCCCAATTTATGACCCCGCTGACCGCATCCGATGCAGCAAGGTCCGGGGTTGTTAGCCTTACTGCCCTGCGGAAAGGGCTGGTTTGGATGAGAAGAGGAGGAGGAGGAGTTCGAGGTTGGGTTGGATTGGAAAGGATAAGAAGGCCACGATGATCCACTGCGGGCTTTTGCCATCGTCTCCTCGAACTCGACTCTGCTCTCCACCTTAGTCCATTCCGAGTCGTACACTCCCTGTACGAAACCGGTGAATTCCAGGTACTGTTCATTCCTGATTCGGAGTTCGGCTGGCTTCCAGGAATTGTAGAGCTTGGCCGTATGACGTTTATTGAGGAAAAATGAGAAATGCTGGATGGTAAATTGAGCTCGTGAACCGGCTGGGCCCTCTGGGTCGCGACTCGTTTCGAATCTCATGTAGTTATTGACACACTCCACGAAAAGGATGTAGTCAAGTCCTTCGAGCCGGTCTTCCTCAGCATATTTTATACGTAGAAGTTTCTTTAGGGCTTCGAGGTCAATGAAGTATCCGCTTTTCCTGGTATCGTTTGACTTATATTTCCTCCGTGGAAGAGAATGGGCCCGAGCAGAGATGAATTGGAGGGAGTCATTACTGAAGAACGGTAACGGTATAGGAGAAACGTGAGCGATTTCGTATAACGCGTCGTGGAAGTTCGCTTGGAAAGGGACTAGTGGATTCTTCGTCACCAGGACCAAGGGTTCGGCCAGTCTTCTCTTTTTCTTCTTCTCTTCCTCTGCTTCTGTGCTCGTATCCTCCTCTCTCTCTCTCTTGTCCCTTTCCTCCTGATTCTTCCGGCTCTCCATCCATTCTAATACGAAATCCGGGATCAGGTGCTTCAATGAGTCGAAACGGAACGGGTTAGTGCGGATTTTTTCCCATTCTTCCGGCTGGATAGTGAGCTCCGAGGTGACTGGTGATGGTGCCCTGATATTCTCCGGATCCCTAAGATGTGCTGCCCGTTGTAAGTCGCGACGGATATTGTTTGCATTGTTCTGTTTGTTGAACGTAAGACGCGTCGTTACATCCCAGGAAGCAAACATGTTTCGAGCTTCGGCGTTACTGTGGGTTATATGCACTCTGTCGGGGTTCTGTAAGGTGGGACGGCTGCGTAAGGGGATCTGCATTGTTGTAACCGAAGATTACGACGAAAGGTGGGATTGTGGGATGTATTGCGATGAGTGTCGTGAGTGAGAACGGACGAGCGCCTAATAACACTCATCGCCACTCCTTATCTTATCCTATGATAAGCCAACCTACGGTTGACTTATCTCGGAACAATGCATCAGCGATTGGAGATGTAATGGGACAAAAGTTGTAAAGAGAAAGTATGATCAATGTACGTAGGTGTCTAATTTTCACGATTTCCTAAATATGCATAATTATTCCGATCGGTGAATAATTGACATATCTGGAAAAATAACAGATCGCAGGGATTCACTCTTCGAAAACCATGACCGTGCTAGACCGGTTTTGTTGTGTGTGTTCATTATATCGCGACACGGACCATTCCATGAGCCAATGCGTAAGAGTTTCAGCTTTGGAAATGGCGCAAAAATCATAGGTATGACATTCAAGTTCGATATCTATGTATAGCCCGGCTTTCAAAAGAGAGCTGCGTCTGGTTGGAAAGTCGCACTAACCTGTTGCAATCTATCGTCTTCTGCAGCCAGAACCAGTGTCTCAACGGCAGGAAATGAACGTGAAGCCTCAGTACCAATGTAGATGTTCATACTAGGACTGTCTACGAAGATATAGAGCGCTGAGATGAACTGGGGGAATGCAAAAAGGCTGGCCAAGTACTTTGCATTCCACGACTGTGACAGAGCTATGAGATCGCTGGGCCATCCATGGCGATATTTGACGAGGGAAATATTTTTACTTGGTGACCTGGATTGTCTGGCCCAAGTCTGCATACGAATCACTGAGTCTCTGGCTTCTGGCTCCCAATGAGCCCCGCTATGATCGTATATCGCTAGGGCCTCCAAGTGCTGCTGGGATGCTATCCAAGAATCGCATTCAATGACACTTGGAATCCTCAAGGCATGCAATGAAAAAGTCGATCGCCTTCAGATTTTCAAACTCGTTAGTATTTTTGCAAGCCAACGAAGCAAAGCTTGCCTCAGAGCACTTCCGAGAACGGTCGCGAGCGATGGGGCATGAAAGTTTTCAACGTCCAGTGAGAGATGCTTGAGATTGCTCATGCTGAACAAGGCAGCAGAGAGGTGATTCAATTCGAGTTCCTGCAACGCTCTAAAAATGTAGAGGTCAAAGGTCCTGACGTAGGTTGCTTTCCGAGTTTGTCCTGATAACGTTCTGAGACAACCGCGAAGAGCTTCTGTGTGTGTACAGACAGCAGTATCGAGACGTATGTCGGAATATAGAATCATTTCGGAAAGCGTACAGAAGGCCTTGCTAGTTCGAGCCACGCATGTGAGTACATTCTTTGAGCACTTCGTCAGAATCTCCTCTGCGATTTCGACGGGAAGGATATCCATGCCAGTAGCACAGCGGCTTGCGAAGCCTTCATGTACTCAGCTGTAACCCTCATGACTTTTATTCTCGGATAGGTATACCGCGGCAATACATTAGATTAGTGCGGATGCTAGCTGGCAAACATGCACCCATTACAAAACCAACGCCCTATCATACCGGTATACGATCACTGGAGAATTTCTCCGATGAAATTAGCGGAAGGGCCTTCAAGCAGAAACATGATATACTTTTAAGAAGGTTCAAACCTGTTCAAACACGGTATAGATCATGATATTTCTTGACATGACTGAAGCTCCGAACCTAATGAAATTACTTCACGTTCATACCAAGATCAATACATGCATACATATATCAAAAAACGTCGAAATACGGACCAGACTCGGGAGGACTACGAGTTAAAAGACATCCATTACATGTGGGATACATTGTATGTATGTATCCCTCAACAGAGTTCATTCCTTTCTTAGACTAGGCTTGCAAACCCAACAGCGTTCTGCTCAAAGCTGAACACAGTATAAACATTTTTCATGAAACTAGAGGGAAAAGTAAATTATGATTCAAATATGTGCAACATTAGCGGCCGGAAAAAATACCTGTCACCAAGCAGCCAAGTACTGCTACCGAGACCAAGATCCAGGCCAGCAAGAGCGCCGACACACTGAGAAGATCCCGTATCAGTTTGTCCGAGATTGAAGCTAGGAAACCGATAAAGATAATCAATAAGACTGAGCTCAGAGAGAAATGATACAGAACGGTTACTTTTTCGACGATATAGCAAACGATTTACCACCCCAACTGAATGATATCGACGAAGAAGTGCTACAAGGGAAGGAATAGAGCCCATTCGTAGCATCGAATAACTGAGACCCAGATATTTTGGCATAAAACTTCTTCACGGCGGCAGGCGGGCCATACATGATAGTTGTGCCAGAGTCGATAATAGTTTCAAAACCAGACACTGCAGTTGAGGATCCATACGTTATACTTGCTCCACTTATTTGCCAAAATCCAGTAGAAAGTTCGACGTTGTGAAACTCGGGGACACCGGAATACTTCTCAGTGTTGGTCCCACCGAGAAAGAGCTCCGATCCAGACGAGGCAAGGAAGAGGCTGAATTCATTGGAGGGAACGGCATCCTGGAGAAATGCATTCACGAAGAAAGTGTTTGCCTTGAGGTTGGAGATTTTAGGATAGGCAAATCCAAAGACGCTACAAGGTGATATGTCATCAATATTCTGCAGACTGATTCATGATGTGCATACGCACCCATCAGTTGGATCGGTTTGAAAGTCAGAAGACAGCTCAGTGACACCAGAGAGTGTCTGTTCTGTGACAGTAATGCCAGCGACAGTTACGGTGTCATCATAGATCGGCCCAGAGACCGACGACCCGTCTCCATATTGAATCGAAAAGGTGCCGGAGAGCTTCTTGGACGTTGAAGAACTACCGGCATTGTATTTATGCTTTGATGAGCAGACACTACTCTTGCAGGAAGACGATGGAATCCATAGATCAGAGGAGCCAGCTGTGACAAGAGTGTTGAGGAAACGAGCATGAAAATAGTAAAGGGAGAATGGGAACGTACTATCAATGTCGACCAAAAACTTCTGTGCAGGATTGCCGATGGAAATTTGGCCCGCCCAAAGTTCATCGTCATCTTCGTCAATTAACGCTTCAGTCTGGCGTTTATTGAAGCGGGACTGATTACGAGGCGGAGCGGTAGCAACAGGCTTGATTTCCATTCCCTAAGAGCGGACAATATTAGTGATATTTTCTTCAGCCAAAGCAAATGCCAACCTCGGGAAGATAACCGAAGTTGCTCATGTAATTGATTAAGTTCTGACGGTGCTTGTTCTGAGTGGCGACTGTCTGAGCAACAGCCTTATCATGATCAAAGGTTCCATCGAGTTTAGTGAGCGATGAACGTTTCGGTAGCGCGATAGAAACCCCGTGTCGCTTTGTAGGACTAGCGGCACAGAGAAAATGAAGGCTAAGACCGAGTAAGACGAGGATGGAGACTCTGCGTAACATTCTTAGAGGGTTAAGAAAGCAGGAATGTGAACGATGAAGATATGGAGGCTCTTTTGAATAAATCCAGGAGGCAATTGAAGCGAAGAGTGCAAGCCGAGGGGTTTTACAGTCTATAGAGAGGACCTTCGACGACCGTAGTTAGCAAAACTTCTATTTTGCTTGAAGTTAGCAAATCACTGCGGTTGGCCTGCAGAATCATAAGATCTCGCATGCTACACAGATTGGAACAGTCTAGAACTGTACGAGAGGACTCATCTCAACTTGAGGCCTCCGCCAAGCTCAACCAAAAGTCATGCGAGATAATACGAACCTCGATATCGAGTAACCGCATCCAGCGAAGTTTCAGAGTCATCTGTAGGACAAAATCTTCTGAATTTTTGTAAGAGACGCTGATAGACTATAGTTGCTGATAGTATCCACATGAGAGAGACCGCATGATGTTGAGTCCGTCGCTCTCGTACGTCAAAGAGAGTTGTACATGATTATGCCGGATACTGCACTTTCGGATGACCTGATTTTTCGGGGCACGCTATATCGAATCAAAATGAATATGCTCTGTATACCAGACGACGACATGGAGTAGAACAACGGCGCTGTAGCGTACACACCCGAGGGAACGTTTGAACATTGAAAGATGCGAGTTATGGGCGTAAAGCAGTGACATTATCATCCTGAGCCCTAGACACGTTATCTCTATCCTTCCCTTTCCTCCGTCTTCTCCGACTAGCGGGTTCTCCCTGAGTTGGCGGAGAGACATATTCCGGGTTTTCGTTGACAAGATTGGCCCATGGTCGAGCAGGATCAATGCTACCCCGTGCGAAGTTCATCTCCATAGAAGGCGGAGGTATTCGCGTGATAGCCGCTTCTTCGTCCTCGGTTTCTGAGCGAGAAGCCGGTCTCGAAGATGCTGGCGTGGATGTATAAGACGAAAGAAGAACTTTTTTCGATTTAGAATTGAGTGATAGGACTTTATGAGTCTGCGGCTGGGAAGCAATAGGTTTGGCAGTAGATGTAGCCCCGTAAAGTGTAGGAAAAGCACCAGCCTGTTGTTTGGCTTCTTCGATAGCGCGCTCTCGAGCGGCCACCTCTCTAGCTATTGTTTGGTCCAATTGAGCTTGTATACGGCTTATGAGAGAATCGCGAATATTCCCGGATATAAGCGATGCCAGGCAATGCGGGCATGCAAAGTACGGATGGTTGATATTACAGAGGATTAAACCACAGGTTCGACAGATTGGCGTGTAGGAAGATAGAGGATGATTTCGAGCTAAAGAGTATACTTGATCAGGTTATAGAACTCGATGAGCCAAAAGACATACCTTGGCAGAAACAGCCACCCTTGGGATCCTTCTTAGGCGACTCCGAGCCTTTGAGCGACGAAAGCAATGATTCGAGTCTCTGCACTTCTTTACTTTTTGGAGGCCCTTGATCTGATTTAACATTCTTTCCTTTAGATTTCGAGTTGGACTGGGAAGAGCTTGGTCTAGATGGTGGCGCTATCCTGTCCGAAGGAAGAGAGGAATGTTTCTGAGTCCACGCAGTATGGTACATGGCAGAGAAGATGATTTGCTATCATTTCATTCTTCTCACCGGCAGCGTCCAACTCTCTAGATCTTGGTAATAAATCACTTTTTCAGCTCCATGTCATTGACACTCTTGGGCTTGGAAAGCATGTCAAGGCAGACAAAGTTAAGGTTACTTCACCTTGACTTTACCCCAAACGGATATAGTTCGGAGTTCTGCTGGTGAGTTATTATGTCTCATTTCGTTTTATTCACAGAATGATTCAATGCTCTGCTTCAGAAGCGTAACATCCGATGCTTTTGATCTCCACTGTGCCCCAAATGAACAGATTGCTGTGGCATTGGCCCAAGTGGCCACAGACGGAAGGACACGACCCTAGCCTTTCGCCACTCATCCCCCTGTTGAGCGCCTTGTATTGGAATTTCCTTTGTTCTATATACGTTTCGTACGTGATACCTTTGCTTAGGTGCCACCACTCTCTGTACGCTTCTTTCTGTTCACTCGAGCCTCGATAGTCAGACAGTTTCCTTTGCAGACACTTTTACTTCTAACATCGAGATCTGAAGATGTCTCTCATCAGTGTGGTGAGGTCCTACGTACTCTGCGACGATAGTGATTTCCCGCCTTAATTATTTGCTTCTCTTCAGCGGCACATGGGCTTGAAACGCGAGCTTCCGCTCGAACTTCTTTACAATGTCATTGACATCTGCGCCCAAAACGCTTCATTCAACGAGCTGAAATCTCTTAGTCTTGTATCCCGATCATTGAACCGTCAAGCTCGAAAACATATCTGGGGGCATATCGAACTTCCTACGAGGAGAGCTATTAGATTAGATAGGGAAGGAAAAGACTTCTCATCCCTTGTTGACGTTTTGTCTACGCTGCAGGATATACCCAGATCACTACATCTGGTTTCATACCCTCCCGAAGTCCTATCGCCATTTTTGCGCAAGCTCAAATTCCATGCGTTGCAACGAATCTCTATCCATGGATACGATCCACGCGTCTCCTCTGCCCCTTCCCCCACCACACTCGCGAAACTGCTGCGAACGAACCCCGCCTTGCATTTGATGAAACTTAGCAACGTTCGGATGAGGCCCATTTCCTTCCTTGACCTTATCTCGCAATCAGAGCTGCAGGGCCTCCGTCATTGCATTCTCGATATCATAAACACTACAGTTGACGATAGCTGGGATGACTATCTCAGGGAACCGGAGTCTGATGCCATAGATGATTTCTTAGAGAAGAGGAGCGAAGGGCAGGATGTGGCTCGGCCGTCACTGGTGTCATTATACCTGAACCGCGTCACAAATCTTCCCAATCCTGCATTTTGCAAGGCCCTCTTCGGAGACGTTCACTCTCTGTTCGATATCTCGTCCCTTCAGCAACTCACACTCTGCATCTCGAGTTATCCACCCGTTCCACTTAAATATTTTACAGAAGTTATTGAGTTGTGCTGCCTTTCGGTATCCTCGTTGACTATCCATAACTGGCAAGGTTGGTGCCATATATAAACTCTACATCAATGAGCGCGATGTTAACTTTCGTTCAAGACGTAACTCGTCCGGACTCCCACTCTGTCACCAAATTCGTCAACGCGACCAATGTTGCTTTCGACATCTACGGTGGGACTGGTCTCGAAATTGTTGAATCCTCTCTAGAGTTGGCATTGGAACATCTCGTGGGTTTGAAGTACTTGAAAAAAGTGAAATTCATCGTCGAGTCTTACAATCCACTTGAATTTCTCCCGAAACACAAGGATGGTTTGGATGAATTATGTTCTGCTGTTCCAGGCATTGAAGAAATAGGTGAGTTCCTGACCCACAAACGCACTACACCCCGCTAATTGAATGGAAAATATAGTGATATCTATCAGGTCCGTCAATGCGGAGTGCTACAACGTCGAGCAGGTCTTCACTTGGGATAAGGACAGATGTATTTTGATGTTGGACGAGCTGGATAAATGTGGAAGAGAATGATCACCCATGTAGTAGTCGTACATCGTACTCGAGAGTATGCGGTAAC
This sequence comes from Lentinula lateritia, assembly GCA_028011325.1. Lineage (NCBI taxonomy): Eukaryota > Fungi > Basidiomycota > Agaricomycetes > Agaricales > Omphalotaceae > Lentinula > Lentinula lateritia. The sequence continues at coordinate 175,230 of JANVFT010000043.1, forward strand.
ATAATACGACGTCGATCTCCTGAAAACAGCCAAGCACAATGGATTACTATTTTGTGTTTTGTGAAATTTAATGCTACTTGTGTACAATAATTTCAAATAATGTGGATGATAGGTTATATGAGCAGATATATACAGCAAGACAGCATGTTGATAACACTGACGAAGATGGAGATTGCAATGAGATTTGAGTAAACGGTTGCAGGATATTCAGATCCACATTCACTCGTAGTATTCGGCAGTAATTTCGATTACCGCCTTATCAGAGCGATATTTGGATAGACTCTGCTTCAAGGCGTCGGCGAGCTGCGAAGCGTCCTGCATCGATTCATAAATTTGAACTCTGACTATTTTCCAGTCAGGTATGCCATTCCGTGGCAGCGGATCTGATTGCCCGCCATCCTCTGACAAAGGCGGTAGACGAGACTTGATGAATTCGGCCAATGCTACTGAGGGAAAAGATTTGGAGTTGAACCCGAGTTCGATGTATGTGAGATCGGGGAGAAATGGGGCACTGATGCCGACGTCATTTGAATGGTCTTTCACTGGATTGTGGCGGGCCACGAAACTCTGGAAGAAATGTTCCGTCAAAGGATTGGATTCATCTATCTTCGGCGAGGCTTCCTTGAAGACGAGATGCTTTAAAGCAGGGAGTCTGTCAAGGATCTTCATAAGATCAGAGTCGGAGATGTAACGGCCAGCGAAATGCAAGTAAGTCAGATTTGTGGTAGTCAACAGGGATCGGTCGAATAGGGATAGCAGGGACCTCGTTGGGAACAACCAAGATTGGGACAAGGTCTTGTAGGAGTTGTTCCTCTCATCGACAAATGTAAGTTTTTCTACGTTTGGGAGCGTGAGGCAATCAAGTAAGTTCCCTAGTGGGTCAGGATCCATGTCCTCCTCGTGTGTTGCAGTGACCGTTAAGGCCATCAACTTCGACGTAACATGAGAGGAACCAAAATACCTATACGGCGAGAACAGCGTATGGATATTAGCAATACATTTGGGTGATGCGTTTTCGAAAAAATCCACAGCGGTTGCTGGTGTTACCCAGGTGAGGGAAATGTCATCCAGGCAAGTAGAACCGAAGTCGCCTTCAAAGGCAAACTTGGTTACAGAAAGTTTCCTTAATAGAGGCGACAGAAAGCCTGGAAACGAAGTGGTTCCCGCGTCCATGTCCGGTGCCGGTACGCACTGGATATCTAGCTTCTGAAGGACTGGAAAATCGCTAGGAACGCGCATGCTATCCAAGACGCTCGACTGGGGAAGCCGTAGAACAGCACTACGCCACCGGCATGCATGCTGGAAAAGTTTAGGGAGAACTGGAAACAAAAGCCCCGCATTACAACCTTCCTCTCCTTCCTGTTCTGAGTTATAATCTTCATCTTCGACTCCGTAATCAGAGTATAGCACACAGATATCAAGCGCAGCTCCCTTGGAGCGCTCTAGATAGAGATCAACCAGAGAATTAATGAATGGTGGTGTCTTCTCTGGTGATATAGAATCCAATGCTACGTAGTTTTTACTCCACAGAGGGTGTAGCAAGAATTATAGAGCGCCAGCGCTTGTTCACAAAACTGACAGCAAGGAAATTGGCGTCGAAGTCTGGATAACTGCAGGTTCGTTTGAACCTTTCCGCGGTACGTAAATCACAGAAATGACGTAAAATTTCGAGGAGTAGGTCGTTCGAAAGACGATTTATGTGACAAATTTTCGGTGTTCTTTGGATTCTTTTGCCTTTGGCCTGTTTTGTTCGTTTGGGGGGCATTTTTTTTCTGGAAATCTCCGGGCTGAATCCAGAAGTAAAGATAGCTTGTGTACTATAGGTGAAACGAATCAGGCTATGCGCGGTGTGTCGATATCATTCCTGACTCGGGACTTACGTTGTAGTGTTCCGCGTACGAGTCGAGTATGAGCGAGAGAGTCGGAAAGACACCGCGTTCAAACACTTGAGAGCCGGTAATGTTAATGAGGACTACATAAACGTAATAGTAACTCCCGGGCCACGTGCATCCCGTCGATTCAAGTTGCTCCGACTCCGGATACTCTCTTCCCCATCTGCACCATGCCCCGCAAGGCCCTTATTACAAGGTCTTGATGGGCTTTCCGTCTTGGTTTACTACTGGATAGCATTATAAAAGGCAAATACCAAGTACCGGGACAAGTGCATGTGTATGTACGTGGTAATATATCTTTTCCCATTATCAGACTCCACTTCCTGTCACAAGGGACAGCTTAAAGAGCTTAAACTGCCAAATGCTCAAATCGTCTGTACCTTTCTTCAACGGGAACGTCGATGTTGCACTCGGCAAACATCCAGGCTCTCCTGTCCCTCTTCGTTTTTTGGACCTTCCGCTTTCTATGGGGAAGACTAAAACACCAGCAGCGGGATATACAGAAGCTCTTAATTGCTGTAAGTGGTCCCTTTACATTCACGTCATGCCTGAAATGCAACTGTGGATGCAGCCTACGAAACGAAGCTGGATATGGGGCCATGAACTTGAAATTTTCCAACACAAAGCTTGCGAAATGTACATCAGGTGGGCTGCCTCTGTAGGCCCTATATATCGCCTGAGAGCAGCATTTTTCCAACCTGACATCGTATGTACTATGTATATTGCTTCGTCTCTTGGTGTGTCGCCTGATCATCTTCATCGCCTTAGGTTGTGGTGAATGATGTCATCGCCGTCCAGTACATCTTTCAAAACGCCTACAGCTATGGTCGGTCTTCATTTCTCTAGCTATTCTTCATCCTAATCATGCATACTGCTGTATTTCGATGTAGTGAAATCCCCGGCATACCGCCCAATCGTGAAACGAATTCTCGGGAAAGGGATTGTATATGCCGAAGGTGAAGAGCATAAACACCAACGCAGACTCTTGGCTCCAGCCTTCACGTATGTGCTCCCTGTCTTTCAACAACATAGTAGGCTTACTTTTGACTAGATCCAACGCTGTCAAGGCGATGTCTGACGACATTTTTGCCTGCGTAGATAGGGTCAGCCCCTTGTCATAAAATCACATACGATGAACACCGTGCCGACTGTTGATGCTAGATGAGCCAAAAACTATGCACTGTGATTACCAGCAGTAATTCAACAGATACCATTGTCAACATAGTTCCATTTGTCACTGCCTGCACGTAAGCACTTTCTGTGGTTATCCCTGGGTACTTTTTCAAGCAATTTGATTTATTACTCTAGTCTGGATATCATTGGGCGGGTCGCGTTTGGGCATGATTTTGGTGGAGGTGAGAGCAAGGAAGCCAGAGAAATTGCCTCCGCCTGGCACGAAGATGTGCTCAAGAGTGATACATTCAGAGGATTCATAGCACTCAGATTGATTAACCTTTTCCCGTGGATTGCTAATTTGCCATTCATTGCTGGGGAGAGCGTATCCAAGTGCATTGTCGGCAGACTCGCGGGGGTGTTTCTGCAGGACAGCCATGTTATTTCAAATGCTCATAGGACAGATATACTATCTCTGCTCATAAAGGATAATCAAAAGAAAGGGAAATCGGAAGTTGGCCTAACTGATATGGAACTTCTCGACAATGTGTGCAAGGAACTTATAATTCATGACGGTGCAATATTGCTTACCTGGTTCTCTTTCATAGGTTACCACTTTAATGATGGTCGGACATGAAACTAGCGCGGCGACACTCATCTTTACCTTACTTGAACTTGCCCGAAACCCTACAATCCAGGAGAATCTCCGTCGGGAGGTGCAAACTATGGGGCATCTCAATTACGACCGTGTTCAACAACTAGAATATCTTGACGCCGTGGTAAAAGAAGGGTATGTTGAGTTGTTCTACTCTATCAATGATAAGATGACACTATGACGTGTACTGTTTGCCAGACTTCGTTTGCATCCTGCAGCTTCACTTACAGAGCGTGTCGCCCTACAAGACGACGTTATACCTCTGAGCAACCCTGCCAAACTAAAAAATGGTGATGAAATCTCCTCGCTGTCTATCAAAGCAGGCCAGGTTTGTTGCTTCTTACATTTAACTTCTTCAGGAGCTGCATTGAGCATTCGTCAGGTATTTCACATTCCTTTCACTTCACTGAATGTCAGCACGGATATTTGGGGTCAAAACGCGGCTCAGTTTATACCTGAACGGTGGATTAAATCAGGAGGTATACCTCCCATTGACAAACTTCCTCGTGGACCCTGGACTGGAATATCAACCTTTTGCGATGGTCCAAGAAGTTGTATTGGTTATCGACTTGGTCAGTATAAATTACATCCATGACAATCTTTTCATTCATATTTCCTTAGCGGTTCTTGAGCTCAAGATAATAGTTGCTGTTGTTGTGCGCTTCTTTGAGCTCCGAGACAGTGGGGCTAGGATTGAAGGATATTCAAGGCCGACAACTTTACAGGCTTTTGTTGATGGAAGGGCAGCCTCACTACCACTCAAGCTATCTCTAGTTTCCAATGAGCATTAATGTTGAATTTGTTAAATTCATACAACCATGTACAGTAGCTGTCTTCATGTTAAGTATATGTTCTTGATTGGATATATGTGCCCACTGATATGCTGCACCTATCACCAATAAGATTTGATCAGAGCTGTTTTTTTAGTGACAACTATTGGAGTAAATATCCCTCAGTTGATATGGAAACAACTGAGGTGTTTGTGTACGCGCCGTCGTGTGATAATCTACCTACTGTATAGTATATTGTAATAACGCCGTTATGGTTTTATGTGTCAGGGATGTCTCGATGTACGTATGGAGTAAGCCTGAACACCCCTCCTACTCCGTATGATCCAGTCCGAGAAGTGCAATTATCTTAGCATGAGTGGTCGTGTTGAGTGGTTTAGTGAATATATCCGCTATGTTCTCACCCGAACGTATTTGTTGGACGTGGACCTCCCCGCTTGCTACCTTCTCCCGTATGTAGTGATGTTGCATTTCGATGTGTTTGACCAGCGCATGTCGTTTAGAGTTTTCTGTCAGACAGACAGATCCAAAGTTATCCCCAAGCATTTCGATAGGTCCTTCCTGAGGCAGGTCGACTTCGGTCATGAATGAGGAAAGCCATACAGCTTGCTGCATTGCCCTAGATAGACCAATGTATTCTGATTCGGTGGTCGACAGCGCCACCGTTGCTTGCCTCTTCGAAGATCAGGAAATTGGTGCACTTGCCATGAAGAAAACATACCCTGATGTCGATTGGGATGTATCCTGGCACCCTGCGTGATCAGAGTCGACGTATGCGTATGGTCGAAGTCCAGCCCCCGGGGTATTGGTCATGTCGTTTGCTCGAAACGTGAGCCCATAATTGATGGTGTTGAGGATATATCCGGCTACCCATTCGATGCACTCCCAGTGCTCTCACCCTGGGTTGAGCTGGTACCTGGCAAGTAGGCTGCCCGCAAATGCCAAATCGGGTCTTGTACATACCTGGCCCCAGAGGATAGAACCCACCACCGCTCGGTATGGTTTGTCCTTCATGAATTGGCGATCCTGTTCTGGTAGCGGGGTGGGTGATTCCCGTAATTTGACGTTGGGTGGTAGTGGTGTGCTTCTGCATCGTACATGTTCGAGTCCAAAGTGGGCCAGCATGTGTTGGAAGTATGTCTTCTGGGATATTGTGACCGCTTTCGACTCCTGGTCCTGACATATCGTCATCCCAAGAAGTACTTGGGACGTGACCTTCTTTGCCTCCCACCACTTGCTGAGGTCCGCTATCACTCTAGCTCTGTCCACTACTGTGGAGGAGCCGCCACAGACGTCGTCTCCGTAGGTGCTAGTGATAGTGTAGTCCTCCCCGTTCCTACGGTACTGTATACAGGGATCTGCCTGGAATGTGATGTACCCATCTGCCTTGTATCCTGCTGTGAGTGTCTCCTGCCAGTCATGGCTGCCCTGCATGGTGCCATATATGGATTTCTTCAGCTTACATACCATATGCTCAGTGCCCGGTTTTACGAATCCTTCTGGTTGTTTGAGGTAGACATCGTGCGTTATTGGACTGTTGAGGAATGCTGCAGTAAAGTTGACTTGTAATATCGCACAGTCTGAGTGCAGCTGTGATTGCAAGGACCAAATGTACTGATTCCATACGTGCGACCCTGCCATATGTCTTGTCGTAATCCTGTCCCTGGATTTGTGTATATCCTTGCACTACGTATTGGGCCTTGCGCTTAAGGAGTTTGCCGTTTGCATTGAACTTAATTGCATATGTCCATCGGCCCCCAGTCAGATTAGCTTCCACAGGTAGAGTTACTAATTCCCAGCATCCCTTATCCACTAACATTTTGTATTCTTTCTCCATGGGTGCCTGCCATAATTCCGCCTGTTTCATGGCTTGTTTGTATGATTGTGGAACCCACAGTTCTCCCGATGTTGCTGCAAATGCATACGGGTTTTGAGCGATAAGTGCAAGTGGATTTTCTGTTACGGGTGTGTCCGTTGACCACTCCTCCCCTCTGTCATGCACTGTTTGCTCCCTGTCGCCGTATTCCGCACTCTCGAGGTATCTCCGTGAGGGAATATGTCCCCTGGTGCTGTGTCTCATGGGTATTGGTGGATTCTGCACTACTGGTATGTTGGGTACCTCCTTTTGGTTAAACTCTGGTGTTTGAATAGGCTCTGGAGTTCCCCATCGCAGTTGATTATTCCCAGTATCTTTGGTCGTATTAGGCAGCTCCTCGTGTTGTTTGCCGGATTCCGGGAATATGGTTCTAGGGAATTCTTCTGTTATACCCTCATCGTTTTCCTCCTCGAGTTCGGTTGTGCTACATGTACGGTGTGCTGGTCCCTCCTCGAAGGTCACATTGTGTGACTCTTCTATCTTCTTGCTCTCTGGGATCCACACTCTGTACCCTATCCTTCCCATGTAGCCCAGCAACCTTCCTTTTATTGCCTCCCCAGCTTCCCATCCGTTCTCCTCCTTGGGAGAGTCGCCCAGCATTCACATCCAAACGGTCGGAGGTGTGCAATGTTGTGTCGCCTTTGGGTCCATGCCTCTACTGGTATGGTATTGGGGAATCGTGACAAAGGTACGAAGTTATTCACGTATATGAATGTTGCTAATGCCTCTCCCCAGAATGAGTATGGGAGGTCAGCTTCTTCCAGCAAGGTACATGTTCCCTCCATAACTGTTCGGAACAATCGCTCAACTACCCCATTTGCTGCAGACAAATCGTGCGGGACTTTCTTGATAGTTATCCCATGCTCCGCGCAGTATGCATCCACCATCCTGTTATTCAGTTCTCCCTCTCCGTCAATTGGAATTGTCTTCAGTACTTTGCCTGTTTGCTTCTCCACCATCATCCTGTACTCGTGTAGGGCTTTCATCCCCATCTCTTTCTGTTTGTTTGTCAGGTAATATGGTACTTGGAACAAAGACCTTCCATCCATGCCGAGCATGAGGTATACGGCTCTGCCTTTGGTTTGCATTCTGGCGGGCCCAAATAGGTCCATGTGCACTCGCTTGAGGACCTCCGTCTTGTGCACTTTGTCGAAGGGGTGCTTGGTTGCCTTCCCATACAGGCAGTCTTCACACATCCCTTGGATGTCTTGGTCCGTTATGTGCAGGCCATTGACCAAGTTCCTGTTGGACATATGTAGGATCCGACGTATTCCTATGTGTCCTAGCCGTCGGTGCCACATCAGAACGTCTACTGGCCTGTCCCTCATTTGCGAATAGTTGGCCACTACTTTCCCCGACTCCAATATCAGTACTTCATACATCTTGTTCTTTCCAAACCCCTCCAGCACAGTCTCTCCATTCTGTGCTCGTACCGACATTACTCCCTGTCCCCATTCTCCTTTCATGCCGCGCATATCTAGCATCGACAAGGATATTAGGTTGTGGCCGAACGATGGGGTATGTTTCACCCCTCTGAGCTGTATCATTCTCTCTACTGTCCCTACGCGTGTCACGAACTGCACTGTTCCTGTACCTGCTATCTCGAATCTCCCAGCTTCACCTGAGATGGCACTGCTTCCTCCCTGGCCCTTCACCTCTGTATACTCGATAAAGTCTGCCCGTGATACCCAGCAGTGTTCTGATGCGCCGGAGTCAATGAACGTCTTTATTGATGGCATAGGTAGCACATATAGATGGGTATTGCTGTGACATGCAGTACAATCAGTTCTTGGTATAACTACGTTGCTATCTACGTCCTTACTCCCTGCCTCCCACTGACCTGTCTTCTCTAGAATGGAATGACTCTGTCTAGTTGCTGGGTCAGCAGTCAACTGGGGTTTTGGGACGGATTTGAACATACTCAATCTGTTGTCGACCTGAGATGACATTACATAGGTGGCCAGGGGTGAGACTAGATCGTTATTGTCCGGGTTTGCAGCATTCACTTCCGTCTTGTTTTTAGGTGCTTGACCCTGCTTTGGCCACTGTCCCTCCATGCCACCACCTTTGGCCCAGCACTTTCTAGTGATGTGTCCGGGCTTACTGCAGTTGTGGCAGGTGATGGTCAACTTCCCACCATTCCGCATTTGGTTGTTTGTGAAGGTGTTTGAGTGGGCCGTCATAAGCGCCTTTACTCTCTTTGTGTCGTGTTCGTCCTCCCTACGTTCCTCTTCCTTCTCATACCAGAGGGTGTGGAAGTATGTGAAAGTGTCTGCGCTCGAGTTTCCTGGCATGCTACGTACATCTTGTCTCTATTCAGGAGGCATTGAGGATATCACTATGTGTCTGAACTGGGTGTCGGTCACGGTTCCCCCCAGGTCATGTACCTTTTTAATGAGGTTCCTCATCCTCTTTTCATGGTCCTCCATTGTTGACTCAGCTGGGTCGAATTTCTCTTGGCATAGGCTTGTGTCTGCTAGGTGAATCCTCTATTCGTCTTGTTTCTCGAATCTCTTCACCAGGGCTGTCCAGATCTCTGATGCCCGTTTTGTCTCGTCTATCCCCAGTCCGACGGGGTTGGTTATGTTCGAAATGATTGTCCCTGCTACTAGCCTATCACGTGCATCCCATTCCTTGGGAAATGGAGTTGGGCTAAACCACGGTGTTGTTGTAGCTTGCACCGCCGGATATATTGGTTGCAGGTAGCTGTTAGGCTTGGGAATTGTACCTTCGATATAACCAGTCAGTCCCCTTGACTGCACTGCGAATAAAATTTCCCATTTGTATGGTCTCCAGTTTTCCTCGCCGGCAAGTTGTTTTTCTTCCGGGAGTCTAGGTATGTTTAGGCTGCTTCCAAACGACATTTTGGTTGTTCTGATTTTAGTCCCTGATACCCTTTTAGAGCCTGAGTCTCATAATCTATTGGAGTAAATATCCCTCAGTTGATATGAAAACAACTGAGGTGTTTGTGTACGTGCCGTCGTGTGATAATCTACCTACTGTATAGTATATTGTAATAACGCCATTATGGTTTTATGTGTCAGGGATGTCTCTATGTACGTACAGAGTAAGCCTTAACAACAACATATGCTGGGACCTGGGTTCCGCTGGCCTTGAGCATTAGCACAGGAAACTCCCCATTCTCAGTAAGCTTATTTGCAAGAACATTTTCAGATGTTCCTCCTTCATGGGATGGAAGTTGTATGAATATTTCAGGCGCAAAGGCAAACATGATAGGTTGATTATACAGACCCCTTGCAATGATAAAATCAATAGTCCTACAAAGTTGGAAGGTCAGTGAGGTTGTTATTGTTGGGGCACACTCCGTGTGTACACATACCACTACATCTGTACATACACATATCCCCCCGCTTTGACTATCCCTATCCATATATGCCATCCCCGATTACATTATACTGCACAGTACCTATAAATCATGCACAGCGGCATATCCGAGCCCCTCAGTTGTTCTACCATCAACTGAAGTGAGCTTAAGCATATCGGACGTCCCATTCATGCACTAACTAGACCATAGATTAGACTTACCTAAACAGGTACTTATATCAATTCAGTTGTCCTACCATCAACTGAGATTAAACTTACCTTAACAGTTATATGTGGCAGATAAGCACAATGCAAAGATTGAAAAGTGCCGCAAAGATCAAGGGTAACATACTATGTGGATGAACTTGAGTAAAGTTTATTAATAGACTTGGGTCAAAGGAAATACACTGCACCTTTTATTATTCTGCTGAACCTCTCTGATTAAGAAGCAGGAATTTAACCAGTAGGATTCACGGGAATAAACCTGGCAGACCTATACTACATATAGTGAGTAGCTAGGTCATCAGTCTGGCTATGCAAGACTAGTAAAAATATAATTCCATGATGGAAAAAGGGGAAAGCGACGGTGTAAGAAGGATATGCAAGACTTTTTGAGAGCTGATTAGTAATTACAACTTCTTGAGACGTTCTTGAGACCCTTGATTCGCAATGAATTTGATTGGGATGGATCGTGATGAAGTCCATGAGAATTCAAGCTTCCAGTTGTAGTCTGGCCTGTCCTTGCTTTCCATGCTGGGTGGTGGGAGATTCAAGAAGCATAAATGAATAGAAAGTCTATGTGGCATCAATCAATCGCTTGTTCGAATTCAAGTATGTATGTATGTACGTATGTATCTACATATTTGTACAGGATCCCTTGGAACTCCCTTCAAGTTGACGCGTCAATATCTCAGCTCTTCATCAATACTATATCAAAATGATACTCGACGTTCATTGTTCCGAGAGTTTGTGGGCGATCCGCACGAACTGTATTCTCGAAAAGATTTTACGTGTTCAAATCCTGGGAGATAGGCCCTTGTTTGTTTGACTGCCCTGTTTCATTCTTTCTCTCTCCGAAGAATGCTGGTGTTGACCATGACGAACATCTACCAAGCTCTCCCCTTCTTCTTTGTTATCTGGACGTTGCGTATCGCATGGACAAGACTGCAGTGCCGTCGATGGGATATAGGAAACCTTCCAATTGCCGTGAGCTGGTTATCTTCAAATCACCCATTACAATTTGCTTCATATTATTATTATCACTGCTCGTTAGCCCATGAAACACAGCTGGATATGGGGACATGAGCTCGAGGTTTCCCGTCATGAAGCTTGCGAAATGTACGTCAAGTGGTCGACTTTCGTGGGCTCTGTGTATCGTGTCAAAGCAGCTTTTTTCCAACCTGATATCGTGCGTATGAGTTTGCTACCGCTCTCAAATAATTGCATCTTACTAACGATATACTTCAATAGCTTATTGTGAACGATACTTCCGCCGTTCAGCACATCTTCCAGAATGCCTACAACTACGGTGAGGACATTCTTTTTAATTTCAGGTGTCATGATAATCAATAATCAACTGATTGATTGTCGCATTTAGTCAAAGCCCCAGCGTTCCTACCAATTATTGAAAGACTCATTGGAAACGGGATTGTATGTGCTGAAGGCGAAGAGCATAGACATCAACGAAGACTCTTAGCTCCCGCCTTCACGTACGGCGTTTGGATTTTCACTTTGAGACATTTTGCTTATGTTGGTCTAGAGCCAGTGCTGTTAAATCAATGTCCGACGACATATTTGCCTGTGCAGACAAGGTCAGCTCCTTATGATTACTACTCTATTGACGTTTTCCCTTTTTTTGACTTCTGATTTTAGATGAGCCATAAGTTACGTGGTAGTATCAATGAGCAAAATACTATAGTCGATATGGTTCCATTAGTTTCTGCCTGCACGTAAGTAATTTCTTTGTGATTGAGAGTCTCGCTTATGTAATTGATATGCTTTTCAAGTCTGGATATCATAGGGCGAGTCGCTTTCGGTCACGATTTCGGCGGCGGAGAGAGCAATGAAGCTAAAGAAATCGCCTCTGCATGGCATGAAGATATTCTTATGGCTCACACGTTCGGAGGTTTTCTAGCACCCAGGTTAATCAACCTTTTTCCGTGGATCACTAGTTTGCCGATCCCAGTCATTCCAGGCGAGAGCGTGTCGAAACGAATTGTGGATAGACTCGCAGGCAAGCTGCTCCAAGAAGATCATCACCACTTCACTTCGAATGCTCGTGGTACGGACATATTGTCTCTGCTAGTCGAGGATAACCAGAAGAAAGGAAAGTCCGATTTACGCCTATCTGATACTAAACTCCTTGATAATGTGCGTCCCGTTTCTCACTTGAAAAAAAAACCACTCATTTCCCTTTCCAGATTACGACGTTTATGATGGTCGGACATGAGACTAGCGGTGCTTCACTGATATTCACATTGCTTGAACTGGCACGTAATCCTACCGTTCAACGCAAATTACGCCAGGAAGTACAAGCCGCAGGTAACCTGGACTATGATCGCGTGCAGCAACTAGAGTATCTTGAGTCTGTGGTGAAAGAAGGGTACGTCCCTCAACTGTCTTATTATATGTACCCTATATAATATCAAATCCAGACTCCGTTTGTATCCTGCATTGCCAGTCACTGAGCGTGTAGCCCTTCAAAATGATGTTATACCTCTCAGTGGACCTATTGAAACGAAAAACGGGAATATCATCACCTCGCTGTCTATCAAAGCTGGCCAGGTTTGTCTTTTAGGCTTTTCCCTCGAGACAAACGGTATATATAATCTTCGCCAGGTGTTCCACATCCCCATAACGGCACTCAACGTCAGTACGCAAATCTGGGGCCAAGACGCACAACATTTCATACCTGAACGATGGCTTGAGCCAGGAGGTGTGCCCCCTACCGACAAGCTTCCTCGTGGACCATGGGCTGGGATATCAACGTTCAGTGACGGGCCAAGAAGTTGTATTGGGTATCGTCTTGGTGAGTCATCAGATTTTCTGTATGACATAACTACGTTCTGTCTTTGTTCATGGGATATTCGTTCTGTTTTTTTCTCTTAGCGGTCTCGGAACTGAAGATAATTATCGCCGTCCTTGTGCGCTCTTTTGAGCTGACGGATACCGGTGCCAAGATTGAGCAATACATGTTGCCGACACTGCAATCATTTGCTGACGGTAAGGCGGCGTCAATGCCACTCAAAGTATCACTCGTGTCCGACGAACAACGTTCAAGTTAATATACGTTCTTTGAAGTATAGCTCTACCAAGTACCCTGGATGTAGTTTGATCGGTGGTTGTGATGAGAGATTAGTTCGTGTTTGATTTCCACAAGGCTTTTGTTGGTCAAAGCCTGTAGTAGTTGACCATTTCTGTGTTGTCGCATCTGTATCTTCCTGCTTGAGCTCCTTTGTCTTGTTTAGGCATTTGATTGTGAGTATGTATATATATAACCAGACATCCCGAGGTTATGTATATTAAAAATCTGATGATTGATCTTTCACGTTGATTCCAAAAAAGGGTTTCAACGACGGTTTACGCTTGGGCGCCAGTCTGCGCCGGTTGACGTTTACACAGTGACACTGGTACTATGCAGCTGTTTATATTTGTATCGAACAATTTTGATTTTTGCTGTCTTTTTCTCTTTTGTCGGTCGTAACAACTACACGCGCGCGCATTACCATCTATCTATCTTAGTATCTATCTATCTATCCATGATTATCTGTTCCCTGCGGAGTACCCGGACGGTGACTGCGGAAATTCAATTAACAATGATAAGGCTCCAGTAAGGCTCCTCCCATCTCCTTCATATGCTGCCCACCATGAAGCGATTCGTGGGGCTTTTTCTCGCTTTTACCTTACTGGAGGCGGCTCAGATTCCTTTGGAGGCACTACCGACCTTTAATCTCGAAAAAAACGATGGTGATAATTGGGATATCAGCATCGCACCAGGCGAAAATGTTACTGGACATCTGGTTTTCGAGACTGTGAATTCGCTTATGCAGCATTGGCCAAATACACGTTATAGAAATGGTGTGTTAACTCTCATTTATATCTTGCATTGGTGCTCACCTGTTTGATGAACCAGGCCATAGCATTGTTCCCGGAGTAGTACCTTCGGGTACAGTCCTTTATCATGGCCGTGGAGACGCTAACACCCCGACTAATCCTGAATGGCTTGCCACAGACCCCGAACATTCGTACATGTTTTGTCGTGGGCAAACAGCAGACTCTGGATGTTGGCAACTTATGGTTACGGCTATACGTCCTCTGAAAGTACTCTACCTGGACGGGAGTGCTGCGGCAAAGATGCCGGACGGGGCTATGGACTCCCAGGACATTCTAGCGTATGGCAAGGTTGTACCGGAAAAGTATCGTGGGGAGCGGGAGAGAATCAAGTATCTGTGTGACTGGACGAAGGATCTTGATGTCGATGGGTTCGTCAGGTATGTCGTATTTGCTGATAACAAGGATGTAGACCAAGTTTGAACTGATTGACCTGCTAATCTAGGATGGAAATGGACTTGTAAGTTTAGTTTTCCACGGCGATCACCAATCTTACTCGTTACTTGCTTGCTCACAGTGAAATTATGCTCTGCGATTTCACCAAAGGTGTTTTGGTGGAAGCAATCAATCTTCGTTCTCGACCTCGAGGCGGCCCTGGACCAGGAGGACCTGGTAGGGGTCCCGGTGGCCCTGGTGGTGGTCCCGGTGGTCCTGACCGCCACTTGGAAGAACTATTGCCTCCTCCAGAAATCCATCCTCATCATGATAGTTCCTACACCCCAAAAGCCCACATCAATTCCTCCGCTCTCCCGAATATGGGCTTCTCAGAAAGCATCAATTCCGGCTCTTGGCACAGATACTATCCGGGCGAAACCCGTATCCAACTTGACCTTACCCGTCTGGTCTCCTTCTACGACACTGACCTTGTTCCCAGTCTTGTTGCTGAGCGATACGGTAAGGAGCGAATCAGACATCGTTTGTTAGGCATTTCTCCGGAAGATATTCAGACTGTTGTGCGAAAGGTTGAGGAGCTGACTGCGGTATCCGAAGCTGGGAGTGGTATCGACTGGGCTACTCTCATTCGCTTGATCGTAAAACGCTACTCAGAGCGTCTAGAGATGGTTCAGTATATCTTGAACTCAACGAATCCTGCTAATTCAGCTGCGGAGAACAAGGTTCTCGCTGAAAACATTCAAGTCCAACTTACTGCGATGCTGCAACCATATATGCTTTTTACAATCAAACCACCTCAGAATTCCACTTCCACTAATTGGGTATCGCCTATGTACGAACTTTGCGCAACGACTTACACGAACTATATCACTACATCTTCTCTTCATTCGCGTCTCACCGCTTCGGAGGACCTAATTCTGGATGGCGTTCAAAAGACGACCAAGGAGATATGCCGAGTTGTAACAGGGATGTGGGTTGACGGGATAATGTCTGGGTTGGAACCGGATTTCTATAAATCTTCAGCAACAGAGAATGACGGCAACGTAGACCTAGCACCGTTGTTAAACTCCTGGAAGGAGCGTATCTTCGGGCTTATGAAGTGGTTAGATTGGAGCGTCTGGTTAAAATGTCGACCTGCCTGTGGATTCGAGGTGGGTGTTTCAACTTACCATCATGCGTTGTGTCTGTCTAATAGGCTTGTCCGCCTTTCAGGAAATGTGCTACCTTCCTATGTGGCCGTTTAGAAGAGGGTCCGAAGATTCAGATGATCCTCAACCAAGATGTGAGCGCAGGATGGCACCTTTAGAAGCTCAAGGGTTCTGATGTGGATGTACACTCCATTCACAACTTCTATCTATTTTCATATCTCCGTGATCAATTGTATCTCCTATGTATCCCAGAATCCAGATTCACGACCTTGAATAACAAGTTATAAAGAAACGTGTCTGAGCGCTCTATAGCAATAGACCATCTTGTGTTCATGAAGGAAACATTAGACAAGATAAGACAACACTCGACTAGGGATTAAATGGAGTGCATTGACTTTCTCTCCAGACAGCTCCAGACCCGTCAAAAGAACGCAGTCATGTAAGGCGGGTTGGCGGGATAACTTGTCGTGGGATCCCGCTCTTTCGCCCATTGCCGAGTTGGCCAAATATAGACATGCTTGTACACTTTTCTTTTGTTCTACGTTGAATGAACCTCTTTGTTCTTTTTCGGACCCACAATGGTAAACCAAACTCAAAATAACTGTCTTAGCGCTCATCATATAAGAGGACAATGGGCTTTCCGTGTTTCTCCAACTTGCTCGCGCGATTTTGGCTGTATCTTGCCATTTCCTTTCGTTTCTTTCCGAGGTCTTTCGAGAACATCCTCATCATGAACGTTCTGAACTCTCATTCTTTTTCGTACTCCGTTGATGCTGGTACATCCTCATATACATATCTGGAGAACGGTCCTGCCACGAACTGTGATGCAACAAATTCAAAAACGACCAGTTCCTCTATGGACCACTGTACAATAGTAGAACAACAATCATACACCGAATTCTGCTTGAAGCTGGGAAGGTACACCTTTGGGCTCACCTTATCTTGCAGTCTAACGACTGATCTATTTGCAGTACTATGCCGAAACAGGAAGATGCTAGTGGAAATACGTTGGAATCACCGCTGAGGAGGCGTTCGTATGTGTGCAATTGGAGGCAAAACATCACTCCCCTGAAAATAGGCCCACCACCGTCGCCGTGCGTACAAATTGCCTCTGATACGATACCCTAGATTAACCTAAGTTCCCGGTCAATCAGGTTGGGCATATCTGACTTCCCGACATCTCCAGTTGCAATTGTGAGCGCAGAGCAACTACGCGTTACCTCCCTTCCTCCATATGATCCTCGGACGGCTTCTGTGCTAGCTGGATCCTCTACCTCTGAACTATCTGAACAATCCATTGTTGACGAGCCCACAAACTTTCATGACTTGTATGATGCTGAGCTCGAACAGATAATCGACGGTATAGAAACATCTTCTGCCTCCTCCTCGAGTTTATCAGCTACAGTGTATATTCCCCCAGGTAATGCGTATTGTATTGACTTTGTGACAGAGCTTGAACTGATTCAAAGCTAATTAGGTGAACGAATGAGGAACGCGGCTCGTCCCCAAAGGTCTCTTTCATCCCTTGTCCGTTGGTTTCCTACCAGAATCAAATACTCCCTTCTTTCCCGCGCCCACAAAGTTTTTCATCATTGATTGACATAGTGCCTTGAGACCGTCCAAATTAGGTCGAGGATCCCCGATATTTTGCACAATCTATGACCCTGATATGACCTCGTATGATTCGGAAACCGCTCTTGGAAAGCCTTGGAACTTGGAAGCATCCTTCCTTTCCAGGGATCCTGTTGGACCAGTGCGTTGTAATCTATTGTAACATATCTTCCGTTGTTTTAAGTTGTTACATACTCTTACATACTCTACTTGTCTTCTCGTCTGACCAGTGAGTGACATGCCTTTCTACCGACCCTGTACATACTTCCGTGCCGTTTCCGCCCAAGCGACACGCCGTGCTTGCAGGTACTCAGACAAGACCTATCATCTGCCTCCGGTCTATACTGCTGTTAAAAGCTAAAGGGTGTGCAGTTGTCTACTACATAAGAAGGAAACACAGTGAGCTGCGAGGAAAGGCAAGAGCTGTAGGTGGATGTCAGAAGGACACGAAAAGCTACCGAAAGGACATTGAGGACATGCGATCTCTCTGCGATCAGGCTGCGATCAAACATGCACAAGTTTACAGGGACTCTTTTCCTGTGAACGGTGAGTATTATCCGTCGGAACTATCCACGAAATCTCCACGTTACTTTTTTTTTTGCGAATTTGAAAGCGATGTTTTTTCCTCGAATTTTCCCAAAATGGGCGTCACGCAGGTTCCTGCATAATTGCACTGATCAAACAGAACTCGAACGAGGGAATGATAGGTGAAAAATGAGCTAACCAAATGCAGCTTGAAATATCACCTCCTATCACCAAAAGAATTTCACGTTTATTTTTGTACTGTGTACATACGACGATGTTCCGTGACCTTCCGTGACTCAAACTTCAGTGAGACTGGTACCAATCTCAATTCGAGGAGCGACGATCTTCCAATCATTTACTAAATTCAATCTCGACTAGTACTTGTTGTATTCCGTACGCATATTGAAGTTCCCTCAGGGGGTCAGGAGAAGACAGCAGATGAACCACAGTGAACCACAAAGAAGGAAGACACGCTGAATGGTCAAGCTGATCATCGAAAAATTAATCACGGAAGAGCTCCTGGATATTCAGGAATAATCCAAGAATTATTCATTCAATTCCGCAAATATCCTCACCGAAAAGTAAGTGTGGGAAACGACTCGTAATGGGTGACATAGCATTGTTCAACGCCAAAAATTTTAGGGATGGGGAAATGCTCAGTTGCAATGGCCGACTATCTTCTGAACCAGAATGTACCCTGAGTTTTCGCTGCTATTTTTGTAATATCTGTTCGTAACATACTAGAATGTCCTACTAGTTCTCGGATGTCGCCGTACCACTATTGACTCACTGTTTCTCAACCACACCAACATCCGGAAAGGTAAGCCTAGGTAAGCTTTGAGCCAATAATTATGCAAGGCTGTGTATCTAACCAAGAAACATGTGGGGTACCTCTGGGGTACTCCGCGTATCCCCGCTTTTCCCCAGGTCATGAGCCATCGACTATAGTCAAAATCCAAAGGGAGTTTGCATGTATTCAACTCTTTTTTGACCCCCCCGGGCTGGTCGCTGTGCTTTTCGAAGCCACTGTAGGCTACTATATAGTGTTTGATGATTCAAGTGTGGTGTTATCGTAATCTACTTTCGAACGGTAAACGAGGTTGAACGCATGAGGCAAATTTGCTCAGATAGTGTGGTCTCTCGTTGATTGCGGCAGAGACGATGTTGTAGCATTCTCTTGTAAGTATGTTTTTCCGCCCTCAGATGACCTTCAGCCGCTTGCAGTCTGCGCTATTTAGCTCGCGAGGTGATATAGTCCGTGTGCTCACTGGGTTCCACATGGCCCAATAGTCAGAATCATTTATCATGATGGTGGCCCATTCGCTTACCGGTTCCATCTATCTTGCGGATGGAGCTTCGACGTCGTTGAACGAGCAACAAAATACTCTACCGGAGTATCTATCTTTTCCACAGCCGTGACAGAGGTGTTTGCAGTAATTGGGTCAGAATGGTCGCCCTTGTGGAAATCCTACAGATCTTATTTTTCTAGTTCTACTTCCTCGAGAAATATCCGGTAAACACACTCATGATAGGGGCCGCCGCCCGAGGAACCAGCTTGACCTTGAGGTATTGCCTGGTATTGTAGGGTATTGTAGGTGGTATTGGATCCCAAAAATCATTCCGCAGGTTATGCGAAACACTGCGCAACAACCATAACAACTAAATAACCGTTCATTCAACATTAAATCTTTCAAGTGTTTGTGCAGTGTGCAGCTGAGTAAGATGGAATTTGACTTCGGCGCTCTTCGAAGATGATTTGCCCAATCAACCAGCTAAATTCCATCATCCAATCAAGCATAGCCTGCAGAACCTGGATCCCGGTAGCGTCGGGTGAAGCACCAAGAAAGGGAATTCGAAAAAAATGAAACGCGTCACTGTCACGGTAGTTAGCGAAATTAGTACTTTTTTGTTTTTTGCTGACAACCAAATGTCAAGAAATTTCGTATAGGACCTTGAATTCGTCTCAGATCTATCTAGGGACGAATAAACACCTTTTCCTTTCTTTTTATTTAAAAGGATGGAGCTCAGAAAAGTTCTCCTACCAAATTCCATCAGTGTCTTCGCGCCTTCGAAGAATCAGTACATTATTTTCGTCTTACTGCAGTTTCTCATCTGAACCAACTCGCTCTAGATCCAGCCCCATGCACGGAAACACGCGTCAGGATACATTGTTCGCGTTCGATGAAGGCCAATTTGCTTTTTCTACTCAAAGTTATCCAGGACGAAGTTACTCTTCCGCTTCTAGTTCATCTTCAGAATACTGGAATTACAGTGCGTATCGTGTTCTTATCAGGCTTTCTAATCATTGACGTGGAACGATTAGCTTCATCCTCTTCGTCGTACCCCTCGTACAGTGGTTCTTTATCTTACGGATCATCCCAGAAACCGTCGCGCTCTTGGTCCAATGATTCAGGTCCTGGTGTAGAGGCTTCCTTTCCTCGTAATGTCAATTCTTACGATGCTTCTCTGCGAAGCACAGATTTACGCCAACACTCGATCTATAATTCAAACGTGAATCTATGGTCTCCTCCTCAGCTCTCATCGCAGTGGTCGAACACAGGTGTTCCTGACCAATCGTGGAGAAACATGTCAATGTCCGGTATCGATTCATTCGAAGAAACTAAGCCTATCATCCACCATAATCACCTCTCTGTTAGCTCATGCTCCCCCTTGTCTACAATATCTTCGCCTTCCCCATCACCTTCACCGATACATACTACTTCTAATACCACCCCTAAACTCGGTCGAAGGCCTAGCGCCACTGGCACCGCCAAGGTATGCGCTCACTGTCACGCTACCTCCACACCACTGTGGCGACGAGAGCCTGCAACCCTCCGAACACTCTGTAACGCGTGCGGCCTCTACTTACAGCAGCGGAATAAGCTCCGACCGCAAGAACTTATCGACGCTGATGGTGACGATGAATCAGAAAGTTCGTCAGAGCATGATGGAACGGGACCTGAGTGTTCTCATTGTCATACTCACCATACATCGGTGTGGCGCAGAAGCAAAACTGGCGCCCAGCTCTGCAATGCATGCGGGGTTTATGTCAGACTTCGAGGCAAGGATCGACCTTTGTCCTTGAAACGGAACAAGATTAAACCTCGTACAAAGCACCCCAAGCCCTCTCCAGATTCGGAGAAGCATTCATAGTCCCGTTTCTTCAATAAAATCACAAAATATTTTGGATACCCATTTTTAAATCTCAAACATCTGTATGTACCACAACAGCTTCGTCAACGAGGGAAATGTACTTCATTGCAGCTGCTCAAGACTGAAGAACTCTGTATGTACTATGTATCTAGTGGCCAAGAGAGGTGTCCGTATCAGGAGGGTGTGGATCAAAACCACTCACAGCTTTTGCTCCGCACCGGCTTTGTTCCGATCAAAAATTTAAACTTTCGGTTCTCTTTGTTCCTTCGTCGGAGTTTCACTTCTCAAAAAGTCGAAGTTTTTTGCAATTTCGCTCGACAGTTCTGATAGTGTTTTGATCTGTTCTGATCTGTTCTGATTCTCCTCGCCAATCCTCCGGTGAATATATTTGATGCTTGGAGTCGCACAACGGGAGTAGCAAAATATCAGTCAGAGATAGATAGATAGAGGATTGGACAGGCAGGGCATTCGTTGGTCAACGTCAGATTGAGCTTTCTGAAACGCCTACAAGAGGCTACATATGGCGTATTACATAATATCGATACGAGAAAAGCCTAACCCACAGACACTAGTGAGATCTTGGCCGGAAGGATCGACTTCATTGCAGACGAACACTCTATCTTACCTTACCTTCTTCAAGTCTTGAGTACATCATGAACACAATGAAACCCGAGGACGACGAAAGAATTTATTGGTAAATCCATATCTACAACCAACGGCAATCCACAAAGAATGAAGCAAACATACAAAGAGCAGATTTATGGAATCAATATATGTCGCAGAACCTACAAAACCTACGGTTCTTGCACTACCCTGTACCTGCCTGAAGTCAAGTCGCAATATAAGTCGGAATGAAGGTCTGAGTGAGGTCTTCAGCAAAAGGGAGATACTAGGCCAGGACTAGAACAAGCTACTATGAGCTTGTGAGCTGGCTGCAGACCATGGCTGCATAAGTAGAAGTCGAGCAGATCGACACCGCTGGCGGGTTCGTGTGCAATGACAGTGAAGAGGGTATGATGATGATATAAGAGATGAAGATGCGTGACATCGAGTCACCAGATAATATAAAAATGATCGATAGATGAGGAAAAAGAGCGTATTCGGTTATCGGAAAGAGTGTCGAATTTTTTTTAGAAATCGCTGGACGTGAGACGCCTATGAGCATCGTGGTGACGGCGGGCGTTGGAGATGGAACGACTGTGATGTTTACTCTTTGTATGTCTCTCGCAGTACTCATAATCGTCGTCGTCGTCATCATCATCACCTGAAGATGATGAGTTGGACCCAGAACCGGATGATGAGACGGCGGAGGCAGAAGCAGTGGCTGACGATGATGATGAGATAGTGGCAGAAGCGACAGAGTCCGAAGTTGACGCCGACACCGAGGATGAAGAGGCGGATGTAGGGGCTACCAATTCCTCATTTCCGCTGGTAGTTGCACTATCTGCGGTGACAGAGTCGGATGATGAAGTTCCAGAGGCGACGTCACTGCTTGAGGCGGAGGAGGTGGCAGATTCAGCGATAGCAGTCGTAGTCGCAGCGGATGTAGCAGAGGCGGCAGAGTCGGAAGATGAAGCTTCAGAGTCCGTGACACTGCTTGAGGCAGAGGAGGTAGCAGATACAGCGGCAGCAGTCGTAGTGGCAGCGGATGTAGCAGAGGCGGCAGCAGTGGTTGCAGCAGCAGCCGAAACACCTGAAGCGGACGTAACTATATTTCCAGTAGCGGTCGGGGTGGACCCTGTATATACGTAGGCTGGAGACAAAATAGCAGGTACCGATGTGGCGGCATGAACAGTGGCATCTTCAGGTCCGTACTGGACAGGGTTGTTTCCCGGGAGTTGGTCGACAGTTCCAAGAACTAAATATAAAAAATGAGGATGAACATAAACACATCGAAGGGGCTGAACAAGGTACCTTGTTCGTCAACGATGGAGGTGATGGCGCAAGTACCAGAAGTGTCGAGAGTGAAAACGCCAAGTTCACCACAGCAAGTAGCATCACCAAATCCAGCAGAAGCTGAGATAGACGTAATCAGGAACAGAAACAGATCCGATTTAAGGATGATACCTACTGCAAGCACACTTATCTAAAACGTTCTGAAGAACACCGCTTTCCCAGCCATTGTAAAAGTCTGCCGGTGAGCGTAGTAGTCGTCAATGAAGTGACTCATAAATCAGCTAAGAAATTCACATACCAGCGTGGTATCCGTAGCCGGTGGGGTCACCGTAAGAGAAGCTATGGTATCCGACGATTAGCGGTCGGTAAGCGGAAAACGAAGAGGACTTACACGTAGGGTTGAGTAGAGTTCATGGCATCGGTATCTCTGATTGCGTCCCATTCACCAGTCGACCAGTAGCCCTACTTCGGTTTAGGCCAAAAACGATAACTTCGAATGAGCTCAAACTCACCTCGATGAAGACACGTGGAATAGTCACAGGGAATGCGGGATCGTCGCATGTTCCACTGTCAGGGCCTCCAGAGGGGAACGCGACATGGGATTTGTGATCAGCCGAGTCCAAGTTCTATGAAAAGACATTGAACTGGAAGTAAAGTATCAGAGTTGATTGATCACACCTTGCCATCCCAGCACATAGGGAAGTTCTGATTTGGGTGCTTGATTTGATACACAGTGATTAAAGTTCAAAAGAAGAACGCACAATTTGGGCACGAAGACCACTTGGACATGAGACAGGAGGAAGCATGTTGTATTTAGTCGACACTCCGTTGAAATCCAAGCACAAAAAGGTGACGGCTTGTTGAGCATAGCTGCTCTCATTGTAAGATCGTAGCGTCATATCACCTATAACCAGTCATTGATCAATAAACGTGGACCTAAGGTTGATGAACATCGAAGATGTACCAGAAATCATGCGGAACTAGAGTGGAAAGTTGAGTTCAGACCTTGCTTCCTCATGTAACAAATGAACTAACGTTATCAGGGAACGCCTGAACCGTGTTGGGCTGGCCACTTGCGGCGTCATTGAAGAGATAGTCTAGCGACACGTTGATACTGAGCAGCGCAAAATTATTTCGAAGAAAACAGCGTACAACTGCGAATAATTCTTAGTAAATGGCAGCGAAGCCAGTTAAGAGACACACGTACATGACATTGCCCACGTCCAAAGCTGAGAACGATCCGTTCTTATGTCTGGTTATTATGAGGTCAAAAACCAAGGAAGAGGTCTGTGAGGATGGGGGGAACGTACTGAAAATAAAGATGCTACAAATTGGATACCTTTGAGAAAATCTAACGATGCAAGGTCTTCGATGTACTTACTGGGTACCAATAATTGGATTTGTCCTCTTCGATTGGCATCGAAGTGCATTCGCTGTCCCTCAAAGAGTCAGTGGTGATATTCATACCGAAGTTGCTGCCACCAACGACTGGGAGGACATGAGTGTAAATTCTTGAATGATGAAGGAATCTCCGTACCAGAGTGGGTATGGCCAGATACTGCGCCTGGGCTAAGGATGGGGTCCAATCGCTCGGTGACGAGGATGTTGCCTTCGTAGATCGTCAGTTGAATATTATTCTCAATTCAAGATGTGAATTTTGACACATACGAACGCCAACGAGGAAGTACGCTTGAACGCTTGATAACGCCGCAAGGGCAAAGAGAGACTGACGAAGCTGACGAGCCATGATAACCTCGTAAAATGAGATTGAAGCGGTTCGGATGGGGAGGGAGGGAAAAGAGAGGGTTTTTAAAGAACGGAAGAGATGGAACTGGGATGGAAAAAGAAGACAAGTTGAAAAAACTGTGATGACTTCATTTTATCCTTCATTCCCGGAATCTCCCACGTTCACACTGCTTCATTATGATCAACAGCCATTATGTCGAGTCGTCGGATTCAACGACCTGTTCCTGGTTGATATTTAATATAAGGCACGTACATATGTAACGATGTGTTTCCCTTCAGCCAGCCTCATTCCTATCCAATTTCCAGTCTATGTACATGGAGCCGAACGAGCGATACCAACTGAACCAAAAAAAAGTGTGCATCTGTAGGGAGAAGGGTACAGGAAGGACAAAAATTCCTAGAAAAGATGTTATCAATGGCCTGCTGTGTGATGCGATTCGGTATAGTATATATATGGTATAGTCCGCCGCCCCGATGGCCTGCTGCAAAAGCCGGGACTGAAGGCGAGGAGAGGCTAGGTTCGAGTGGGAAATAATGTCATGGAATTCTTCAAAGGCAGGGTAAGTGAAGCCTGGTCGAGTGTACGAAACACCAATCTTCATATGGACTGATTGATCCTTCGGTATATACGGATGAGAGGACTTAAACAGGAAACTCCCTGATACTGATTGATACTTCCTGTACTCATGTACACTGTAGAAGCTCTTGCGAACCACTCTTTCGCTTCTTGTATCTAGAAAGAACAGGAGGTAGTGGTACAATATAATATGCTTTGGAGGAGGAAAGCTAAGATAAGACTAGGGGGATAGAAGGGAGTTCCGAGGAACGATTTAATAGTATAGAACAGCGCCGGTGACAAGCACGTACCGTTGGGCATGTTGGAACTTCGGAAAGGTGCGCCATTATTCATTTGTAAGGAACTATGTATCTCGTAGGATCTCGTAGGATAATGTCCATGCCATGCCTATCTATGGCCGGTTTCATCACCTGAGCAACGAGTTTCTGGAAACTCGAATAACGGCTTTCGACAGACACACACCGATCGAGCGACGTAACCACTGAACAACACAAATTGTTCAGCTCGATTTTTGCCAATGGCATCCCAGGTGTAAAGTGCCCCGCCACTGAGGAGGTTTACATACATAAGGTGGGATTCAGAAGATTGAGGCTTGGAGTTGGTCCCAATTGAGGGGACTTTGAAGAAGTCTAAGTGAATGAACCTAGGTCGCGTTTGGGAGGATCGAGGGGAGCAGCACAGATATCATGAACTCGAAAGATATGATATCATTTAGCGCAGGTGACTCAGAGAACCGATCCCATAAAAGAAAGGAAAACCTGAATACTCGGAACCGAAGTGAGCTTAAAAAATGGATACAATGAAAACGATGTGCAAGGTACTTCAAAACCTTCGTGTTGACGAGTTATCTGTCAACAAATTACAAAGAGCAGCATCCTAAGCCCAGTTGAGTTGAGGATGCACTACATAGAATGCATAGGAACGCCCCATCCAGATAGGGATGAACTTCATCATCATCATATGCCCGAATCAGAGATTTCGAACACATCTGCGAGCACTCCATCCGATTATTGATTGAATTTTGAGCCTCGGGTGTGGACTTGGGTCCTAGGATGCGAAAGATTTCGAGAACGTCGGCGGTGAGGCAATCGAATCCACCATTCAGTGGAATGAGGCGTCATACGAGTAGATTCATCGAAGAAACTACGTACAAATTGTAGCGCAGGTATCGCTCGCAGTATTGGAAAATGTACCGCCGAGTAGATATTTAAGTGGGTCCTTCCATTGACGCAATGTTAGGTCCTGTCAGGTCTGTTAGAGCCAGATCTGACAGCGATTGTCGACCGTTCATCCGGCCTGTTAATGGCAAGACGAAAAGTAAGAGTAGCCGCTGTTTTTGAGTGGCCACAAATGTAAGTATCCGGTGAGTTTACATGGGTTTCCTGCGATGATATTGAGCAAGTTGTATCAATTAATATAGATTTGATATTTGGGACTGATGCTAGGCATCCTTTGGTTAAAGGAACCAGTGTTCGACATTTCCTAATACCTTTTTGGTTGATTAACAAGAGCAAGTCAATAAGCGCCAGCCACGACATATTTGCTTCGATTGGCGCTTACTTATTTCGCTCTTCATCTCGAACTCTCGTCTCTTGGGACCCATAAAACAGGTGTCATAGTCAATTCCGACGTGACAACTAGTAACATTGTTCCATGTGTGCTTATCTCTATCTGTCTTACTGGACAAAGCGCATACCGCCTTCCGTTAAAACACAATACTAGTACTCGCATTCGCCGCTGTGCCAAATCTTAATTGCCCAGGACCGGGCGTAACAGGACCATTATATATGTACGATTCGAAAATGCTGGAATGGCCGAGTCGTTAAGGCGATAGATTTGAATTTGGTTTTCTTGCATATCTATTACTCTATGAGTGCGTAGGTTCAAATCCTGCTTCCAGCGATGACATTCATTTTTTCTGAAATTTGGGAGATCGAGTCTTGAAATACAAGTTTAGCAAGCCACTCATACCGAGTAACTCTCCCTTCTCCTCCTCCTCCTCCGATCTAGTTCACCGTAGACGTAAATCCATGATACGTCGTAATAGCCACCGACTGAGCCCTCCAATTCCATCTGCAACCGGGTCATTCATCCTAAAGGCAACCCAAGTTAATTTCAATTTTGAAATTCCGAATCTTCAGCAGAGAACAATTTTAGTAACGCCCACCCATGACGACTCCAACGAAGCTGGCATATCAAAGTGATACCATGAGAGAGATTCAAAGGTCAACTTAGCATAAGGTCCGGTTAGAAATTAACCATTATTTAAAAGAGCATATTTAAAAGAGCATATCGAAGGACATAAGGATTGGCTATAACAGTACGGCTTGAAGCGACGATCATCCTAATCTCCTTTGTCCCCAGGAATGTCCCCTTAGTTCTTCGGACAGCGCATTCCGATGCCGTTGCGGAGTCACGAACAGTTCGTCGTCGTCGTTGGACACTGTTTCTATGCCTGCCGCCCTCCCGAGTCAGCAGGACTCAGAACATCTCGCGGCCCGGACCCCCCCACCTTTGTCGATGATTCTCGATGATTGTCATTCGTCCCTATTCTTCTTCTTTCGTTCTACATACAGCTTTCTCCTCCAACTCATCCCATGATACCAAAATTTAAAGACCACAGTGGCCCTCTGACCTCAGTGGTACACATAAAAACTCCAATAACCACAAGCCATCCTCAATCCATGATTCCTGGACCTGCGACAAGATGAAGTTGTTCCGAGTCTTCAAGCTGCCTCCTGCGTTCATCACCATCCTTGAACTTTCATCGCAAATACCCTTCGGGCTTTCTTCATCGACCCGAGCTGCAGTCGCTAACGATATCGTTGACACGGGCTATGCTCAATACCAAGGAAATCGGTCTTTTGAGAACACGGTTGCTTACCTTGGCATTCCCTATGCAGAGCCGCCTCTGGGCGATCGCCGTTTTCGAGCACCATTACCTTTGAATACGACTCGTATCTCGCAAGACGCTAATGGTCAAGTTGTTGACGCTACACGATATCCGAACTTTTGTGTGCAGGGAAGTACGGGAGGTATGCATTTTCCTGTTACTTACTTGGGAGAAAGAAGAGGTTGATCTATTATCTGTCTTGTAGACAATGATGCTGGAGGTGCAGGGACTGAAGATTGCTTGACTCTCAATATCTATGCACCTTTTGGTGCAAGAAGTGGTGACCATCGTACGTAGAGTTCAAAGGTTTTGGGGTCCGACGACATCCAAATAATGGAGATTCACATATCTGTAGTTCCGGTACTTGTCTACTTCCATGGAGGAGGTAACATATGCTACTCCTTCATACTCAGCCTATACTAAAAACACTCAAGGTTTTGTATACGGAAATCCTGCAAACTGGCCATTCGACAGCTGGATTCATCAAAGTCCCAATGTTGTCATTGCCTCTGTGTACTACAGGCTTGACTCCTTTGGTTTCTTGAACATCCCTGAGTTTTCCGATGATCCCACCAATGGTGACTTCAATGCAGGATTTATTGACCAGACCGAGTCCTTACGGTGGATCAAGGCTCACATCTCCGCTTTCGGAGGTGATTCAAACAAAGTGACAATCAATGGACAGAGCGCTGGTGCTGCATCGGTCGAACTGCATCTCGTCGCTAACCAGGAACTTCTTTTTTCTGGAGCAATCGCTCAGAGTGTGGGTCGAAGTCCTGTCGAGATGCCAGAAAATCAAGTTGTAAGTTGTATATCATCGAACTTATTGGGAAAGGACTGACCTTTGTTTCCAGCCCGTGTTCAACTTTTTTGCTGAAACAGCTGGCTGTGGCGAGGGCTCTGTCATAGACAAACTTGGGTGTCTACGAAATGCTAGCATCAGCGCATTGACTAGAGCTCAAGACGCTCCTCGGATCCAACCTTCCGCTTTGTGAGATCTCCCTGTTGCTACAATATTGCCAGACTTGATCGATACGATAATTCTCTAGTACTGGCGCTTATCCCACTTTTAATCCTGTGGTCGATGGAAAGATTATAACTGATTATCCTTCTGTGTCTATTCAAAACGGAAAATTTGCGAACGTTCCATTGATCGTGGGGTACGTTACGTTTTCAGAGTACCACCAATTTGCCCATTACTCATTCACAATTTTGTTCCCATTTCATAGAGCGACTTCAAACGAGACTGGAACCCTTGAACCGACTCTTTCAGAAACTATGAAAATCGCTTTCCCTGGATTGACTACCGAAAGTGCTGATGAATTTCTCGAGGTCTGGCTCTAAACACTTCCAATTTTCCGATAACACATCCTGATGATATCTTGCTGTTGATTTAGGTATATCCTCTGAGTGAATTCTCGTCTCAACTTCAAAGGAATCAAACAGCGATAGGGGAATCTATGCTCAGATGTGCGGTATGTATCTCCAACATTCAAAATAGAGTTCATTATAATAGCCATCTACAAGCGCGAAATTATGGGTGGAGCATTCGCTAGTGCACCCAAGTCGTGGACCTATCGATATAACCAACCGAATCCGACTCTTGGGATGCCCGGTTTCACTGCTCATGCAGCAGAAAACTGGATGATGTTCAACGGGATCAATACAGGGTTCAATGGATCCGGGACATTCACACCTATGACTCCAGTCGAGACCGCATTTGCAGAAGAGCTGATCGCCTATTGGCTCTCCTTCGTGCGCTCTGGTGACCCCAACACCTTCAAACAGGAAAAATCTCCTATCTGGCCGGAATATTTCATCGCGGGGCCGACGAGCGAGTTTAAGCAACGCATTGTGTTTCAGCAGGACCAGAATAATTCGACAATTTTGAGCGGCAGTTTTGTGGAGATGGAGCCTGAAAGTGAGAGTACGCGGTGCAAGTTCGTTGCGAGCAAGGCGCAGGAAGAGCAGAATTGAATGAATTTGTATACTACGTGATGAACTATCATTATAACACGCAAGGCTGAAAACACACAAATTCATGCTTATTACTCAACGAACAAAGAACAAGTACAGGACAAGTACAATCGGAAAATTAAACGTTTGCGCTCCTCCTCGGTGCCCGCAGGCTGCTCCTTCACAAATGAACTACATCTCGTTCCCGGGCAACTCAAGTAAGAGGCTCTCGCGTATCACTGTCAGAATATGAGCAGGAAGTCACCGCTAAAATGGAGCAAGCAAAATTCAATGAGGACTAAGTCAAGAGGACTCAGAGAGGTACAAAGCTCACTCTTTTTAGCAATCCACGGATAAACTTAGGAAATGTCCTTTTAGCATATCTCCTTCATCGTAATTTTGTCGATATCGCCGAACCTGGCCCGTGCTCATCTCGACATCGAGTGCGCACTCGGTAGGGAAGGGTGCCATGAACTCAAGACAATGCCCCTCCCGATTCAGATCGTGCTGCCCGCTTCCGATCGATCCTGAAAGGGTCCCTACAAATCCACTTTCGCAATGTTCGTCCATGAAAGCATCAATATCGTACATTCCCGACGTGGACACTGTAGATGGTGCGGGTACACGTTTCGGTTTGATCAGAGTCATAACATTTTTAATGCGTTTGGGGATCGACACCGCCTCGGAAGGGTTCACCATGACAAGGATGATAGAGAGGAAGATAACGGTAGTAGGTGCGGCACGCATTTTCTGTAGTCTGTCGGTTTTGTTCGTTGAGTCCAGCTCAGAAGTTCACAAGAGACAATGGTGTGTGTGGCGAATACCAGACTCGTTACAGGTACCCTAAGTGCAGGAAAGCCATCTTTATACCAGATCAAGAATTCTCAGGCCTCCTTGACCCTTGGTGAGGAAATTTTTGATGCAAGAACCAAAACTTAGAAGGAGCGCAAATGGGCGCAAATTTGGCGCGAATTCTTTTCGCCACCCACCGCCGCACAGGAAAAAGACAGGGCCAGAATTGGCAGACCGTTGCAAGGTTTCACGAAGTGCCTGGTCCCTGGAATAGGGAAGAACAGGGAAGAACCCTGAGTCTCATCACGATCATCACTGGATAACTTTCAAGTTTTTATGACTTACATACTATAAGTAAGGATCATTGAACAGTACATTTCTTCTAAGATCCTGAACGAGCTTGCCCGCTCAACTGGTTCTAAGCAGGACTCGAGCAGGACTCGAACAGAGCAGAACAGAACGGGTACGGATGCCTATGCCTCCCTAGAGAGTTCTGCTCATAATCCGTTGATCGGACGGACGAGCTCGCTTATGTAGGATGTTGGCTTTCTTACAACAAGACTCGTTGGTTGCGCAAGGGGGTTACATAGGCATAGGGTTACATCTGGTTACATGCTGTTAGATGTACGCCCTAGTCGTCCCAGGACACAGATGAACATCATCTTGCAAACTTGTGAACACCGATAGTGACGAGCATCGATTTGTCTCCACCTGATATTCCAACAAACAATCAGCATGCAACAACGTTCCTAGAAACTGTCGAGAGATTACGGTCTTCCTGGACAGTCCTGGACCTGCAGGGATGGGGGATGCGTTTCGAATTGATGTACTGTCATCTACATACTGTCCTGTGCGTCACGGTTCTACTTATAGTATACAGTAGTAAAAGAGAACACGAACATCTCTGTATTGCAGATACAAAGGGTAATATATCTCGTACAAACTCTGCAGAGCGAAGAGGGTTATATAATTACATAGACAGTTCATACAAGAATTTGAATCCTCTGCACACTGTCCAAAAATATCCAGAAACTATTCTCTGTCCTTTATATCATCTGGAACCTGACATCCCGAGCCGACCGAGCTAATGTTGATCTTCAAACGATCCAGTCACTCAAAATCGGATCGCAGGTGAAAACGAGAACGTGCCGCTGGGAGTCGAAGCACTCGGAGTTGTTGTAGTAGAAGTAGTACTTGTAGGTTTTGAGACTGGGTTGAAAATACTGGAAGCGGCAGAGGATGCGAATGGCGGAATGGAAATGTTACTCAGAGGAACCCCTGGAGCGGCTCCCGGGATGCCAATGCCCATAATTTCTTGCGAAGTGACATCCCGGCCGTTAGCTTTCACTGAAGCGAGGCGTAATTCCTAAAGATACCGGTAGCCAATTAGGTCAAGCAGTGATTTCTGTAGGAAGGACGGGACGTACTTCGAAACTGTGTAATGCGAAATCTGGTTTACTGCTGATACTGAGGAAGGTTTCGTTCGTATCCCCGCCCCATTGTATGCCGTTAGATTGTAGTGTGGATGAGGTTGCGATGGATGTTATTCCAGTTAGGATATGTGGTGGTGGAGCCACACGACCAGCAAGGTAGGCTTGACATCTTAATTCCTACGGTGAAATCATAAGCTACAATACACAAGCTCAAGCTCGAGCTTTAGACGGACCTCGAAATTGAATCCAGCATACTGTTCAGCTGCGGTTATACTCTGTAGTTTATCCATCAAAGAAGAGCCCGAACCCGAGGCTGACTTTGTCTCTACGAATAACTGCCATTCTGGTAGCGAGTTTTGCAGCTCATTCGTTGTCGGAGCCTCAGTAGACGAATTTGTTGTCACGGTGGGCTGAAATAGGGGTGGAAGCCCTCGAGCGGCGCGCAGATGAGGAAGAACTGGTTCTTGTGGACATGGTAAAGGAGGCTTTCCGGTGGTTTGGTAAGCAAGTAGATAGTCATCGACACGGACTTCCTGTGGGGCGAAGAAGGATGATCAATCGTTGAGAGATGATAAGACGCGTTGTTCCTTATACTCAGAAGATTGAAGTGTAAGATGAAAAGGAATAGGAAGATACATTACTTCGTAGGATTTTTGTGAGGGGCCTGCTTCGAGTGCAGCAGGAATCGACATGAATTGTATTGCATCGCGGGATGTAGTGCTAGTGCTAGGAAGTAACGCTGGCATATTGGTTGCGTTCCAAGTAGTGGTAGTTGCTTCGAATTTGAAAGGTAATACCAGTGCTACCTTAGTGTAATCACGTGGCTATTAGTGACCTCCTCTGAACGCGAATCAGAATACTTTTTACACTTCTTTTCCTGATCTGCTACAAGCAGTTCGCTAGAACTTCTTCTTGAGGATCAGCCCACAAACCCCATCCATTTCACTCCTCATTTTATTGCTGCTAACGGTAGTGAGCAGTGAGTATCCAGCGATGTCAACAAAATCGCTCAAAAGGCCGATTAAGCCGTCGGTCTCCAATGGTCTCCTCGCAAAGATACATATGCAGTTTCTCGGGTATCAAACTCTTATCGCATTGAATAAGTTACAAAAGATGCTCATTTCTATCTCCCACAAATTCTTCGTGCTGGTCTCGAAAAGTCGTTGATTGTCTTTCCGCATTTTCCAATAGCGTTCACTGAACCATAATCTATACGCTCATGAATCGCTATACTTCTATGTCCGCTGTTTACTTAGCTGTTGTAGTCGCTTCCTCGGCTGTCGCCGCTCCCATCCATCCATGGCCACTAGTACTGTTGTCACTGAGTTGGGGACTGAGGTCCCTCCGGAAACTGGCGCTTTCAACTCCGCCGGCCCACCTGGCGCTCATACGAACCTTGACCTGATGACAACGGCAAACATGGATGTATACTAGTCTTTCTTCATCATTCGCTGTTCTCATTTACCATTTCGTCAGTATCGTTACGATGAGGCAAGTACCATGTGTCAATCGTGCATTCTTAGGTCCTTAATCGGATTTCTGGCATGAATAGCTTGATGATCAACGTTCCGAAGAGCTCAAAATCGCTTCTGTCACTGTCCCATCTCTTGCACAGCCTCTTGTTCTCACTGGGCCTGGTGAGGTCCATATGAAGGTGAATCCCCCTCTATCTCTCCAACCTCACTACTGGATTGATAAAGAAATACCTTTTCTGTGTAGCCGTCTCCGTTTCAGTACCACAGAAACACACCTGTGAGCTGGATCTCTTGAATTTTTTTGACTTTCCGCTGATATACATGTGTGTTCGTAGGCAGCGGAATGGGATGAAATGTTAGAAGACGGAACCGGCGATGAACCAGGTCCTTCTAGTCAAGGTGGTGTCACTGGTATATCCAGTTACGCGGATGGTCATGGTGCTGTCCGTCGCCGTGTTCGTTCGATGCCCGATCCACACCATGGGATCAGTGGTCGTGGTTGGGTACTAATGGATGTGCCAGAAGAGACAGAGATATACCGGAAAGCATATAATGCCAAGATTGCCGCAGGGACTCTTCTTCCTTCAGAAGCGCCGACCCCGGAGGAATATGCCAAGAAGCTTGAAAAGCTAAACCAAGAGTATATCCGTCTCAGCACTCCAAATCAAAGCGCCAGCAAAAACCACGGCGCTCGTGCTTTGTCGAATATTTATGGTGCCGACTTGGACTAAGCCGGGTATGTAACTTTTTTTTGTCACATCCGTTCTCTAACCTATTCCTACTCAGTTGCGCTCTGGGTGCCACGGAGTCGGTTTAATGTGCTGTCTTGCAGTATCTAGTTGTAGCTATCGCTGAAATTTGCTTGTCGTCTTACAGTAGTATACATTGATTGCTGTTCAAGCTTCAAGCTTCAAGGCTTGAAATTGTGAGATCGAACACGTAAGCAATTAGACGCTCATCACTAAAGCGCCGTCGGCATTTCCTTCAACTCTTTCACCACCCACCACAATGGCGACTATCGTTCACCGAGCCTCGTCGGCTATTCACGACCACCCCCCCACGCCATTGATTCCACAAAGGCGTCGCAGAGAGACAAGTCCTGAAATCATCGATGTCGACTCGCTGGAAGAAGTAGAGTATGTGCCTAGACCTGGTCCTTTGCAGAATCCTCCCTCGCAAAGAAGAAGGGTTTCTGCTTTCGATGTCTCTTTTCCTCCTGGCGAAATCATTGTGCTCGACAGCGACGATGAAGATTACGATCCGTTTGTGTTTGGTACCAGTTCTACGCAAAGTCAAGCGAGTTCTTCGCAAGGTGGGTATCCCTCCTCCTTTTTACATGTTACGCTCGAAACAGAAAACTATCAAGTATTTCTCTAACGTGTTATATGCTTGTAGTGCATTCTCGAGACATCTCTCCTCTTTCTCCTGCTCGGACCAATGCTCGTCCGACAGGTTCTATTTTCCCACGTATGGAGGGCGGCTCATCCATCCCAATGCGACGACACCCCCCTCCTTTTCCTACAAATGCTCCCCCAGTCACCGCGAACCCTGCGGAAATGGACTACGAACGGTTTCTGCAGACAAACATCATACCTAGACCTGGCTCTTCATCGACGTTTCAAGCGAGTGGCTCTAGAAATCGACGTGGGGTTGCTACAGCCGACGCAAATGACACCCTCTATAATTCTCAAACACCTCCTGGCCCCAGGGCTAGTCGAGCGGCTATCAGAGCTGGTGGAGGGATTATCACTTCCGCTCGTGCACTCGCTGCAGAACGCCGGGCAGAACGTGACCGAAATGCTCAACTGCGTGCTTCAGGAGCTGCCCGACCTCGTTTCAGAGCTCGTCGACCTACGGCGGCTCCCGGTGACAACATGCATTTCGTCGGCCTCATCAGATACGATGTTTTCGACCCATTCGATCCTCGCAACTACGCTGCATTCAATGACATCGGTCTCGAACGATACGGTCCTGGATTTGTGCATCCTATTGTTCAGAGAAAAACTGACGAGCCGGACTACCTTGCTGAGTACACTCATCCGCGACCTGCTACACCTGGGTTTTGTTTCGATTTCGAACCACCCGAAAAGGCAGAGACCATTGACCCTTCTTCGTACAATAAACCAATGCTGGTGTCCTCTCAAGATAACCCTTTCGTTTTAGATGATGATGGCGAAATCGTTCAAGAACCCGAACCCCAAGAAGTTGATGCTGATGTTGGCAGCTCTAGCAACATGAAATCGAGTGCTCCTTCACCCACAGTCATATCCTTTGTGTGCTCCAAATGCCTCGAACCGCTCCTCCTAGGTGAAGGTGCTAGTGCTACTGCTCTCAAAATGGCTGCAGCCGGCGCGTCCGCAGAGCAAGTTGAGATGGAGCGTAAGGCTCGTAAAGTCTGGGGTCTTAAATGTGGTCATTTAATTGATGGAAAGTGTCTTGACGCGTTAGGATACCCGGCAGGTGCGCTTGACGCGCAGCCAAAGGATATCAAAGGCAAGGGGAAGGGAAAGAGTATTTCGGAAGAGATGGATCTGGCAGATGCGTGCGATGGGGAGCTCGAAGCGGAAAAAGCAAAAGGGGCAACAGATGAGGATGTACATCCTGGTCTGGTGCCGCCGTCCGAGTCTAACTCTATCCGTTCACGACTTCGTAGCGCTGCCCATTCTAATAATGCCAGTGGTCCCACTATCGGGACTTCCACAGGTGGTGGTTCGACTACTCCTTCTCCACAATTCTCAACCTTTGCTCATCGATACCTCCCGACACCCATCGCGCATCTATTCGGTCACGGCCCCGGTAGTTCATCGACATCACCCAAAGCCAAATCACACCGGAAACCAAGGGTCCAACAAACATACTCCTGGAAATGTCCGGTGAATAACTGTGGGCAAGTTCATACAAGTGTGCGGTTGGAAGGGGTATGGGGTCCGGAGAAGGTCAAGGGGGAAGGGGCTATCCCGTTATTTATTTAGTTTGTATCTCTGGTACATAAGAATCACCGTATATGTATAAATGAACGTTTGTGAGGTATCTGCAGTTGTTTGATCTATATAAGTGCATTCTGAGGCGGGCGCTTGATTCCCACTTTATCCTCTCTTATGTTTAGCACGATCTATGAATTCAGACCTTCCATTTTGAACCTACGACAAATTCGCCGCAATTTGAGCTCTAATACGGGCCGTTCTCTTCCCACTCCTCCCGATATCGGCATTCTTGAAGGACCAACAGACTGGGCTGAAGCGCGAAAATGGGCTACTCAGTTTAAGGCTGAGAATATTCCAAAGACGTTGGTGGAACTGAGTTTCTCTCGAAGCTCAGGACCTGGTGGACAGGTACGTTTATTGTCGCCTATTCTCTACATGAGGCTAACTAGAAGCGCAGAACGTGAATAAAGTCAACACAAAAGCAACCGTGCGATGTTTAGCTAATGCCTACTGGATCCCGCTGTGGGCTCGGGCTGCTCTGGTAAAATCCGTACGTTAGCATTCATACCAACTCGGTTTGTCAATTACGGATTGAGAATAATCGTCAAGCCTCAATACGTATCTTCGACCAAATCCCTCCTCGTAACGTCGACCATATACCGCTCACAATCGCAGAATATTGACGATTGTCTGGCTAAAGTGATTTTTCCGTTCCCGTGTCAATAAATCTAAATCTCAATGATTATCTGGTATCGCAGCTTCATGCCCTAGTCCTATCCGCTGCCTCAGCCTCAATTAAGAACGAAACCTCAGAAGAAACCAAGAAACGCGTGGAAGGACATCAGAAGGCGCAGAAAGAACGTTATAGGAAAGAAAAGGCCCAGAGGAGCGCGGTGAAGCAGCATAGATCGGGCAAGGCAAGAGGAGGGTGGGATTGAAACTGCGACTTGTTGTGAAATCAAGATGGAATTGCTCGGCCCCATTTCAACATGGAAGGATTTTGTGCTACGGGAGGTAAAAGGTGCTAACCTGTCCATTTTTTCATTGTGATTTGGTATTCTGATATGACCTGTAGCTTCTAGATTCAGTGCAGCTCTTGGCTGCAGCATATTGACATTGGGACACCAGAATCAATTCCTTGACACACACTTAGCATGACCGCGAACTGAGTTCCTGGTTGATTGCATGTAGTACCTTTCTGCGAGGGCACTCACTGACAAGAAGTCATTTTTATAGATTATGGATAACACTTTGATTAAAAGAAAGACACAGAGTAGGCAGTGTAAATAGTAATCATAGAAGCATTTATGGTAGCGCGAGCTCATATTGCAAAAGAATGGAAAGGTCCATCACATAATAGATCCTTGGACGTCGACTCAGCATCCCAGTCATACCAATCATCAATTCCCGTCACAGTGCCTCCACATCTTCACGTAGTCAATCGCCATCGCTCTGTCGTCAAGATTTTCTGGCCAAGTGGGATACCATTGGGATTGTGCTTCAGCAAAGGATCGCATGGCATCTATGTACACATGAGCCAATGAGCGTCATGATTCGAGTTGTATAGAATCAGACGGCTGTAGACTCACCTGCACCTCCGTCATACCACGGCTTGTTTCCCTGTCCGTCCGGGAACCAACCGTTGACTCCTCCAACAGCAACGTTCATGATCAGGTAGAATTCTATGTGGAATTTTCGTTAATAGCTATAATTGTCGCACTGTCCAAA
Source organism: Lentinula lateritia (assembly GCA_028011325.1). Classification (NCBI taxonomy): domain Eukaryota; kingdom Fungi; phylum Basidiomycota; class Agaricomycetes; order Agaricales; family Omphalotaceae; genus Lentinula; species Lentinula lateritia. Next base: position 213,238 of record JANVFT010000043.1, read on the forward strand.
TGGCCTCACCTTGGTCGAACGGTGACGACCATCTCCCTTTTGCACTCTCCTTTGGCAACCCAGTGGTTGGGTCAGCCCAAGGATCCTGCAGCGCCTGTACTTGTCCCGTACTCGCATTCACGATAGTCTGCGGATAATCTCCTTTTTCAAAGAACGGCTCGTCAAACCGATACTCCAAAAGCGTGTGCAGCCTCGTGTCGACATAAATCCGAATGAAACTCGTCGTCCATTCCAGAGCGTACGTGTGAAAATCGTTACTGAACGGCACGCGTTTGTTGGACCACCAGGAGTAGGATTTTGATACACTGTTGAGCTGTGGACTGGGACCCCAATTGAGAGCCCCTTGCACGAAGTTGGCACCATTGGCTGTATATGATATTCCGTTCCCTCGGGACTCCACGATGTCTATCTCACCGGACCGGGGCCATGGTCCATACGTATTGTTGACTGGAAGCATCCATAAGGCAGGCCAGAGCCAGTCCCTAGAAAATGAAAGGATCAGCGAAAGCTCGAAAGGGACACACTTAGAGAACAAAACGAGGCAGCCTAATGCTCCCAAGACAATCATCGGAGCTCACCCAGTAGGCATCTTTGCTCTAATCTCCACTCTCCCATACTTCGTACTGCCATTGCCTGATCCGCTCTGAGCATTCATCAGTGTGGAGATCCTGGCACTCTGCACTGGATTGACGATCGTTCCTGCAGTAGTGTTGGCTGTGGCAGAACAAGCCGCATAATATCCCCCGTAGTCGAAAACCTGATCAGCAAGGTCAACGAAGGATTCTTCCAGATTCACAATCAATGAATACATACCTGGCCTCCACTCCCATTTGGATCAGCAATGAAGCCTCCATTTACCGCAGTCTCATTGAATGTGCAGCCAGTGATATTGTAGATGTAAGCACCATTGTTGCCTAGATTGTATTAACGTCAAAGAACGTCAAGGAGTGATTGTCCCGATCAAGCAGAGTAGAACACAGCAGTGTTACATACCAAGAACGTTATCGCTCCCGATTTCCTCCGCCGTTAGTGTTGGCGCTAGATATAGAATTCCGTCCTTGACGTACGAGTTTTTGGATGAAGCAGTGGTCATCTCGAATTCGCCATTTCTTCAAACAAAACTTCAACAATGAAACAGAGTTCGAAATGGGCGTCAATAACATACCCAAATCCATCCATGTTCACTTCCCTCCAAAAGCTGCCGCCTTCACCGCCCGGCCCAGAACCAAATACGACATCTTCGCCGCCGTTGAAATCCTCTTCCATCACCAAACAAAGCGGCTGTCTGTCCATTCTCTCTGTGCTGACATCGATGTACGTAAGTACACATTGTAGAACGCCTAGTCCAAGACCAACGAGTGCTAGAAGGTGGGGAAGCATACGAGAAATTCGTTTTCGAGTGAAAATCCTCTTCATGAATGGCGTCTTGGATAGTTCCGCAGCGGAAGGACCTTCACGCCAAGGTTTCTCAACGAGCGAGCCGTCTGATGCTTTGACTTGAGTAGGAGGTAATGAAGTCATTGAAGACGGGCGTAGAAGAAAAGGTAAAAGAGTTGTCCGCAAACGAGGTGCAGTCCGTGGCGCGGTTGAATTGACACCAGTAGAAGTGGCGGTAGAGGCTAGCCCAGTCATCATTGCAGACGATGAGCGATACATGGACCCATTCGGAGTTCCTACGGGGAACTGAGCTCCCATCGTCGGTGAGCTGGGATAACTCCCAAGAAACGATGAAGACCTTGAGTGATTGCCAAAGAGAGCGCTGGAATCACGTCGAACAGCGTAAGCGGTTGCATTTGCAAGCGTCGATGCAATATTGTCTCGAGCTTGGGAAAGGAATGAAGGTGCTGCACCGGCGACAACGGGTGTTGGTGGTACGACCTGGATATCTTCATGAGCGCCGTCTTTGGGAGACGCAAACGGATCAACCTTGGGTGGGTCTGGCATTGCGGAGAGAGCGACGGGCAGAGGTAAGGGGCGTAAAGAGGAAAACGAGCCAGCAATCTGCTTCGTTTATGTACTGACTCTTGAGGCCCGCGATCAAAAGATTTCAGAAGCTTCTTATTGGCATCCGACATTTCTCTCCGGACGTGAAGTGGCTTCTTGTCGAGTTCGTTCCTGGACGTTGAATTCTGCGTGAGTACATCCGGCGACACCGAGGTACCCACTGAACTGCTGCCAACATGGACAGTTCCCCCCGTCAGATAGGTACTTACGAACATTGTACATGTCGCAATTGAAGGGGGTTTAGGACAGGCACTCACTGCATTCTTTGGACATATATCATTGTGCAAGGTTTGATAGGACGCGAGGAAGCACTCTCAGTAGAGGACAAGGATAAGATGATAAGGAGTCGGCGTGCCTCAGTTGAAGAATGGACTCGGAGTACGGACGGCATTACAACCATGATATTCCAGTGTATCACTCATCATCCAATGGTGTCCATGGACCACATATGAAAATAACCTATCAATCAATTCTGTTCTTGTCGAATCTTTGTTGCCACAAAGGCACAACGCCCACTTTCAACCGATGGCTCCATCTCGATGAAACTCCCGCTTGCTGTGGTCGAATTGTTTATTGGCTGCTGCAGTACGATTCTCTGCTTTGGATGATTGCCAGTGGTGAGGTATTCCTCCCAAGTTGGCGATCTGTCCAGCTTGAACGTGTTGGGGTCGCCGGAGCGCACAAAGGAGAGCCAGTATGCGACGAGTTCAGCTGCAAAGGCCTTTTCTACAGGAGACATTGGTGTAAATGTCCCTGTGCCATTGAATCTATGATGAGAGGGTGAGTACGAGAAGCCAGGGCAGTCAACATGACTTGTAGCATACGTACCCTGTATTTATGCCGTCAAACATCATCCAATTCTCTGCTGCATGCCCCACAGCCGGGCTTCCGGACGTAGGATTGGGTTGATTATATCGATATGTCCAGGCTTTGGTCGCATGAGCATATGCTCCTCCAAGGATTTCACGCTATAAGAAGGTAGAGTTCAGCAAGATCATCGGCACTATTATGCATACTTTCGCGTACGGAACAGATCAAGATAGATTCTCCTGTGGCCACTTGGAATTGTTGGCTAGTTGAGTCGAATTCGCTCAATGGATACTCCTGTCCGAGATGCATGTATGTAAGCGTGAAATTCGGATGTAACTTAATGACAGACTTTAACGAACTCTTCTAGATCGACGGAAGTCAGTCCTGGAAAGGCTTCTTGTAATGCTTGTGTAAAGTTGTTGCCTCCAAGGACAGTTTCATTCGAGGTAGCGCTGGAAGACAAATTAACGTTTGAATTCATTGATTCAAACTTCATACCCAACAATGAGCGGCACTTGAGCAAATTCTCCCTTCAAGACTAGATTCGAAGGATAATCGGTGATAATCTTGCCATCCAGGACCGGATGGAAAGCATTATATGTCCTAGTACGAAGTCAAAAAGTTAAATCACCACCTGTTAAAGTTGGATGCTCACAATCCAGAAGTCGCTGCTGCGTCCTGAGCGCGAGCCAGAGCACTGATACTGGCATTCCGCAAGCATGCTACCTGAACAGCAACCGAGCCAATTCCACAACCCGCATGAATTGCGTAGAAGGCGAACAACGACTGTAGAAGATCGTTAAATTTCACTGACATTGATCTATCCTGAGAAGTCGCACCTGTTGTTGTGCAGGAGTCGGAGTCGGAACACGGTAGGCACTTTGCACAATTCCTCCGGAAAATAGGTGTTCTCCTTCATGATCGGCGATGAGGTGAAGTCCCACAGATCCCCCTCCGGCGCTTTGCCCATTAATTGTGACCTTACTGGGATCCCCTCCGAAAGAGGTGATGTAAGTCTGGATCCATCGCAAAGATTGTATTTGGTCTTGGAACCCAGTGTTGAAATCACCGATACGGGGATCCTCGAATTCGGGCACAGCAAGAAACCCGAATGAGTCGAGTCTGTAATAAACGGATACAACGATCACGTTTGGGCTTTGATTGATCCATCCGTCGAACGGCCAGTTGGCAGGATTGCCATAGACATAGCCTAGGTAACGCACTCAAAAAGCAGCTTTATTACACTTTACAATTTGCTCACCTCCTCCATGAAAATATACAAGTACAGGAACTATAAGAAAGTCAGACGGTCAATTGGCCTCTCAAAATCAGTACGCTACGCACAATCGTCGCCCTTCTTTGCGCCGAAGGGCGCATACACGTTTAATTTGAGGCAATCTTCGGTTCCAGCACCTCCAGCATCGCCGGCTAAGAAGTGGAGATAACGCAGTCAATCGACATGCTATAATGAGTAAAGGTGCAACTCACCACCAGTACTTCCTTGTACGCAAAAGTCTGGATACTGTGTGGCATTCAAAACCTTCCCACCAGTCTCTGCTTCGATACGTTCTATATTCAGAGGTAGTGGGGCGCGAAAACGTCGATCTCCAACCGGCGGCTCGGCGTAAGGAATTCCCAGGTAAGCGACGGCATTCTCAAATGAACGGTTCCCTTGATATTTAGCGTATCCTGTGTTGACGACATTCCCTGCTAAAATTTCGGAAGAAGCTGAAGTCGATCTTGGGTACCCGATGCTTGCGCATAGCAAAAGTAAAAGAGCAGGGAGGAGCATTTGGAGAGGTTACACCATCTTGAGAGGCGACTGTTTATAAGAGTCACAGGGAGGCCAAAATATGTTCTGTCTGAGCTTTTAAAATGTATGAAATGTATCATGGGGTACAAATAGAAGATGATAATGTTGCGAGTGGTGGTGGTATTAGTTCCAAGCTTTTTCCGCTCGCGGTTTACTACCACTAGTCATTTGACTTTCGCGTGACATACGTAGCCCCGGCTGCTCCCTACTTGCAATCGATATCAACGAACATAAATTAGTAGCTTACATGGTTTTATACAAGGGCTTACAAGGGTTCGTGGAACGTGGAATCAAGAACAAAACACTATTTTATGTTGGCATACAAGAGTAGGCACATTTAGAGGTTAGGACCAAAATACTCGAAATGAACAGGAATTAACAATCCCTATTTCAAAAGAGCAGAACTTAGAGTGGTAGTGGGAGTAGAAGCATGGAGAATTGAGAATTCTCTTCGCCCATCAAATAACTTCACTGGATTCATGCTCAAAGGAAAGGAAAATCGACACAAATACCTCAATGGTACAATACCAAGTGGTCTACGTTTCAACTGTAAAGCCGGATATTTCAGACAAATTCACTTTAAATTGGTGGTCTTGAAAAATAATCTCCTTATTTTCACAGAATGTATGCCAAGCAACTCTGATGCGACAGAGAGTACATTCTCACTTACATAACACCATCTAGGGAGGTCCGAATGCCTCCCTACATGAAAAAACAGTCCTGCGTGAGTTCTACTCAGAATACGTTGATCGGATGAGCTCGCTTAGGAGGTCCAATAGTAGCCAATAGTCTTAACGGGAAGTCCATCCAGTGGCAACAGGTGACAACTACTGATATCCCTCAATGTCAGGGTAATTAACCCGTGGTAATGGGAGTTGAATTTGATCAACAAATCTCACTCAATACACGAAACAATCCGAAGTACAATCTTTCGTTCTCCATAATCAAATCCTGGGAACAACTTCTGTAACCACCTCATCCTAATCGAAAAAAAGTTAAAATTGATTATGATCCGCTGAAGAAAACACACCTCTTTCAAACCGCACGAAAGTCTCTGGCATGAGCACGTCCACGCTTTTCTACTGAGATTGCGCTATCGACAGAAGCCGGAGAACGAACGTGAGCGTGGAAATCCCTGGCGTGCATCCGCGCAGCAACAATTGGTCCCGATTCTGGAACAGCTCGAGTGACGACCTCGACAGGTTGTTCAGGAGCACGAGCTTCGGGACGAGGAACTGCGGCAGCCTCGGCCGTGAAAATGGTGAAGAGGGCTGCGACGACGACGAACATGACAGATGCAAATGTGAAACGCATTGTGGAAGAGAAGTTGAGTGAGAGTAGAGGTTAGGTTGAGTAAGGAGTGCGATGAGAACAAGCCCTGCTTGTCGACAAAGGAAAGAAAATGGGATTGAGGGAGTGAAGACTACCTTGATTTTACCGAACGAGAATCGCTTGCTTTTTATACGAAAATTTTCGGCCCTATCATGAAACATTTGATGAGTAACTGCGCACGGACCATCTAGATTGATACGCGTCTGGAGCTGGCGGCCTCTGGCGGCTCTAGCGCCGTGGACAGTGTGGTCGCTTCGGACCCGTGGATGAACAGGAAGGAAAGGGTACAAGTTCATCCAATTGAACAGGATCTGAACACCACTCAGTATGCAAGAATAAACATCGTCTGGAAGTATCTCGGATGCTTGCGTTCAAAACGCTGTGATCTAACAAACGCTAGATTTAGTGCGGAAAGCAAGATATCCCTCAGTTTCTCAAGAAATGACATCTTCACTTTCACGTATCAGTACAATTTCAACTTTCTACGCACAGAAGTTCGTAAGCAGATCCACTGACTCCAGGATTCATTGCGCACCTAGGATGGATACATATATCTGCTGCTTAATTCAATATGATTCCCTTCTTCACGGGTTCCCGCAAGAGTCCACAACATGCTGCTTGGCACGCCGTTGCTCAACACCTGGTGAATTCTCTCGTTTGCATTTGGACCGACGATTCATGAAGTTAAATGGCCCACCTCCAACACCATCCATATCTTCTGCAGTTTCTCCGTCTTGATTTAGCTTTGTGTTCAAGTTACGCATGAGTTGGTTGCAGAAAAAATCAGAACGCACCCTGCTCCGGTCGGCTCCAGCCTCAATGAGAACGACTGCTGCTTCGGCATGGGCAGAATCCATCGCGAGATGTAATGGTGTATTACCTGGCAAGGACGAATCAACATTAATTCTGTTTGGTGGTGCTCCAGATGCGCCCTTTCTGCCTAATCATGAATGAATAATGCTCACCGATTCGATCTGGTGTGTTAAGTCTTGTCTTCGTAGTAGATGTAGAGGAATCTAGCAGTAGTCGAATGAATCCCACAGACCCTGTAGTGGCAGCGCGATGTCTGAAGGTAATGTGAGGGTGGCAAACTCGAATAGAATTGCGTGCGTAGTCACGTACAAAGGAGTTTGATTTGCCTTGTCTTTCGCATTTATCTAACCATATTCATTAAAATTGCGGAATCAATCCTGTACTACACATCCACGCACGTCGGCGCCTCTTGATATCAGGAGTTTTCCTATCTGAAGCAGCTGTAAGGCATGCGACGGGCTCCGAACAAGAACTTCTTACGCTTAAACGCGATTTTGACGCTGCGTAATGTCTTCGAACTTGTTTGCCTTTCGGATTGTGATCAAAGAGGTGGATACTTACAGGGGGGTAATCCCTTTACTATTCTTCCTATAGAATACGAAGCTATCGTTAACAACTTATACTGTCGTCGAGCGAAAAAACATGCACTGCTACCTGTTCACATCGGCTCCTGCGCCAATGAGTTCTTCGACAACACTGTCATTCCCGGCGCTCACTGGTAGACAATAAGTAATCATGTCCAGATACGAAGGAGATCAATTATACCTGCGATATGTAGGGCAGACCAACCGCTTCCATCCATTTTGTCCACTTCCGCTTTCTGATCGATCAAATATCGAGCAATTTCCAAGTCTCCAGATGATGCAGCCCAATGTAGTGGAGTTCGTTCATCCTGTACTCTCGGTAAGTGAGAAATTTGAGCACAAAACATTGGAAATGTATTTACAACGTCTACGGCGTTCACTAAACTTGGATTCTCGGAAACAAGGGTGCGCAATAATCCGCTTTGATCTACGTCCGCTGTCAGTACAAGTCAAAATTGAATTGTGCAAGTTGAACGCGCGTGTTTGAGCAGCGGAATGAACTGATAGAGTGGACATGTTAAGTAAAAGCCAAGAAGCGGGCGAGACCGTGACGCGTAAGCTGGATGCGCGTGACCTGTGTCACCTTTTGTTCTTTAATCGTATCAATTCGAATGTTCCAAACGCTGCTTGTACCTTACGCGTAAAGCGGTCTGAACGCCTAGAAACATATGCCTTCCAATAACTCCGATGTCGTCGACGATATCAGGGACTTGACACCAGTGCTTAACAAACCTCACGCCTTGTTGCCATTTCTTCAATTACAATCTGCGACGTCTCTGAGTCGCTTGTATCAGAGTCCTTCTTCATGTCTTTCAATTTTTCGGTCAATATACTTTCATAACACCAGTCTCTACATTCTGACCTCGGTGCTAGGCTGTTGGATTCAATAGAGCGCCAACTTGTTATGAATCTGTTGTGGCTCGAATCAGCGATTTCGCTTACCACTATGGGCGCATGGGTTGTCCAGGACCAGAAAAAGTACTCTCTTTACGACCTCACGTTGAAGAATTGCTTACATACACGAAACCAGAGTGTATGATGACGCCCTGGACATGTTATCCAAACTCCATATATTACATATTTCTGGGAAACTATCTCTTAATACCACCTTCAAAACGAGTCTGCGCCACGCTATTACCGGAGGGTATGTCTTCTGTATCTGTTGGACCGCCTTTCTCCTCATTACCTTCAGGGGAACTACCGGAAGTTTCGGCGTACCTGCTGAAAAAGATGAAAAACGCCCGCCTATGGATGTAGAAGGCCTTGATGGATATGCATTGGAACGTTGGGAGGTACGAGATTCCTGTCTTCCCAGAGAAACTCCTGATGATGGGGAGCTCTAGACTATTCTTCACTTCATGGTGTCATCGGGAACAGGGCAGACTCCGACACGGCCTTCTCAAGGAGTCCTCTACCTTTTGCAACGCAGTGGTCTTATGAGTAACCAACAGTGCGAACTTCGGCTATTCTTCCCTTTCTTGTCCCTGCCCTGATCATAAATTGCTTAGTGGATCGTTACCCCAGATTACGTCCGCTGGATTTCAATTTTTGCTTCATCCCCCGCACGCTCAACTTTGGGATTTATTACTACAGTACTTGCACATGGCCGAGGCAAAATGGTTTATGCTCGCGGACAATGAGAAAACTGATCTGCGATTCAACAGGAAAGACAGATGGATTTGGTCGAGGTCCTCACTTTTTTTTTCATGTTATCCACGATGGAACTCGGTCGTGTCAGTCTTTACATTGATCAATTTTTTCAGCTCCTTAGAATTTTGGTCTAGGAATATCTTACAGAAAATTTAAGTCAAACTCAAAAAGCAATGCTCGATGACCTTCGAGATTACGGTCTGATTTGGCAGCGTAGGGTCCGTGCTGTCATTGTATTCTTTTGCACCCTAATGTCACTTACGAACACAGGCTACTTCGCGACGGTTCAGCCCCACTCGACTGGCCACTACCCTTACCTCGTCATCTCCCTCGCTTCCCACCAGCACCGGTGCGGCAAGTAGTTCGCAGCAGGGCTTTATTGTTCTCGAAACCAACTATAGGGTGTATGCATACACAGGTATGCTTTTTTTACGTTGAGCCTGAACACCTTGCAACCCTGATCATACTTTAGATAACCCTTTACAAACCGCTGTTCTTAATCTTTTTGTGTCCTTAAAGTATCGTTTCCCCAACTTAGTCGTTGGATCCATAACCCGTGACAGTGTTAGACGAGCATTGAACAATGGGATTTCCGCTGCACAGGTATGTGATGGTTATCCTGAGAACAGCGAGTTAATCGACAAACAGATCATTAGCTACCTGACCGCTCATGCGCACCCTCAAATGCGAAAATTTGTGGGTCTGCAATTCTTCACGCAAACTTACCTGTTACGACAATCCACAGAATCCCCTAATACCTGTCACTGTCCAAGATCAAATCCGTTTATGGGAGTTGGAGAAGGAAAGATTAAAATCTCAAGAGGGTAAACCCTCCTTATGGCGATGCTTCATCTTGACCAATTAATTCTCTTCCTCTCAGGGTATCTTTACACCGCGTTTGCGTCGCAAGCGGACTATGAGTTTGTCCTCGATTATGCTAAACAACTTGATGTTGTCCTGTGGGAGAACAACGCCAAGCGCTGCTTCTTTGGCAGCCTTGGAGGTCATTCCAATATTCGCAATTTCATTGAACGGAGGACCAGTGGGGCAACCTAGTAAGTCGGTTGTAAAGCACGCTTTGGCAGTGAAGATGCATTTATACACGTAGGATTTTTTTAACAGAAAGCGTTCATCATTAGCATCGTCCATTTTCGCTTCATGTTCCCCTCGGCGCTGAGGATCCATAGAAAACCTTATTCTTATCTGGCTGCGAGCAAAGTGATACCTTTCTGTTCTGGATTTCTTGAGCTTGTATTAAGAGTTTACGCCGACTTTGTCCCATGGTGATCATGGAGTGTTTCTTCGACTTAGAGCCTCGGCGGATCGGTACGCTACAAGAGCATCCCGAGTATCTCGGTTTCGTTTCAAGGGAAGAATAATACAAACGACGTTCGGCGGTTGAGATAGCGAAATCTCCGCTGCAAATGGACTACGTTCGTTCAACCCTTTTCAAAATATACATAACCATGATATAACATATATGTACTGCGTGTAGTAACGATCTACGTCTCGGTCGTAAATAGGCTCCAAAGAGAAACAGAAAGCAATGTCCAAGAAAAACGATAACGTGACCTTTTCAATCTGCGGAACTTCTGGGTGAAAACTCTTATTTGAACCTGATATTAAATGACTCACCAGATCCTGCAGCGTAAGAAGACGAATATCCTTGATGATTAGGAGAAAATGGGGCCTGCGAAGTTGGTATATCTATGCCATGGTCGTTGCCAGACCAGCTCGAACTGTATGACTGATACCCCTCTGCAAACGGAAGCGACGAGGAAGAGGACGAGGACGAAAAAGAGGATCGGGAATGAGAACTGCGACTATCTCTGTCGGATGTGTCAGAGTTCATCATCCAAGGCAAACGCTGAGACCCCGAGTCGCGCCCAGTACGACTTCCATTGTATCGTGTCGTGAGGCCAGGCAGGCTATCGTGATCTCTCATGACCATGGCATTCTGATATGGGTTGCTGGATCGTGCTCGAGAGCGTTCTGTAAACGAATAAGGGCTTGCAACTTTTCACATTTTGAAAATCAAATTCACCAGATTGTAAACTGGTACTTATCCATGATTCATTTTGCGGTAACCCCCCACTTTCACGTCGGGATCCTCCTATGTGTGTATGAGAACTAGGGGGCGATAGCGGCCATATTTCCTGACCCTGCAAGGCGGGTGTCCCTGTTCGGGTAGTATCCACCGTTCCTTGCCATCTATCGCTCGCACGAGAGTAACCGAAGCTGGAGCCTACGTTCGCAGACGTTAAGGGATATAGTGGATTCAAAGGATGATCGACGGGAGAATGCCCGGGTGATGCTGAAGAGGTGGGGCTTCCGTACGTTTGCTCTTCTATTTTGCAGTCCACATTATCTTGCTCCTCGGGTTCTGGGCTGAATTGATCTGAGAAATAGCATAGATCCTGTATGCGGGCGACTTACACGAGGCGATGTTTTCCATCTGGACCCATCTCAACCTTTGGTGGTACTCTGAAATTTGTCAGTCGAAAGATGTGGGGGGACATGTATAACCCCATGATATCTGCCCGGGATGACGGCCTCTGAAATCAACGTCAGTTTCAATTCCCCATGAGCCAAACGAGACACGAACCTTGAGCCTCCCGTTGCGAATATCCTCTGAGGTATAATAGGAAATGAGGTGAAGGTCGGATCCCTCGATGGTAACGGTTATAGTCTTAAGAGAATATAAATTGAAACATAAGTAATGACGGTTTGTCAAGTATACCTTTTTGATGAGGCCATTAGGCTTGAACGTCCCTTGGTCGCTTCCATTTTGGGGGTTTGTGCTTCCTTTGTATCCTGAAGGCAGCCCAGGGGAATTTCGGTGAATAGTAGGGTTCCTGGATTCCTCTCCAGTGTATGTCTTTTTGTGACTTCCTCGACTACTGGCACGTTCATTGATCTCGCGGTAAACCTGTTAAAGTCATCCTAACTGAGGCTTGTTATGGTCTGGGGAGTTCAACGCGCTTACTAGGAAATTTCCAACAATACGAGATGGTGACCATAGAAGCCCGTCTGCGAGAGAATTAGTATGGGAAGCCCTCTGCACCGGTCATGACCACAGTACCTGTCCACCGCTTTATCCCACTTTCCTCGACGCTGAAAATAAATACGGCGCCGCTTTTGATCATTGACCGCCGTTCGGTATCGTTGAGACGACGGGTAATGCGGGGGATGACGCCTTGTCGTGCAGCATGTATGAGTCGAAGAGCATTCACGGTTGTTTCTACATAGCCATGAAAGGGAGGAACGTCTGGGGAACAGGAGTTGCTCGTCATCGCTTAGTGCGTCTAACTTTGAGGTTGTTGGACAATCGAGAGGTTATGGGGAGAGTTTATAGTGTACGGTTGAGGTTTGCTTTATTATTACTGGGAGGTGCAGTGCTTTGCATAATCAGGCATCCAATCTGAACAACGCTATCGATCCGGAAATGGCCTCTCCAAGTTGGATTCCACCGGCGTCGGATAAAGTTTACTACAAGGAATAGTAACGTTACCGAAGTAAGGCTTACTTGACAATTTGGGCGCCACTTCAGGCCACTTTTCACTTGAGTGCTTCTCAAGCTTCCTTCCTCGAGGTCTGTGATTCAACACGGATGTCTGTGTTCACGAGTCAGCATAAGCATACATAGATGCCGAGTAGGTTCCTCTCAGCTGAATCGGTGATCATGGTAAAGGAGGTTTCGTTTGAATTCCTTATAATCCCCCCATGCTGATTTCCTATGTATACAAATTTCAATACTCATAACGAAATGCTTGGGCCGTAATTCCTTCCGAAGGAAGTTCAACTCAAGTTTTTCGGTCCGTTGAACGATTTTGAGAGAAATCTAGGGACAGTTTCATTTTTTACGCATCATCAATACCCACTCTTATTACACAAAACAGCTTCTGCTCGCAATCTTCTTTTTTTCCAAGGAATTGCCTAGTCTAAAAGCGTGTCAGCAGTATATGTTTTCATCAAACGAAGGTTTCCACCTACATACATTCCGAAGGAACGGTATGGTATGTACGTGACAGTAGACCAAACCTTAAAATCTCCTGATGATCGTCGTCGCTGTTCAAGGGAAACGGGATCCCTCAAGCGTTCCATGAACAACCTGAAATACATTATATGAGGTATACGCAGGGATGTCTGGCTAACCTAGTACAATGGGACATGATTGGCATCTCAAAAGCCGCTGGGCTTCCGTTCGGAAAGCCACATACACAGCTAGGCGTTTCTATATTGGCTCCTTCAGGCGTGTAGATGATATCCATTATAGTGGGTGACTTTTCTGTTTTCAAAAATATTTTTTTCCAAGGTAGTGTAACGCCGTTGGGACGACCTTCAACCTCTTTACGATGAGACAATATGTTTGGATTGAAGCACGGTATCGCTATTCTACATGCAGTTTCGACCATCTCGATTGTGCGCAACGAATTCACCTTGATATCCAGTAAGGTTAGGCGAGGTGCTTGTTTCTCGCCAATGCCCTACGAAGTTACCGTCATGTAGGTAACCCCTGAACAACCAGCGGCCAAGATTTGAACGTGTTGGATCCCTCTGGCAAAAGAAGCCTAAGAATCATCAATGATAACATGGAAATTGAGCCCACTGGAGTACGCAGTAACACTATTAAACCGTCCCAGAGTCTAATTCTCCCAATGAAGAGGTAGTGACCCCAGGCTGCACCATTTTCTTCTGAAGTCTGCAAAACGGACCCAACGTAAGTAGTACCTTGAATTTTCTCGAGATTACCACCAATGTTGTACCTACCTTTCCAGTGACCAGGATATCATTCAATGATTCATTTTTGGAAAGCGTGAAGCTGTTCGTGTAATTATATCCATTTCCCAATTTTCGGCTTGTACCAGGCACTAATTGAAGGTCAGAACCGGCAATCTCCGTCTTTTGACGGAGATCCAACCTTTCTCACTCTGCAACCGTACTTTCGTTCCCTCCAAGCCCCCGGGGAGAAATGTCTCATAACGCACGTTTCTTTGTGCTACAGGATCGAAAACCTCGATTTCGTTCTAAGGTTGGCATTGAATAGGTATGTAGGGCCTTAGGGCAAAGACTGACCTCGTACTGTTGAATTTTCAGCCCTTGCGGTAGCCACGCGTTCAGAACATCTTCTCCTCCTATACAGTCAGTTCCAGGTCCTATTGGGACCACTGGGTGAAAGCAGTGATGCTCCTTCAGAGTGAAATATAACGGATGTCGATATAGAGAGATTGGGTCTGAAGGCATATGATTTGGATCATCTACAAGGGCGATGTGATCGTCTAGACTTGTTTGCTACGAAAAAACAGCAAAGTCGGCACATAAGGAAGATTATATTTCAATCTAACTCACCACGAAAAAGCCTTCCCAGTCGCCAAGAAGAGCCCCCGGTACATAAGCGTTATGATTCGAGGGCGTGATTGAAAGAGAATCAAAGCATGTCCATGACCGATACCAGTCTTGATCATAACGCCGAGAGTCAGACGAGAGGAGAAGCCTTTCGACGGATTGTTCACACTCCTGAGTTAGTATCTCCTCCTCAAAAAATGTGCATAACACTAGAGAACAGTGAGTGGGTGCTCGAATTTGAGTTTGATGAAATTTCAGAATATCCGCCTGCGTAGGGCCTTGAGTTCTGTGAGCTATGGCATCCTCCCTGTCCAGTGGGAGTGATGAAATTGCACCAAGGTCGAAATCAGTGTTTTCACGGATGGTCTCTAGCCGTAGGGTCCAGATAAGAAAAGATGCAACGCTCAACAATGGTGTAGCGAGGTATAATTCCTTTGAGAAATGATTTACACGAGCAACGGGTGTCGGAGGTGTTGAAGACCAGATGCATCCAGCAGGAGGGATCTTAAAATGTGACTCTGGTCCATAGAGCTTGGGATACTATATACAAGAAGCTTTAGCCCGTGTGATCACGAATCGAACTGAAACATACACGGAAGCTTGCGACAATCAAGTTGTGCAGTAGATGATAAACAAGTGAATCTCGAACGTGAGAATTTTCAATGCGAACATCATCTACCCGTCTCTTGAGAGACAGAATAAAGACAAGTGGAGGGTGATCACCAACCTCTACTGAATGTCATCCACCACAACCACAGCAAAAGGGACGTCGCCTCAGTATCTTTAAACCAATTTATGGTCGAGTCAAGAGTTGCTTCATACCGCACACAGGTTTCATGTTTAAGGTAGCCATATAAATGGGCCCATTCGATGAGCTGCCGCTCATTTCTGCCATCGTTCTCCAATATCCTATTGATATCAAGTTTCCAAACCATGATAGAAGCACTGTTACACTTACATCAGGTAGCATGTCCAAAGATCCTGCGTACTACATTCTTTTTGTCGAACTTGCTTTAAAAGGATGATTCTTTTCTTGAATTCGAGAGCAATTGACCGTGAGGTGAGCCAGTCTCTTCCAAAACGACGAAGAGGGGCACGATAGTCGAATTTGAAGCGGAAAAGTCGAGCGTATAGACTCGGATTATCGCCGAAGTTGACAGCACTATTGAGGAAGCGGCAGACAAGGCAAATGTTCACTATATCCCTGGGAGGTCCTAAGAAGGCGTCTTCCCTGGCGTTTGCATAGTATGTGATTCTTTCCCAAAGTTCAATGGGGACAGTTTCAGCGATGGACACAGATTCCATAAACGAAGGTTGGGTCGGGAGCACCATGACGGGGTGTAATCACGTCCTTGTGTGTTGAGGGAGGTGATGACAAGAGTGGTACATATTTATGTACGGCCTAGGTCAACGAAGTCAACACGGGCAGCCATATTGTATCAGTATAATGATCGCCGTGTACTTCGAATGTTTTGTAGTGTGAGAAACGAATATGATTGCATCTGTCAGCGTCGATACCGTTACGGAATGCGGAGAAATTCAAGAGGAGAGAGTGACCTCCACAAATCATATTTCAAGAAACTTTACGCAGGTCCCGTACTTAACGTGACTTTCACGTGACTACGCTTGATCGTGTCTAATAGCAGCTAAGTATTCCTTACTATTAAAGTACGCGGTCGTGTACATGTAGTCGGCAGAAGCACTCAGTTTGTTAAAATCAGGAGGTTTTCGGGCATGAAATCGAATTCATGAACAAGAAGTTTGATCGGCGATTTGAACGCACAAGTAGCTTGGACATATATATGTATGCCAATGACCGAGCTCGATATATATCTTCTTCAAGTATCGGACACACAGCTTCTAATCACTCCGAAATTCTGACAAGTGGCGACAAAGACTTGACACAGACGACAACGACAGTCTGTTTCAGAAGCACTATGATAACACTCCTAAAATCATCCGACTCGTCACGATGCAATTCTCTCGAGCACATAATCATGGCCATGAGAAAAGAAACCAGCAGCACGGCGGGCTTAGCTTCAAAAGTGGAAAGTTAGCGCCAGTGGAAGTCTGAGCCAGAGTCCAGTTTCTCCAACATACTTCATCATCTCGATTGGTTGTATGTCTTCAATGATGCTAGATCCAAGGTATAATATATTGAGTCAAACCCAATCGTTAGCCGTGGCCATCAGACAAGGCTGTACCTGATATGGAATAGACTTCCTGCGTTTTTGAGAAGCGCAAACAAACGGACTCGGAAAAGTAACTTTCTGTGTTGATCGGAGGTGTAAATTGCAAGAAGACTCTCAAGTGAGCGGGGACGCTCTATAAAACGCATCAAAGCGCTCTACAACTTTGATGAAAGAAAGAGGCAAGAAGAAGAACCCGCCAACGGCTGACATTTGTACATTTAGCTGGACGAAGGTATCATACAGGATCGACCGGGCTCTCGTCCGAGATACATGTGGATTCCAGTGTTTAATAGGCGACGAGTATGCACGCGGACCGAGTCTATTTTAATCGCAGTCGGTAGGATCCCAGTCAGTGACAAGTGCTGGATAGTTATGAGATCAGTCTGGCAAATGATTTCTATTGACCTGATTTCGTACTTTCATCAAGACCATCGAGATTCAGTATTTCCGTGTCTGAAAGCTCAAAGTCAAAGACTTGAATATTGGAAATGATACGCTGTTTCGAAGATGATTTAGGAATTGCGACATATCCCTACAAATCAGAGTAAGAGTTCAGGATCGTCAGTGACAAGTTTTAAAAATGGGTTTCCTTTTGTAAAGAGTAACGCAGCAGAATCTGAGCAGAATCTTTGCTATATTTTTGAGCAAGATTGACGATACTCGGATGCTTGAACCGAAGTCCACGAACTAGGGGTGCCCATGCCTGATAAAGTCTAGTCAGTAATTGTCGAACGCATCCAAAAAAAGAAACCATGTTATACCTCAAGTACAATCCCATGTCTTTTATTGAACTCCACGATGCCACTGCGGACTTGGAACGGATGTAGATCGATCTTGTGTTCATTCCACGATGAGCGAAATTTTACCTCAGACAGTTCAGTAAACCAATACGATAAGTACCTGATGGACAGAGGGAAGCGGGAGGCTCTCCTTCGAGCAGAGATCCAGGATTTCTTGCAGATGTTTGATGCCAAATGTACTGATCCCAATATTCCTTAATTTTCCTGATTTATGTGCCTCGCAGATAGCACGCCAGCTCTCGAGTCGTGCGGTTCGACCTCCAATTGGACCATGAATGAGATACAGATCAATATATCCCAAACCACATTCATCAAGAGATTTTTGGATAGAACGAGTGACACCTTCGTATCCGTTATTTTCCTTTAATTTCGTTGTGAAGAACACGCTGGAACGGGGCACATCATGGCCACGACAAAAGTCCATGACGGCCTTACCGCATTCTCTTTCATTTTCATACCATTCTGTGGAGAGGCTGATATGAGCCGATATGACACCGGCGTTGTCCAGAGGAGAAACTTACCGGCAGAGTCCTACATACGGAATGAAGAACCGAAGGAGAGTCATTATATGATCCGAAAAATTGCGTTGAAGCTCACGATATGGCGATAGCCGGCCTTTGCAGAGTTCAATACTG
Source organism: Lentinula lateritia (assembly GCA_028011325.1). Taxonomy (NCBI): domain Eukaryota; kingdom Fungi; phylum Basidiomycota; class Agaricomycetes; order Agaricales; family Omphalotaceae; genus Lentinula; species Lentinula lateritia. Next base: position 231,217 of record JANVFT010000043.1, read on the forward strand.
GAATATCTAACTTTGCATTCTATGATATCAGCGTCACCTCTAAGGCCCAAGTTACCGCGTTGTACGCATCTTCTGAGTCTAATTCATATGTTCCTGATCCAATATTTTTATCATGAACAAAACGGTTAGAGAGAATGCAGGATCTACCGAATCCTATGATGGGTATCTGAGCACCATCGCGAAGCTGAGAGAGCAGGATTTGAACAGCCTATGATTTCAAGATAGAAAACACTTACAGCTGCACAAGATTGTGAGGTCAAAAAGCTAGGCATTCAATGAACGATCTATATGTTAAAATATAAGGAAGAGATGGATGGAAGATAGATGGCCTTATCATTTCCGAGTTCGGAACTTTCAAAGTCACGTGTATCGGCCACTCCCGCCATTTGCCTCATTCTCTTAATCAGAATAACTCTTTGCCCCTCCTGAATGGTTTTGTTCTCTCATTCGTATCCTCCGGATGATCAAGCCTCTGACAACTTCTCACCAATGTATTGACATGGGTTTCACGGCATTGGTGACTAACTACAGTTCACCTCATATCAACACGCCCTATGTTAAGGCTCGGACCGAGACGAAGTTGTCCGGTTCTTGTGACTTGCCTATATTTGCGTTGAACACAGCTATGTATGGGTAAAAAGTGCCCATCGCAGGTTCCCGAATGCGCGTACGGTTGCAAAACACGGGTCTCCATGCGCTGCTCTGTCGCTGCTTCCCGAAGACGGCCTTGTCAATCATACCCTCGGATTTCGAATTCTCTTATCCTGAAGACGCCTTCGCCTTTTCCGCCTTTTCCGGGCTATTTTCTATAGGGTGACAATATATGTCTGGAAAAGGAATCAGGTACTCCCGTTGAGGCGCCACTAGCCCTCACTCAAGACCTCGCAAGGCTTAAGTCCTTACCTGAATGATTCTTCATTTGAACGACATCGCTAGGTAAAGATCGCTAGTATACGGCCATCATACCATTCATGTCTTCTACGGAGTTAAGATTCTGAAATTTACCTTCACAATGGTACATAACGCAAAACCCTCTTTCGAAGTCAACACAAAAGAAGGTGGCGTTTCTTGAGCATTTCTCCGTTGCTGTCTCGCCTTCTCCAAACAAACGACCCTTCCAGACGTTGACACCCATCCCTCAAAGGTTAAAGATACTCATGTGCTACACGACAAAGCATGCGTCCAAGGTATTTGCTTACCTGGACGCGAACTTGAAACCGCGGAGTGCTTCGTGCTTCGTTCATCATACTAGCGACAAAAGGGCATAACCCATGCCACTCCACACAGCAATTCATTGTACCATAATAATTTTTCTTTCGCCCCTCAAAGAATGACTCTCCAAACATGGAACTTCTGGATCCTTGACGCTTACTTATCCTATTAGGATAATTATATACGTATGTAGCCGATGTACACCATTAAATTTGGGTCGGGCATTGCTTGGTATATTGATTTCCTTAGATGCGTTATGCAGTTTTTCGTGACCGTGATTCAACCGCGGAGCTGAGTACAAGACTACTTACCTACTACAAGTTGATGCTTGGCCTTCCAGGGATATTCGCGGGACGGAGAGTGCGGAAGTTTGGCATTGTTTGTGTCAAAGTATCTTTCTTCACTCTTCGATCACATTCACCGATTACATGTATGGCTTCTTCGACAGCACTACCTCTCAAGGTTACACCAGCCACACCAGCTAAAATCTCTACAGAGAGCGAAACCGCAGACAAGACGCCTCTAGCGAGAAAGGGAACAACAACGCCGAAACCTACAATGGGAGTGACCAACATTTCCAGTCCTCATGAATTAACGGCATTTGTCTGTGTACTTTCCCCGTGATTCTCGAATGCAAATCTGATGAGCATCAGGTTGAGACGCTACTGGAACAACTTGATACCAAGTTTGATGAAATGTCGTCCCAAATTTTGGACAGAAGTACGTTTCGGTATCTCTACTGAATTGATTGTTTTCTCACTATGTCCTGGTTTTAACCTTTTTAGTGGATCAAATGTCGACGCGAGTCGATGCTCTTGAATCGTCTATCCAGGATATCATCAATGGAGACCTCAGTGTTCCACAGTCACCCTCCCCAATCCCAGGGACCCCAGGCGGCTTACGGTGAAGTGTAAATGGGAAGTGTGAGGCTGTAGGATACCTGTGAAATTTCGGATATATTATATTGCATTTTGGTATGTATTTCCATTGGTTGCGTGCAGTCTATTTCTCTAACTTGTCAGGCCAGGAATGTATTTCTATATAGCACAATTACATGTGCTCCATCTTCTATCTTAGAACTCGTGGAAACGTTCGACGGACCTTGCGCGAATCTTAGAATACATGCATCGCATTGCGATGATGTGAACCCATTCTGACCCTGTCTTTCACCGATTCTCTCCTGTCCAATTCACGGTCGTGGCAGACGAGCTAGTCCTTTCTCACTATCGCACCCGCATGCAGAATTGTGATGCACAGCGTTGAACGCTGTTTGTTATCCATTTGATCTACTGTCGTTGCCAATAGCTGAATCAAGGAGATAGTAGGACGGACATTCGCCGTGAGATGATACTCCAACACTTTTCGAGCTGGCGTCAAAAAGATTCCCTCACCCAAAGTTCCGAAGTTTTGTCAAGCTAATGGTTTAGCAGCGCCGATGAGTATGTACGCGTCCATTTCCAATTTATCCCTACAATGAGCGCTGACGGTAGGACTGAGCTCAATAAATTCACAAAGGCATCAAATCGAGACTCGGGAGGATGACGAGTCGTCATCTTTCTCAGGAAGTGCTTTGAAAATCGAAAATCCATCGTCAATGCATGACTTTTTTCTACTTTCGAGCTGACTATCTTTGTATTAGATAGAACTTCGCGAGCTGCGGAATTTAGGGACTGTGATCGTGGCTGAAAGGCTCCATTTTCCCCCAAACACAAGATAGCGGCCCTCGTATGGTTTCAACAGGTTCACATATTTTCCTTTTTGAATCGGCACATCGTAATGTGTACGTCTTTCTGAATGTCAATTTGGCACTTCGATATGTTTGGTTTGGGGAAGCATAGAAGTCTTGTCCGCAATAGACCTTATCAGCCATCCAGTGCAAGGACACTACCTCGTGCAAAGATAAGTCATTGTGTGAAGTTGCTCCGCATTGAAATCTCAGGCAAAGGTTGGCATTCTTTATGCGGTACTGGATGGCCAATAAGGTCTAATGCAGATAGCGACACCACAAGTAAGGCATTCTCCCTGGAAAGTTTCGACCACGTATGCTGCCAGTGAGGCTTACAGACTGTATATGCGCCAAATTATCATTGCATACATATTTCGGTTTTTCGTCCAATTCATCTATGCGTGTTTGTTGACTTTTTTTGTGACCCTGTATGTATGTACTTTCACAGAGCCGCTCAATGTACCGATGGGTGCCGACGTTTCAATTTACTTAGGTACCGTCTGGTACCGTGAGTTGCCCGACTCGGGTTCATGAACAGGACTCCAGTGATGTTGGAAACTTGAAACTTTGAGAAGTTATTGTCCTGCCCAGCACCTGCCCACTTATGCTTAGGTATGTTGTATGTAAGTGTGGTACGTACGGGGCGTACGGAGTATAACAAGGTAGTGCAGGGTGCAGGCAGCATCCGCGCACACAATCCATGGTGCATGACGTAAGCACGCTTTTCCTCCTTCGCATACTAATGGCCTCCATTGCTTCAACTTCGAAATACCCTATAGTAAACTTCAGGGACTCTCAGCGACCGTTCCTCCCCGATTCCTCATCTTTGTACGCTTCACCTAAATGAATTATTTCTTACACATTCACCCAGGGTCTTAAAGCACAGGTCCTTTTGAACTTCAGAAGCGGAATGGCAAACGGAAATCACAGGCTGCGGAGAGTGATAATGATGAAGACGATGCAGACGATGCAGACGATGACATTATGCAGAAACGTGGATGCTCAAGAAAAGCATCCAAGGTCATCCATGTACATGTGAGTTGTCACTATTCATATAAGACCATGTGGGTGTGAGCCGAAAAAAAAAATTAAATCTTATGCCCATAGCACTATGAGAACGGCGTCGAAATGATGGAAGCTCTCGCAAAATTCTTTAAATGTCCCGAAGACAGTGCATTTTTCGGAAGTTTTGACATTCTGAACGTGCCAGAGATCCCAGACAGAGATAGAGTACAGCTAGTCACGTACGAAATATGGAGAGCCACCGGATACCGATTTACGTGCGTGGTGTGTTCTTATTCCATTGCACACCTAACGTCAAAATAACATTATAGGATTAAAGATCACCCTCAAACGAAGACTGGACATACGACGCGTTTTTGGTGCTCTCAAGACATCCATCGTAAATACCGTCAGACCTTGAACGTCGCTTCGCGCATGTCTAAAAACAGGTTTCCTTGTCGCAGCAGGCTGCTAGTTTCCTCTCGGGATACTGAAACGCCTGGATATCGACGAGTAACAACGCGAATGTATCATCGTTTCCCGCATGAACCATACACTGAAACGCAACGCCTATGGCCTCTTGGATCGAGTCTAGGTCCAAGTCCGAGCTGGATGGGACCAGTCGAGGAAGAACATGGAGTAAGAGTAGCGACAAATGCTGTTCATCCTCATTCCCATACTCCTCGTCCGATCTTGTCTCCTATAGAAATCGGACAGGAAAGCAGGATTGATCCAGATGGACTCTCCAGAGATGGCCAACAGGTGTATACGGAACAGATTTTCAAGAATCCCGGAATAGTTCCATCTCATTCGACAACGGCATCTACATCTATGCTCAAAGTTGCGTCTACATCTCCATCTGTCTTATCTGCATCTTTGTTTGGATCTTCTTCGATGAATCATATCCCTGTTCCTTCGCATGTTTCTTTGTATTCTATTCACCCAGTCTATCCAAATCATCCGATTCACGCCAATCCCCTGGTCACCATCGGTCAATTGCAATCCAATCTTATGACTCCCACTTCAGATCCCGGGCTTGCCTATTTCAATCAAATTTCCCGTTTGAATCCCGGCAACTCAGCGTCTCTTCCTTCTCCTTCTCCTTCTCCTTCTCCTTCTCCTTCTCCTTCTCCTGGACCTCCTACCGTCGCTGAAACCTTCCAACGAAAAATGCACACTCACATCCGGAACATTCGCGATTTTTGTGACGGGTTGGAATACCAGGTCCAATTCAATGATTTGAGGATGCTGCAGGAGCTGGAGGAGAAGGGGAACGATTTTCTGGAGTATGTGAAGACATGTTTGGAGAGGGAAGGGAGACTGAAGTCGGACCAGGATGAAACCGGAGCTTAAGTATTGCCATACAAACAATGCAGATGTCGGAGAAAGAGAGAGATTGAGACCAGGCGCGAATTCGTCTTAGGAATTTCTTGATCTTCAATCAACGCCAGGAGCCCGGATCCTCAATGGGACCGAAATTGCGGGTACGGATTGTTCCACTGCCAACCAATAGATATTACCTCTCGATTTCACCGCGAACTGCTGAAGATTCGGTACCGTAAGTAAATAGTAGAACTCTGATACAAATTTCTACGTAGTACCTTCAAGTGCTCACCACTTATTGCCACTGGCACTGAAGCCCTCTCTCCTCGATGACTTCGGCAGCCCAAGTCTTTGACAGCCGGACCGCAAAGAATTAAATCGGTTATTACGCTGATATGTATCAAAAGTCCGCCGAGAGTGTAAAGACTGTATCTTGTTGTTCACGATGACCAACAGTGGTATGTCCTCTTGCTTTTCCTTCGTGCAGAAATTTCTGATTTTCCTTCCTTTTTCCTCTAGCCTCCGCTTTCGGGCAAACCTTCCAATATATAACCGCTATCAAGCTTCACGAGCTTGAGAAACAGCGGGAAACTTGCATGAAATATGTCGATGATACTCTCGCCGACGTCAAAATCGCGAAGAATCCAGTTTCTCAGTTGGATATCCTTTTGAACCGTATACATGGGTGGAAAGGTACAGGGTTGACTCCGTTGACCTCGCCACATATTCATTTAGATAATTATAAGGCGTAGATGATAATCATCCTTCTTTCCAAAGATCTATACTCACATCTTGGTCTTCAGATGGCTTCATTTGGCACGAAACGACCCTTCTATATCTTCTTCTCAAGTATCGATATGGATCTCGACCTTGGAGGAACAGTTGAAGCAAGCTGTGACGCGATATGATTATGCGAAGTTATTCGGCGATCTTCTCAAGGAATGGTTGCAAAGTGGTGACTCTTTGGCGATTGCTGAACCTTCCGTAGACGATGAGGCTACCGTGTCAGATTCTGCAGACACTAAGACTGAGCGCACAGGTAGGCGAAAATAATCTATACTTTCATTTCACTTGTTGTTGACTCCTATATAGAACGTATCGAACAACGCGACCGCATCCAAAATCTTATTTTTGAACCTAAGCCCATTCACACAGCCGCATTACACGCTTATCTCAGCGATCTCTTCACTTCTACTCCTGAGGCCACTGATGCCCTAGAGACCCTTCGTTCACAGTTACGCTCCTTCGGTGATGAGATTCTCAGCGAGTCAATCTCGGATGAGAGTATGGTGCCTTTAATAAGGTCATTATTATCGAGGGACCTCCTTTCTGCGGAAAAGACTGCCATTTTGAAAAGCTTCTTGGATAACAAAATCATCTTGAGCGAAGTGGCGAGTGTATTGAGTATGCAGCTGGCGAGGCTTGATACGTGGGCGTGGCCGGAGGAAGGAGTACCTGTGGAGATGCGGAGACATCTTTCAGGGAAATACAGGTCAGTCTAAAGTCGTTTCTTGTAAATTACCCCCCTTCATTTCATCTTTCAGGGCTTACATGGATACCGAGATCATCCAAGCACTTCTTTTCCAATACATAGGTATGAAATGGAGTATAACGATGAAAAATGTTTTCCGAGAGTTCGCCGAGTCTCGGGCTTGGAAGAATGAAACCGATCCACTCAGCAGAAAACAGCTTATTCGCCGTCAGCAGTTCGGAGTTGATGCTCCGGGCCCTGAGGATGCAGAGGATGGCAACGTTCCTGGCGATCTGTGGGGTCAAGAACCTACTCTTGCTAAACCCTCCACTGGCAGCAACGCAGCGGCGCCTCTCGTTGGGTCCATCCAGGCTCGACGGAAGACACTACAACTCAAACAGTTCTTTATGACTCAACTACCAGATTCGATGGAAGGCACCGCAGAGTACGACCAAGAGCCGGCGGAGGATTCGGGGGGAGCGCAGAAACCAAATCTAGGAATCAATGCTCAGCAGGTTTTGTTGAGGTTGGTCAGTACAGAGACGTATCTGAAAAAGATTCTGCATGGCAGCTGTACCATCATGAGAGCAGATCTGGAGTGGTAATTGTTTACTTCCTTCAAGTCGAATAGACGCTGACAAACCATTGGTTCCTACAGGTTCGGACCCTCATTACCACACGATGCAATTCTGACGGTGTTTCGCTTCTTTGGGATGCAAGAAAAGTGGCTCAAATGGTTTGAGAGATGGCTAGCTGCAGAATTGCGCTTCGATAATTCTTCTGAGGTGCGAATTCGGGCAAGAGGTGTCCCCATCGCCCATGTACTTTCGGTGTGTTTTAGTATGCTTATAACCAACTAACGCCATACTTACTTGCCCTTTGTCCGGTTTTAGGTCATATGCGGTGAAGCTGTCCTTTTCGGAATGGACTTTGCCGTCAACCAGCGTGCTGAGGGTCTCTACGTCTACCGAATCTACGACGATTTCTGGTATCTACACCAATCTGGAACACTCTGTGCTACTGCATGGCATGAAATGAACAAATATGCCGCATTAGTCGGAATCACCTTCAATGAAAAGAAAACCGGAGGGGTTTGCGTTGGCGGGGAGCTGGAGCCAAGCCTGCCTCGAGGTGCTGTGTCTTGGGGTTTCTTGGTGTTCGATGCGGAACAAGGTCGATTTGCAGTCGATCAAAATACGGTCGATGGACATATACAAGAGTTGAAGAGGCAGTTGGAAAAGCCGAAATCGGTGTTTGGATATGTGAACGCGTTGAACAAGGTATTTCTTTCTGTCTTTGGAGTATACATAAAAGTGGAACTAACTCTCATCTCTTTTTTCAGTACCTCGAATTCTTCCGTCGAAATTTCGGCCAACCAGCGCACTGCTTTGGACAAGTCCATCTAGATGAGGTCATCCAGACTTTTGAGCGAATTCAACGAGTGTTGTTTGAAGATTTCTCTGGATCTGTCGTTGAAAGAATTCGATCCATGGTGTTCGAACGATTTGCCGTCAAAGATATTCCAGCCGGGTGGTGTTATTTTCCTGTCTCTGAAGGTGGCCTGGAAATCGTCAATCCAATTATCAGCCTGCTCGCTACCCGCGATTACCTCGTTTCGTACCCTGATAGGCAGTTCCTTGACTGTATGAATGAGGATAAAGTAAAATACGGGCAAGCCAAGGTGGACTGGGTAAATGGAGCTGGGACACGGAACAAGCACAACCCTGAATCAAGTTTCATGCCATTCGAGGAATATGTTCTAGGCAGGGAGGACCGATTGGCGTACTGGGGAGATAAATGGAAGTACTTGCAGGAGGTGGCTTTCTCCGGATCGCCAACTTATCCTGAGGGGTACAGAAGCCATGGGAAGCCGGTGGTAGAGGAGTGGATTATGGCGCTTTATGCACATGAGATCAAGAGGTTCTTCGGTGGACTAAAGATTGTTGAGCCAACTCTTATACCTGTCGGTATGCTGTCGGTGTTCAGGACCGCAAAAGTTGCTTGGGACTCGTGAATGTTGGGGAACAACATTATATGGGTTTGATAATGACCACTCGAAGCGGTTATGGTACACCGCGGGCGGGGGTCTGCATAGTAATATGCGAAGAAGTACATAATGCATTAAATAAGATATTGCAGCTGCGTTTACAAGAATTAGGTTGAAGTGGAATGTATGTACATCAAATCTGTTAAGTACACTGTTTACTTGAGTCAGCAAAGGTTGTCGTGGATTCAATGAATGGCCCGGACCGACTGCGATCTCACAAGCCGCCGCCACGAAGAACTTTTTCCCCTTCTGTCAAATCAACGCTTGGAAGGCTGTGGTTTGCTCAAAGTCTTCACTATGACCGGTGGCGGCTTCGCTGTGCTTGATACCGGCTCTACGAGTAACGATGCAAACCGTTTCTCCGGCGTGTCTTACATTCGCGGTCCATCATGGCTACACATGCCAGCTCTAACCATCGGTTTACTCGGTATATCCATCGTTTGGTCAGTTGAAATGGCTTATGCCTCGCCATATCTTCTTTCTCTCGGTCTATCCAAATCAGCAATGGCCGTGGTATTCGTTGCTGGCCCTCTTTCTGGCTTGGTCATGCAACCGGTTATTGGGATTTTAACTGATTCCAACACGTCGAAATGGGGAAGGAGAAGACCGTATATGATTATCGGAACGATTTTGTGTGTTTTTGCCATGTCGTTGTTGGGTTGGACGAAGGAAGTTGCTGGGTTTTTTACTTCCGAGGTATGTGGTGAACGAAAGGCGCGTTGAGGTTGGAACTGATATATGGGTTCCGGGCACAGATTGGCCTGACATTATGGCTCGCTGTTTTATCAGTCTATCTGATAGACTTCAGTGTCAATGCAGGTTCTTGCGGTTATTCCTGTATCCATTAACGACATGTTAATTCGCTTCCGCAGTTATGGCAGTTGACCGCGCGCTTTTAGTCGATGTTCTACCTTCTATACTTCAACCTTCCGGGAATGCCTGGGCTGCGCGAATGGGAGGCTTTGGGAGCGTCGTAGGATATTTCGCGTACGTGAACTCAAGCGTGCTCGATTTCAACATGTCATCCTTTTACTCCGTTTACCTAGTGGAAACCTCGACTTACCTTCTCTGTTGCCTATATTCGGACATACTGAACTTCAGATTCTTTCTGTGGTCGTCAGTATAATTCTCTTGGGTAGTCATATCATCATGGCCTCATCCGTGAGCGAACGTGTTCTTCTAAAAAACAATGCCTCTGGAGCTGGTGGGTAAGTCCTCGTTATGAATGGACGTCTAGTATGTCTAATCCTCGTTCTGATAGTCCACTGGCAAAGTCTTTTACAACTGAAGTCAGAAACATGTTTGAGAATTTGTGGTCGCTTCCTAGGGTGATTCGACAAATAGTACGTTATACAGATTTTTTTCTATATGCGCCCATGCTAAGGCAACGATGACCTTCAGTTCCTCATACAGTTCTTGTAAGCAAAACATCACCTGTCGTCCTCCTCGATTAATACTCGAAATAAATCCTGGATTCCTCAGTGCCTGGATCTCTTGGTTCCCAGTTTTGTTCTACTCAACTCTGTACATCGGAGACCTCTACAAACGAGCCTTCTTCGCAACGGCTATTTTAGTTCCTCCACCAGAAATATCCGAAGACTCTTTAGCTGCGCTCGATACGGAAGCTACGCGTATAGGATCTCGGGCTCTTTTTTATTCCTCCTTACTTGCGCTATTCATGAACGTTGTTTTACCGTTCTTTACTACAGAAGCGTCTTCGAGTTCGAGGAGGAGGAAAGAGGAACGCCTCAATAGCGCTGGATTTTCGAGTGCTGGAGATGTACGGAGCCCGATTACCAGTGCCAGACATAATAATATGGACCGTTCCTGGTGGAATAACCTCGCAATTCCAGAGGTGCTCAAAGTACATCTTGTCAGCCTTTGGGCTGTCAGTCTAGGAGTCCTGGCATCTTGTATGATAGCTACTTTGTAAGTCAGCTCGTGCTGTGTGCTGGCCCAGAACTGAAGCGATTCTGTCTACTTTAGTTTTACTTCGTCAGTGGCAGGTGGTACAGCCTTAATTACAATCACAGGGTTCTCATGGGCCATCACTCAATGGGCTCCGTTCGCATTGGTGTGTAATCTTCTCCGTTTTCAATATTCCTTTTCCAGAGCTCACATTCTTTTCCTCCTATATAGCTCGGCGAAGCTATCCTAACCGAACCAGCGTCAAGTAGTGTACATGAAGCAGTGGGTATTAGACTAGTCGATACGCGTTCACGGTTATCAATGCAGGGAAGACGGCGAAGCTCTGAGAGTCGACGGGAGCTCGCTCTATTAGACAGACAACAGCAAGGTCGCACCAGTGATGAGGGTAATGACGGTGACGACGAATCAGAGACGATATTTGTCGCTGGCGAGGCATCCGATTCGGACTCTGATAGTGGCCATGCGCAGAAAGGCCAGTTTGAGAGAGAAGAGCGGAGGAAAACGTTGCTTAGGCTTGGCGAGGCAGGTTCAAGCTCTGTGAATGTTACTCCTGCGGTAACAAATTATCGGGAAGATGATGAAGATGTATTGGATGAAGGCGCGGTACTTGTTGGTCGCCCTAGAGATGAGGAGGAAGGTGAGGAGGATGAGGACATGGATGAACATAGTGGTGGCGGGTTGAGTGCGAAAGCTGGGATAATCCTCGTACGTTCTTCTCCTCAATCTCTCGCTCTTTCTACCTACTTACAAACGTCGTAATGTTTATTCTCATGGCAATATATCTCACAGGGCATCCACAACATATTCGTCGTCATACCGCAATTTCTCGTCACAGGTCTTTCTTCTATCATATTCGCATTAGTAGATCCTGCGAAGAGCGTCCTGCATGGGTCACATCCGGGTGGAACGTTAGGTCCTGCTTTGAACCATACGATATTAGGAGGTGCTATTCCCAGATATATAGTACGGGACGACACAGAGGACGAACTGGAGATGATCCAGGAACTACAAGCTTCAGCGACCTCGAACTCTGTTGTGTATATTTTTCGGTATGTGTGTCCTACCCTTATCTCCTTGTTGATTCGACTGGATTCCTCCGTCTTCATGTTGGTGACTTGTGCTGATATCCCGTCATTTATGGCAGGGTCGGTGGAATCTCAGCTCTCATAGCTTTTATTCTTTGTTGGCGATTGGCGAGAGAGTTGAGGCATCGTTAAAGCGATTATCAATCAGGGGTCTGACAGAGGGTCAAGACTACAAGGACGATATCAGGACTGTATTTTTTTTCACCTTTCCGCAGACGACAAATACGTAGGTACCGTATGAATCTTTTACTTCTTCTAGCTAATCAATTTTCGATCATCGATGTTGGGTGACAACTAAAAAGGACAGGACAACAAAAATGAACCCAATCTAAATGGACTACTTTGTAGTAGTGGCGGATATGTACGTTTGGTGAAATTCATTTTGGAGTTGATGACGGAGGTTTAACAAAAAGACCAGGGAAAGGGATTGAGGTATGTTCTTGGATAGCGTGCTTCGATTAAAAAGTTAACGAGCGAGAATAAGAACGGGAGGTGCTGAAAGTTTTACTAAACTAATAGTATGAATGACCATTTTTTACTTTTACCAGCTGTACCCTTACACCCTCTCCTTGCATAATCCTTACTCCCTAATACCCACAGTCTGCCACTCTTGGGTTTCCTTAAACGACATTCGGATTGTTCCGTCCCTTTCTGTAGCCCATCCTTCGTCAACTATGTCTTTGAGAGCGAATTGCAGTGGCCTCGTCATCCATCCAATTGTCATCTGAGCGCGCAGGAGCACCGGCACTGACACCGACAACATTGACGTCGACATTCCCGTCACCTTGGCTCGTACACCCCAGTCCCCAGTCCATGCAACCAGAGGCAAATTTTCTCTACTGCAGGCATTGAATATCAAGAATCGAGTTATTGGGAACGGAGAGCCCGTAAGTGAGCACTCCTGATTGCGGGAAAGGCTAAGCCTATATTTTCCTATAACTTGAGCGACATTTTGAAAACTCAAACTTTCAAAACACTTGCTCTCGCACACACACAATTACTGCATCAAAGTTTTTTTCTGCTGCCATCTACCGTGTTTTCCAATACTCGTATCCTCTCTCCGTCGACATCGATGAAGACGGCCCTATCTGCTCGCGATGCTCTCTCCCTTTCATACTTCGATCCCCTCTCTTTCGCTCTCTTATTCTTAATTTCGGATCTTATTGACCCGGAGTCGGGGGGATAGTATCGAACTTGAACTATCGTCCGATGGGTGGAGATCCAAGTCGTGTTTGTGTTTGGTTAACACAAGAGTAAGAAAAGGAAATGCCTGGAATGTAATACAGGTTGCAATGGACTACATCAGAATACAACTGGATGTATCTCTTCGTATCCACCAATATACAGATACATAAAATATGACATACATGTACAGTCGACGGTCATTTGCATACGCCGTTATAGTTTCCTTTAGTGACCACTTCCATGTTCCCCTCAAACTTGATATAACCCGACCTATCAGGTATTGAAAGTTCATTGATATCCAGCATCCCTATTCATTCGTTAGTTGGATTTCGTACTGAGTAAGGTGCACCTACATGCGTAGTGTTTGCCAGCATCCTTGTTATCATTGTCCCCGGTCCGGGATTCATACTCCCACCAAGCTGTACCTTGTGCAACAAGTTGTATGATTCCAGTACTTGGTATCGTACATTGTTGGACGACTTCCTGATTGGGGACACAGTCCATTAAATCTACCCTTGACACTCTAGAGAGATGAATGGCTTACCTTGGCTTCGCACTTGTCACCTTCGACGGAGGCCATTGTAACAGTGAGCGTTGTTTGGGCTGTATGTTGGGTCATGAAGCTTTGACAAATTGATTTGGTAATTACGCTCGTAAGATGAACAGTTTTGTTGGCTCATACCTCTGGGTCTGTGTGTTAGTTATAGTTACAGACGTGGTGAAGAAGTCGAAGAGGTCGGTGATTGCGGGAAAGCCGACTTGGGTTTGGAACATGTCGCTCAACCCCATGCTCGCAGCACCTATCGCACGCAAGATAGATCGCCCAGTATTAGAAGAGGAGTTTGGAAATTGGAGATTCAAAGTGACATACTGCTGATAGTATATTGAGCAGTAGTCTGGACACCCTGCAATACCGTGACTGCGACTGTAATGTCAAAAGTAAAGGTCAGGTGAAGAAAGGGTCGGTTCGTAGATATCTTACATACCTGTTCCATTAGTTCCTGTGAGTGTACCTTGCGTATCCGCCGTAGTTGGCTGACAGTAATGAGATTTAGTTGTTCCAGCTGTACGATATCAGCGATGTGGGAAAAAAGACCATGTTCCCGAGTACATACCGTTGTATGTGACTTTAGCTGGTTCGTTGACACAGATCAGCGCAGAATGCCCAGTGAACTAAGTTGATGTTAATGCTGACAAGTGATAGCAGGGACATATATATGAAGATTCGTACATGCTCGTCATTTGTCTTGATTGTGTATTTGCCCTTGCCATGTTTGTGCTTAGCTTTCTGAACGAGCTTATTAAAACCCGGAACTAAACAATTGTGAGTTTATATTCTGAGCCACTATTTTTATGAGACGCACGCTGCTTTAGATCGTTCACCGACAAGTTTTGGCAATTCGAACCAGCATCTCGACGCTCAATCAAAGTTTTGCCAGAAAAAAACTTGGGATGAGGAGAAGGATGAGGGTGAAGTACATCCGGTGAATTTTGTTGTTGAATGAGGGGCATAGCTGAAACCCTCATGGGCTGAACAGACATAATAGCGAGGGTCCCGAGCTGAGGCGAAGGTGTGATTAGCGTTGTCAACAAACACCTAACCACTCGATACGCACGATAACGAGAGCGAGAGCCTTGAAAGAAACCCCATACATGAATAACGAACGATAAAGTGGATGCTCTGCCAGAGAGATCGAAGAAAAGAGACACTGCCTGAGAGACTCGGATCACGCTTGCATACGATAATGTGGGGTTTATATCCATCCGCGGGGACGAATGATCGCCAAAAAGTCGCATATACCTGTGCAAGCAATATGCGATTTTTGGTCACTTGATAAGTCCAAATGGCAATTTGGTTTTATCGCACTCGCTAGGTCCGGTGATAATATGCTTTGAAGGCTGTCCCGGAGTGTCCTGGGCGTCGCAATGCGTTTCACTGCAGCGACTTTCTTTCGACAATAACAACTCTGAACAAGAAAGTTCTAAGCACACCTTAGAGCTGTTGTTGTATGTAGACCTACGTGGGGCCATGTAGATGGGCACTGTATTCGTTATCCAAAGTGATTGCTGGACGTATGAGAATGTGGGGAACAATACAATTGAGTAACAGCCAATGGCATGGTCAGCATTGGGTAAGCGAAGCCAAATCTAGCCAAACTCGCGCATTTGCGTCGGTAATTTCCTAGCTTTCCGAGGTTGCCGGAGGGCCGGCTTTCGCTACAACTTTCACGTGCACGGTCCGCAGGACCGCTGATTAGTAATTTCCTTAGCCGCCCTCAGCCTGGCAAAGCCCCGCAACCTCCTGTTTTGCTTCGCCAGTGTGCTTCGCTTTCTTTTTGTTTCTATGTACTGTGATATCGGGCAGTTGGCGTTGGATAAAAGGTACATGTTTCTCGCACACCCGTCGTCGTTAATATAATCATAACACAACAGTCAGATTCACTAAATTTTTAGACTAAATAACCACGCGTTGTAGCGAGTATAGGCTGCTCCAACTCATAGTGTAGGCTTCAACTGAAATCAAAACACCTTCTCATACTCGAATGCAAATGTGTCTTCGTACGCAATATGCAGTCTCGTGGGCTGCCATTAAACATGTGTGCGCCTTGTGTTTGCTTCATGCCGACCTTTCAACTCTTTGTCCTCCTTCCCATTCTTTGTCCTTCAACGGTGATGCCCTGCACATTGAGGTCTTTATCTCCTGAATTATAAAGAGCCCCACTCAGAGGCTTTGATTTCACTTCCTCTCGCTCTACACGACTTTTATGACCCATTTATGATAGTGAACTTACGATTGTTGCACGACCTGTCCATTAACATGAACCAACGAAGCGAAGGTTCAGAGTATGATCCATTCCCAAGAAAACGATACCTGCGTAGACAATGGAAGTTATTCAAGCCGGTGAGCTTCCTCGAGCCTTAATTAGAGTGCCCCATCTTTACAAATTTGCCTGTAGCATCTCCAGCGATCGGATTCTTTGCCTGATTTTTCTCTGATTCCGAACGCCCACCCGCTATTTACTTGCAAGCACTGCAATTTCTCAAATGCAATTGTCGACTTGTGTCTCTGGTGTCCTCTTGCGAGCGCAGAGGTGGAGCAGGATGATTTAGATATTCAATTTAGGAGGCGTAGGGTCAGCGCTCCCGCTTTTATGTTGTACTGGCAGCCTCTTCGCCCCAGGATCAGCAATCGAACACTCCGCCTGACGCCGCCGATAGCTACGGCACGAACACTACACAAAAGCTCCGATTCATCTTATCCTACCAATTCCGAAATAAATATTTCGGTGGCAAATGATACAAGTTTTTTGTATTCATTTGGACCATCACCACCTCTCGAAGAATATGTGAATATTGATGGCTTAGTGTTGCAACGACGAGATAGCATAGTTGCCAGTCTAGGTTGCGGCATCGTCACAGCAACTGTCCGACCTGAAGCGCAGGTTCGTCTGTTTTCTCTTATTATGCTCATTTGCGACAGTCTAATCATTACCTCATCTTTTCGTTAGCCCACTTTCGTCGCCAGTTCGTTGATCCCTTCACGCGAAGTTGACCCAAACGTCTCGTGCTACCAGCCTCAATCGGGCGCAACTTCCGGTAAAGCGGCTGTACATGTCGACCAATATCATTCTTCGAAACTTTCAACGGCAAAATTCATTCGTGCAAATCCTCACGTCGATATGTCTCCTAAACCCCCTCTTCGGCGAAAAAAGAGCCAGCTCATATTGCACATGTCTACGCCTCCATCACAGAGCAAGAACACATTGACAGTTCCGCCTGGACGACAACGCCCACATTCTCAACCCGCAGTCTCTTTATCCACTGCCTCTGCTTCTCAATCAGTACTGTTACCCATCACAGATCTTAACCACCACATGCGGGCTCAGCCTCGAACCCAAGCAGACCTGCATCAGCTTCAGCTCGGACACCCGAATCGGCCATATTACACTGCCCTTCGGAAAAACATGTCTCCACCGAGCATGCCCCTTCATTTCGCTTCTCCATCTCCTCAATCAGCTGTAAGACCGTTATCACCCTCACCCTCATCGAGGCTCTCTCAGACATCTTCACCAGCGTTTCAACCTCCTTACCCGGCGTCATTCTGTGATGACAGCCATGAATTTTCCATAGCCGAATTCTCGCAGTTTTCACCACTTGGCGCGACGACGAGTACTCCCTTCAGGCCTTTTGGAGTTGTCCCCTCTTCACCGTCTGCGCATGACTTTTCACCTCCCAGTAGGAGATCATCATTGGCGTTATCGGGGTTCCGATTACCGTCGATAAAGGGCAGGTTTCGTCGCAATAGTGAGACTGCGTTTTCGAAATCCGATGAAATGAAGATTCGGCTTGCTCTGGCGAGGAAGGTGGGTGGTGAGACGGGTGTGGAAGGTGATGAAAGATATGTGTATCGTGGTGGAGGCATGACGAATGTCAAGACGCATATGCGAAGGTTGAGTAGAGGGTTCAAAGATTTCGTTATGATCAACCGAAGGTCGTAGATTTGAAAGCTAGCTATAATACTCAAGCAGACTGGACCACAGGACGATTCCTAGAATGACGGACTCTCATTAGTCTGTCTGTACTTCCATTAGTGTGCTGCAATCAGTCTAGTTTCACGAAGAGAATCAAAATCGTTGAGAACAAGATACATTGATTGGGATTTGTTATTTTATACAGAGACCTTTCGGACACACAGTATTGCTGTTACTACAGGTACTACAAATATCGACGTTTTGTATATGTCGATTTACGAGATGGTAATTTTCTTTGGTTTCTCCTCCGCTGTAGCCTTAGGAAAAGTGACAGTGAGAACACCGTTCTCCATCGACGCTTTGATTTCTTCCTCCTGAAACATTGTCGTAAGAATTTTTCAATGAACTACCAGGTGACCACCTAAACTTACCTTGACACCTTGAGGAAGCTGCAATGTACGGGAGAATTTGCCAATGCTCCTCTCCCTCACCGCGTACCCGTCCTGCTCGTGTTCTTCAGATACCTTGGTCTCCGCGGAAACAGTCAGACGACCGTTATGCATATCGAGCTGGATTTCCTCCTTCTTCACACCGGGGAATTCAAAAGTCGCGGTAACGAGGTTCTTTTCTTTGTCTTCATGGAGGTCCATCCTATCAAAACGATGTTAGCTTAACAGTCCTATAATAAGCGAGGAAGATGTGAGGCAACTTACTTGGGCCTTATGAACCTCGGCAAGTCAGGTCTCTCGGTAGGAGCTTGGCTTTGACCTTGGTTTCCGCGGGATGCGAGAGCGCCAAAGGCGTTGTCAAAGAAGCGATCCCATTGGTAGCTTGGTTCGTAAAAGTAGAGAGACATTTTATTGAGCGTAGAAGTTGTTTGTTAAGTTGTGAGTTGTGAGTTCGTTGATAGTAAGTGGCCTTGCAAAGTGGTCTTATATACCTTCAAGCCAAAGATGAAGACTTTTCTCGAACCATCTATGATTGAGGTCATGATGTCAGTAATGTCGTCTGCTTGACCGTCATGCTCATCAAGACTGGAAGAAATGAATTGACAGAACGTTCTGGACGACGACAAGAAAGAAGTAGGGTTCAGCTTAGTAAGCGCTCGTCCGCTAATTGAAGTGTGGCGTTCTCGAACCTTCGAGCACTCTAGAGATAATAATGAGTATTTTCGACTTCGAGTTGACTGTAGAACGATCTAGAAAATGAGCAGTGCTTTGAAATTAAGCCTTCCTGCCGTTTCAAGTCCCGCAAAAACTCACAAATCACCACATACAACTTCAGGTTCATCGTGTCCATTTACTTTTACGAGCCCTTCTACAACATTGACCGTGTATTTGACCGGCTCTTCGAGACTGCTTTCCCGCAGAATGGAGAAAGCTCTAATGCGGCGGGGAGGCCAATACATCCAAAGTGAGTATCAAAAATTCGTGATGATCCTGGTACCCTAACTGACATCTGGTGCAGGATGGACCTCCATGAGAACGCCTTGAAGAACACGGTCACCGCGAATTTCGAGCTCCCGGGCCTCCGAAAAGAGGATGTCAACGTCGATGTCCACGATGGTCGCTTGACGATATCGGGTGAGACAAAATCTTCCTCTGAGCACCAAGAGGAAGGATACGCTGTCCGTGAAAGACAATCTGGCAAGTTCTCGCGTATGTTGTGGGTACCTCGAGGTGTAAAGGTAAGTAATAATTGTCAAAGTAACAAAGGAAGGGATACTTACGAACACATTCGATTTCAGGAGGAAGACATCAAAGCCTCGATGAACGATGGCGTTCTGACGGTGACGTTCCCAAAAACGATCCCAGAGCCCCAACCAAAAAAGATTACCATCTCCTAAAATCACGAATGTCAGGCAAAAAAACGTATGTCACCTAGGATAATGATGGGAGGACAAGGACTTCCAACTGATGATAATAGTATACTGTAGCATTTCCATGTAACATCTGCCTATTTAGTTAGTACAATTTGCTCATCTTCATTGATGAGCGATACAACGACAAGAAAGTTTAGAAAGTAGATTTCCTACAGAAGATCAGAGTACAAAGTTGTCAGGAGTCTGATGACCAATATGGATCATTGAACATGTTTTCTTCGTCGTCATCTTCTTCTTCTTCTTCTTCGTTCCCCTCTTCTTTATCTTCGTCCTCTTCTTCTTTCTGTTCCCCCGGTGCATCTGCGAACCCAATCGAGGACTTCGATTCAGAATCCTGCTCTTTCCTCTTATATATAAAACCTAAGCCAAGCAATGATGAAATTCGAGCAATGTCTTTATCTGGACCATTGAGCCCATGTA
The DNA here is from genome assembly GCA_028011325.1 of Lentinula lateritia. NCBI lineage: Eukaryota > Fungi > Basidiomycota > Agaricomycetes > Agaricales > Omphalotaceae > Lentinula > Lentinula lateritia. The sequence goes on from JANVFT010000043.1 coordinate 250,971, forward strand.
AAGTCACTTTTTGTAATCGAGATATTTCGGTGCTGCTCCAATTCGGAGTTTCTGCCGCTTCACGTTTCTCAACAGCAACTGCCCGCGAGAGAATCATCTCCGTTAACTTTGAAGGCCAATTTTCGATATCTTTGTCATAGGTGATTTCGAAGTGTGTAAGTTTTGGAAGTAGGAGGGCGGATCCTTGGTAGCTGGAGTAGACCATTTCCTCCAGCAGTTCATCCAAATTGAACAGACACGAATCAATTCTGAAGGAGGTGATAATAGGAAGCGCTCGCAGGATTTCAATCAAGTCCCTACTAACACGAGACCCCCATTCGTCGCTACACTGGTGTAGGGTCAACGAGGACAATGAAGTATTAGAGCGCTGCAGTAACGCTTTGATATCCGTACTACAGTAGCCAAGATCATGGCCAAAGTGACGAATGGTCAACTGGTCGAGACAAGGTGCGGTAAGACATTGTAGGAAGGATAAACGATTACCGACGATTTTGCGGGACGATATTTCGAGTGAGCGTAATGCAGGAAACACAAAAGATGTGATCTGGGCGAAGCCGGGATAGATAGCGTAACGACTCGGGGTGTCAAAGAATCTCAGTTCGATGAGATTCTTGGCCTGGTGGAATATGCTTGCGTAAACGTTTGAAGAGACTTCCGGCCTGTCGGTGATTGTTAAAGAGCATAGTTGTTCCATTGGAAGCACAAATGCGTCTAAGATGGATAGAGAAGGGTTCGCTGAATCATTAAAATCTTGAACGGTTAGATGACGCAACTTCAATGCTCCTATAAATGTTTGAACCTTGTGAGGAAATGGGTATGCAACTTCTTCGGACGGGTTTCGCTCTCTATATGAGGTGGAAGCGATGGTCAGGTTTTCAAGGCCTGTGAAAGAGTCGCGTGGTAGGTTGAAAAGGGGGAGATACGGTTTCAAGTCGCCGTGCAAATTTAGAGTCCAAATTCGACTTCGACACTGGGGTTTCAAAACGTACTCCAGAATTTGACCTGCTCTCGCAGTCCATTCTGAGGGCACAGGGTCCAAGAGTTCCGTAGAAAGGTTCAGGTGAATGTTTAACGGAAGACCTCGACTTCGACAGATCCAATCTTTAACCCAACTGACATCCTCCTCAAACACTAGCTCCGGGTACTTATCGATGTCAAAGTATAGTACGGACCAAATTTTGGGTGTCGCTATTGCAGCCTTTCTCCAAGCTGCAGAAACACGACAAAAGCGACATAGGAGGCGAACTTGAATTCGCGCGTCTTCCTCCGAGAAGAGGGCTTGTTCAAAAATTTCAGAGAGTACATCTAGCGAAAGTCGACGGATGGGAGCAAGGAGATTCACGACCGAGTTATGTTCATAGAGTTTCGCTGCTCTTTCTTGTAGTAAAGGGGTTCTACGAGCCTCGTACGCACGTTTGAGCTCGTCTAGCTGATCATCAAGACCATCTATATGATTCTCCAGCCTGAATATCCTTTTTTTAAGGAAGGATTTTTCGGCTTTGTCGAGCCATATTCCGAAACCTTCGATTTGAGGCCGGGAAAGATACTGAGCCATGATGCATGATGCATGACTAGTGGGACGAAGAAACGCACAGAATTTGAATTGAAATTAAGCGCCTGATGGCCTAATCTTATACAAAACGATTGCAGATCGAAAATGTGGAAGAAGTCTCTGCATACATCGTGCTACTACATCAACAGGGACAAGAAAAAAGCAAAAATATTTCGAACAATGCTCCCGCGCGGTTTAGAGCTACGCGACACGCTGCGTCTTGCCCATTCCTACTGGTACTCATATTGAAGGCACTGGATCACATCCGAGGCTCCTTTTAGTGCGTACGCCATCTATATAAATCATGTCGATAGAGAAACACCACTAACGAAACGAAACACGTACGCTTGTCAATGTAGGATTAGACGCAGTTGAATCTGGAATGACATTGTTTCCTCCGACCCAGAGATTCGAGAATCCCCATACTTTCGAGCAAGGATTGGCTACGGAGGTTTTACTGTCGCTTCCGACACGTGTGGTCCCCTGGATGGTGGTGAGATATTCAGTCGGTATTAAGGTAGAGAGTTTCCAACGGAGCAGTCTCGACTTACAGTGATGTGCATTGCGAGACCAGGTTCCTATGTACGTTCGAGAAAATGTTAAGATTATCAAAGCGAGAGTATTGGAAGTTATCACCATGAACTGCGGCTCGGAGCCGGGAAGGTAGCCACCAAGACTGTTAGCGACGGTAGTCATGTCGTTCATCATCCTGGAAGGAGGAGTGAAGATATCAGTTAGCGAGTTGAGCACCGCAGCAAGTTAAATACTTACTTCTGATCACGGTCGCGGTCTTCATCAGTGCGCACTACATGGAACTGTCCGAAAAAACATGATCAGTATCAACTGGACAACCTCGAAGAACAAATACGCACCGTAGCCTGTGGCATCCCATAAACGTCCGTATGCTCCGGCCTCTCCTCCGGCTTTGCCTTGTTACTAAACTCAACTCTGTTGTTTTCCAAGATATCCCCTTTCCCAAAGAACCGCAAATCCACCACGACCCGTGGGTCGCTCCTGGGTCCTACATCCCCGTACGAGAACGCGTCTCGGTGGATCTGGGCATGCCAGGGAAAGGCAGAGGAGTAGGGGATCATCACCTGTGGGTCGAGGTCGCGGAATGGGATAGGGAGGGGGTCAAGAGGGTGTTTATTGCGGTGCTGGGCGATGAGGGCTTGCCAGACAGGGTTCTGCGTGTTTTGGATGTTTTGGATGGTCTTTTTGCTGAGGACAATCTATTCGAGAGAGCAAAGGGGAGGAAAGGAGTTTGTGAGTGGGAGAAGGAGAGAGAGAAAAGGCAATCGTCCAAACCTGACAGAATGCCATAGATTGCTCAGTAAGGTAGCGCCCTAAAGCAGGGGGACGGATATCACTGTTGTATAAAATTTGAGGAGTGCACACTGCTCCGCACGCAATGACATATGCCTGAGATATGTAGAATTTTGAGAGAATGGTAAAGTGACCCGTGAGATGATCATACCCTTGCATGTACGAGAACATCTCTGTCCGTCTTTAAATCTCTCATCAAGACACCAGCAACTGTCCCAGGGAAACTCGGATGAACGATCAACTGAGTAACCCGATGTTCTGATGCAATCGTGAAACGCGGATCGTTGACTATATCACCCAAAACCGTATTGGATCCAGACCAAGTGACAAATCCGGATTCAGCCTTTGAGTGGGGCTGGACAGCCAGAGGAATAGATCGAATATTTCGGTTGGGGAAAGAGGTAGTTAAGATATCTTTGACAGTTGTGTGGCGGATTGATTTGTCGAAGACGGTAGAATCAACTTTGACGAAGTCTCGAGCACGGGCGAGGAGAGAATCGAGCTCGTTTCGGGGGATGGGACTCGAAGTGGTTTCTTCAGAGTGGGGAGTGGCTAGAAGGATGGTTGATTGTGGGTGAACTCATAAACGATGAGCGCGTGGGAGAACTTACGGCAGGCACAAGTCCAATGAGTAGCCATACCTCCTACAGCTCTAGTAACGGCAGTGGCACCAAGGTTGTCTTCGCGGGATTGTTGAGGATTTTGACCGCAGATGACAAGTTGATTTTGTTTCGAGTTGATAGGAGGAGTCCAAGAGTTCCCGCCAAGAGTGCTTTGATGGGTATCGCTAACAGGGATGGAGACTGGTTGGAGTGCGCCTTGGATGACATGCACGAAAGCGTCTATGTCTTTTTGATACCTGCAAGTGTTTGGATCAGTATCAAAGTGTTATAGAGTGCCCATACGATGAGCACATACTTGACTGCATTCTTCAAATGAGCGCCAACGACGGGACTCTCTTGGGCACCAATCTCAGCCATATATACAGCGTTCCGAGGTCGGAGAACATCGCTGTCACATTTTTCCAAGATCTCGCGAGCGTAGGTGCACCTGCTAAATGTTACTAATGACAAATATAAATCATATACACGTACCCTATGGGTCCACTTCCAGCGATAAAGACGTCACACTGAATTATACGACGACGCGGAGGGGTAGTAGTGCTGCAGGATCGTGTCTCCACAGGTTCCGGAGAGCCAAAGTTTGCGAACCGGGCGGCTTGAGTTCCCAAATCTGCGACGGGCTCGAAGCCCGCTGTCCTCACGTTCTGTTCGCTTGTGCTGGAGTCAACGAACGAATGTACATTATTCTCTGCATCGAGGAGAAAATCGAGTGCTTCGGCATGCGAGATACGAGTGGATTCAGTGGCCATTGGGTAAATTGGAGTCGTTTTTTTGCAGCCAAATTGCGAAAGACCCAGGCCTAATTATATGATCCTTCAAATTGTCCCGGGATCTTCATTACTGTAAAACAGGAAAAGATTGTTGCCTATCGATTAGAACGCGTCTTTTCGGAAGAAATTGCGTGATGATAAATACTTGGAAGCATGATAAACTGGAGATGCAAGAGATATGAAATCTTAGCAAGATCAACAAAGATTCTAGTAAAATTAACAGCCTGAACGTTGCTGGCGTCGATCGTTCCAATGCTTGTACATGTTTGTGTACTTCTATTTCTGGTCACTCTCCTTCATCATCTTCTTTTTAAACATCTCCTTCTACTCTACATACCGCCTGCCAACTACGCTATCTGTACAAATATATCGATAATCGATAAATTCCACTCGAACTGTTCGGTCATTTTATATCCCAACGCGTTTGCGAACTCGGTGGATGTGAATATGAAATGAAGCTTAGAGGCAGGTCAAAGACTACATAGTCTATACTCAGAGAGAAGGTATGGCAGTTCTGCTTTGTCGATGACCAATGCTATATCTGATAACGATAACAACGCAAAATAGATGCATCCGTGTGAATGAATGAACTGCAAGATCGTATTAGTGCGACTGAAATCAGTGCTCGCTTGGTACATGTGTCGACTGAATGAACTAAATAGACCATCAGCCAGGAAATAGAAATTCAGATTCAGACACCAGATACATGCTAGTCTTGATATATTGCACTGACTACAGCCAACCGTCCTCCTCATTACTCTTGCTCCCAAGTCCCTTCTTATCTGATCCACCTCGTTGACTCGAGACCTGATGACGCACAGCACCGTTCAATCCAGCTGTTGTTTTTGGTTCGCTGGTTTATCGATTGAAATGAACACTCATGGATAGACCCGTACAATACAGATGTCTGGATATCGATGCAGGACACCAGGTCACAGGTATTATGGAGCTTGGAGGACGATGACCATGAGTTTGAGCGTTTATCATTCTCTAACAAGATCATATTCTTGGATGTGGACGTGAATTTTCCACGAGAAAATTCGGTGTCTATTGGAGGACTCGTGTTGTGGTTGAACGATTTTTAAAGAAAGTCGTTACGAATCCAAAGCTTCAGACCTTCAAATTTTGGCAGTCTCTTTTTTTCTTCTAGACCTTCAACTTGCAAAAATGCATGCGTTCCAACCAGTAGCCATCCAGACCTCTCGCGGGGACGGATACTTCATCGAAGCATTCCCTTTCAAAAATGACGGAGGTCAATCTCCTCCTAATGTAATCGCTTATGGACTTGGTGGCTCGCAAATCAGTGTTGTCTCCATGTTCGTGAACCCGTATCCCAAAAGGTGAGTTTCCTTTTAGAAGTTTCTCCTTCGCCTTCGTCGCGACTTTGGGTGATACAAGGACGACTGAGTTTTATTGGATACTGACCGAATCGGTTTTATGTTTTTCTACCAGTGAAGCGAAAGACTGGGAACAAGTGGATATAGCCAGACTGCGTTATCCTGTCGGAACAACGTAAAACTTTATTTTCCGTGGTCGACCATTTGATCGATTGATTGTACTACTTAGCTATGCGGATATCACTGGAAACGGATTCAACGACGGTGAGGATATTATCGCGTTATTTTTCAATATGCTGAACATATTGACTATAGCCATCATCACGGACGAATATGGTCCCTCTATGGACGACCTGTGGATGGACGGCGGACGTATCGTCTGGCTCCAGAACCCAGGCAACTCAAAAACAGGAAATTGGCGTCAACGATTTATTGGTAGGAGCCCAAGTATGCACCGCGTGAAAGGTATGAATAGTGCCCTTCCTGCAGAAGCATCTGTGAGCTAATCGTGGTACGACAAATTAGCCGGGCATTTCACCACCAGAGACAGAGTTCAGGTCGCCGGGTTCCCGATTATCGTCAGAGCAGGAGATCGAGTCTCCCCCGCCCCCGTTGTGATATATACCGCGCCAGAGTTCCCAGAAGACAATGAACAAGGGTGGGAGGAGGACATCGCTTTTCCAGATTCGTTCAGACTCGTACATGATGTCGATAGTAACTGTCATCTTTCCCGATCCTTCGAAGCTTTAAAAATTTAACTCTTTTTACTCCCCTAGTTGTGAAATCCACAAACGGCGGTTTGGATCAAATATTACTTGCAGGACGTGAAGGTATCAACCTTATTTGGTACGATGAGACTTGGCAGACGTGGAGGTCTAAGAACCTCGGCTCTGGGCTTGGACCGTCTCCTGAGAATCCATACTGGGGCGCAGGATGCGGTAAGTGCCAAGATCACTGTTTTCAAAGTGGGCAGTATTGAAATTTGTTTGTTGGCAGTATCTCTCGGTAAAGTTGATACTGATTCGTCTGGCTATATCGGATCTGCTGAGGTCAGTAGTACCGATGAAGCCACTATATTTTTGTAATATTATTAACGGATAACAACTTGTACTTAGGGCTTCCACGGCAATCGCGTCTCGGTCTACGTCAAGGAAAAGAATGCCCCTCCCGGCGAGATCGCTAATGCTAAATGGACCCGGCACGTCTTGCACGATTTTGGTTCTCTCAACCCGAGACACGAGGGCTCTATCCATCATGTCATATGTGCAGACATTGATGGCGATGGCGTCGATGAGCTTCTGGTGGCTTGTATGGGCTCTAACCCACCATCTTGGGAGAGGACGGGTGTCTGGTGCTATAAACGTACGTTCATTACTAAAAGCCTCCTTTCCTCCTACATAGACGTTAGATTAATGGCTAACTTTGCATTACAGCTGTGGATCTCCAATCCGGCAAGTTTTCTAGGTTCAAGTTGTCCGATGATTCAGCCGCACGGATTGCTGTGGGTCATTTCAGATCGAGCAACGTTCTGGTATGTGAATTTATTTGTATTCCTAACTGTATATGTGATTATTGTTTAGGACTTCGCCACAATCTCTTACTCCGTACCAGGATATTTCGAGTCACCTAGTCCTTCGGTGATCTTACATGCAAGCTCCCTCATCACTGCCAAGAGACTGAACGATGAGGTCGTTTTCCGTGTTCCGCGTCCTCAGAATACCAAACTTGCGGACGAGGTGGCGTTCCTTGACGTAGCCAGTCGCAAGCTCTCTCTTGTTGTCGTCCCTCCGTTGACGCAATACAAAATTCAAGGGGGCGCTGGTCTCAAAGTCCTCGCTGGAAGAGGTATGTTAGAACCATTATATGTCATCAGTATCCTCACCGCCCCAACATCTATACGTATGTAGTTGTTTGGACCGACTTGAACAACACCCAGCAGGAACGCACCCAGGCCACCAATACATTCGCGGTTGTTTCCACCGTCGTTGATGCCAAAGATGGATATATTCATACTCGAAATGAAGGAGCCGTCTTTCTTTTGATGACCAGATCAGATACATCTGGTCAGCCACCATACTCTCACATGGACCAACTGAAGGCTCGAAACATCATTCCGACACACTTCTCTTCTACACTTCGGTATCTAGAGTTCCCTTGGGTCAAAGTTGAAGATCGTCCTTGGGCGAATGGGAGATTCAAGGCAAGTCGTTTCGTACAAGCTTTGATGCTGCCTAGAATTTACGCATTTATGTAGGATCTTGAATTCTACAACCTCACCGGGTTCCATGTCCGATACGACGATGATTCAGACGAGCAGCTCTGTCATATGCAGCTCTGGACAGCAGGCGTAGGCGTAAGCGCTGGATTCCATAATCACTTGGGAGAGCCGTTTTGTGAAATTCACGCGTGTATCGTAAATGGGACTGGAAAAGGAGGAATGCACTGGGCGACGGTTCCTGACGGGGACTTTGATCCTTCGAAGCCCGAGGCTGGGAAGACGGATAGTGTGGTTGTCCCGGATATGTACGAGCACGGTCCGTTATGGCGGACGAGGAGGGATGGACTGCCTAGCCTTAGGGATAATGGGACGGTTGATTATCCTTGGCACGGTAAGATACACATATATCCCAGCTCGAGGATCTCTGAACTAACGTTGGATAGCCTGGATCGCGGGTGGAAGATCCGGATCTTCTCCACAATCATTCGATGTATGGGTCGCCTTTGAATTTCCTCCACTTATCGCTCGTCGTGAGATACACAGTGAAGGCGTCAGCCCGAAGGATGGGGTTTATCGACTAGTGAATACATCGTCCAATATGGTCGCTGCTGTTCGCGATGGAGACTCAACTGACGGTACTCCAATTGTTACTCAACGCAGTAATGGACGATTGGAAGAGATGGCAAGTATACAGTGTTGTTATCGTTTGATCGATAGAACGTCTCAACGGCCTATTTGTTTGTCGATAGTGGCAAGTCAATTCCGTACCAGGGACCAACGTCTTCACTATGACGAACATGGCTAGTGCTTCGCAGGCAGGTGTAGCATGGCCGCCTGTTGCGAAGCAAGTTCTTGTTGGTACACGGTCCCATGCCGTTCTCGACACTACCTCGACGTGGTCAATTGTGGCAGAAGGGTCGAATGCATTCCAGAACTACCTACCTGCTTATCTTCCTTCTTATCGGTGAGTACGAAGATGATCTTGAATATTGACGCTTTCTTCGTGTTGATTTTCTCATCGATTTCTTTGCCAGGATTCAACTGGCGGGCACAGAGCTGACATGGACAACAACTGATGATCGGGTACGTTTCATTTCTTTCTCCCAGGGCTCTTGCCCTATTGTTCATTGACTTCTAACGTTATTTTGTTGTTGTATAGGTCGTACTAGCAGAAGGTTTCAGTCACTGTACACCAGTTTGGAGACTTGTCCAAGCACCTCCTTCGAGTGTCTAGAAGGAGGTTGCGGACTGATACATATTGTGACTCATTGTATGTACAAATGTATTAGTTTCCATCGAATGTCTGGATTATCTTGTCCTTGTGTTTTTTTTGTCGACTACCCCAATTTTCATCATTGCATCTACTTTTACTACGCGTCCTTTCCCCAACTGTCCTAATCATAACTGCTGCAAGTCCCTTGGTCCCAGAGCCTGAGATAGTGCTTGATATTGAGCTCATTTGTCAACAGCACGTCGGCATCTTACAATATATATCACCTTATAAGGTTATGTACATGTACATTGGCCAATGCTCTAAGGCGCTATAGCCAAGTGGTTACGGCGACAGATTAGAATATTCATTGTCAGATCTGTTCCTCTTTGAGGGCGCAGGTTCAAATCCTGCTGGCGTCGTGTCATGGTTCCTCTTGAACTGATTTCTATTGCTTTTTGTCGGGCCCAATTTCGTATTGGAGGACAGTCCTGGAATGATTTATAGTGTGTAGGCCACAGGCAGAAGACGAATGAGGGAGGAATGCCGCACGTTTCGTACCTTACACAAGTAGAACTAGACTTGGAAAAGAGAGGACCATAGGACAAGTAAAAGTGCAAAGGGTCGGTGACACGATAGTCCCTGAGGGGATATGATCTGAGCGCAGAGGCCGTCGAAATTCACTATAGCTCTCCGCCCAAAGCCTCTCGATATCTACGAAATTTTCTTCACTCATCGTGAATTCTGGCCCGCGAGACTACTCGATATCGAGCTATAACGACTAATAGTACTCCGAGTGGAAAAAAAAATCGACGAATGACCGGATGTGTTCCGCGGAAGGCGGCCGTGATCGTCGTGATCGGCCCGTTATCCGAAATCCACATCCGCCGTTAACGATGATTCTTGCTATAAACGCACCTTTTTGCTTTCTTCCGTTGCCTTCTTTCCTTCTTCCTCTTTCTCTTGCTCTACATCTCTCTGCTCTACTAAAACTGACCTCCAATGTCACTCCTCGTACCAAATGAATTATCCCTTCAATCAAAAGCTGCATACCTTCGCACTCTTCCGTCAATTCGTGAACGCTGCACTCGTGTCTTTGAGCTTGCCCAACAGGGCAAGTTAGAGTACTTTGATTATCATGAGGAGAAGGAAAAGCAGGTTGTTGAGTATTGTAGAAACATAATTACCGTGAGTCTTGGTCTCAGAAGGAAATCGAGCTGATGGAACGTGTTTGTAGCGCGATTTCGGGACGGATTACAGTAGAGTGAGTCTTCTTCGTTAACATTCCATATCATCAACATATACCCTTTTGGTCGAATAATCTATCTCATCGCTCTCTTTGACTATCCATCTAGATCCCACCCCACGGCCGCTGGCGCCACTTTGACCTCGGACTCAACCGCGTCGAACGTCTCCTAAACAAATGGACAACTGAACTCGGGACAGGTGAAAATGCGAAGAAAGAAAGCAGTAAACGCCTCGTGGACTTGTTCGTCGTTTCTGTACTGTTGGATGCTGGCGCTGGGAAAGATTGGGTTTATCACGAGAAGGATACTGAAGGGAATTACAGCAGATCTGAAGGATTGGCGATATGCAGTTTGCATATGTTTGAGGATGGACTGTTTTCTGGAGAGGATGGACAAAAGTGTAGAGTCGATGGTACGTTAGTGATCGCCGCGCCTAGTATCTTATTCCATCCACCCAACTATTCCCTCCGAATCCAGCAACTGGCCTTTCAAAAATAACTGCTACCTCCGTCGCTCAACACATGCAAGTCTCTGAGACAAACCCCATTGTCGGACTCGAAGGACGCACTTCTCTGCTCTATAATCTCAGTACCGCGCTGAAATCGAGCACAGAGTTCTTCGGAGAGGAAGGGAGACCAGGAAACATGCTTGGTATGTATTTCTTCAAGTTCACATCACTCACCGCAGTATTACTTGTATTTATCTGACATCCGACAGACTTCCTCGAGAGGCAATCCAAAATTTCCGAGTCCGGCACCCGCCTCGTTCCACTCGCTGCACTTTGGAACGTTCTCATCGACGGATTGAACCCGATTTGGCCCGCGTCCAGAACGAAACTCGGCGGAGTATCGTTAGGTGATGTCTGGCCTTGCGAAGCCCTAAAATCCACATCGTCTAGCGAAGGCGATGATCTCGTCCCGTTCCATAAACTAACTCAGTGGTTGACATACAGTCTCGTCGAAGCGATCACGCATACCATGAAGTGGGAGTTTGTTGGACTGGAAGATATGACAGGGCTTCCGGAATATCGAAATGGTACGGTCTTACTCTGATCTTTTCTCCCTCTACAAAATTCTGAGTATTCTGGGACGTAGGCGGTCTCCTCATTGACCTCGGCGTCCTCACACTCAAACCGAATGCTCTCCCTATCGACGAAACCTCTGGTCTACCTAAAGCAGCTCCAGACGATCCCGCGGTGGTGGAGTGGCGGGCGATGACGGTTGTAATGCTGTGAGCAATCTATGTTTGTCTGATTTCAACATTATTCCTTATGTACGTTCTCTCTACACACACGCTCTCTACTAGTGACCGCATAGCCACCGCCCTTCGCACCTCTCTCAACCTCTCTGCCTCCGATCTATCTCTTGCCCAGGTTCTAGAATCTGCTACGTGGAAAGGCGGGAGGGAAATTGCTCAGACAAAGAGAGGCGAGAAGGGAGGAGGCCCACCGTTGGAATTGGTCAGTGATGGGACTGTCTTTTGAGAGAATCATGAGCAGCTTTCGATCTTATCAATCTACCAACTGAACTCGATTCAAATATTATACACCTTCTGAATTCTGTTCACTTGTGTCTTGTGGATGAATCATCGTGTCATACCAAGTGGTTTTAGGAAAGTCCAGTTCAAATCAAGATGGGTCCTAATTGAACTGGTAAGGCGCTTCAGACTGACGGCGTTAAATCATCTCTTTCTAGCTTCCTCATCGTTCGACAAATTCACTGTCGACGAAGAGAGGAACACAGCTATAGCGAGTACCGAGAATGAAGGTGGTTTATGAGGAAGTTGCACAAGGGTATAATTTAAGCCAGTTATTTGGATGCATCTTCAAGGATAGAGGGCATAGTTTTAGGTCTGTCAATGTTGCTGTTTTTCTTCAAATTGGTCCCAGATTCCTAAATGCTCTTCGTTTTCAGTAACCTATATTCAGGATTGAATGTGGACAACGTAGCCTACTTAAATCCCGATCGAACAGCCCGCCCAAAAGCTTGCATCCACACTGCTTTTCGCCTGTCATATACAACGTGCCTTCGAGCTCGTTCAGGTGAGTTGTGCAAGGAATTTGTCGTTCTTCTCTTCCTCCCGTTCCTTGGCCGCATCAGGAAAACCTCCTCCGGCAAATTTGGCATTAATATTTGGTAATTATTCAAAATCTCGCTAATCGGGCTTATTAACTGGAATTATCAAATTTGTAATTGCTCTCAATAAAATTCCAAAAAGTTTTCAGAAACTTATTGGAAAATTAGTACAGATTATTTGGTTATTCAGTTTTGCTTGAAACTTCGAAGTTAGTTATACTAAACACAAGGTATTATACTTACTGTTCCTCCTGCTGATTACTGTACTTTACCCTGGTTCAGCTCATGATGTCTTTGGCAACCTGAAATGATTGATACCTTGACCCAATGTGCATGCCGGTGTAAGACTAAGTTGAAAAAACTAAGTGTTAAGCGCTGGTGCGTTGACTCTGCTGAGCGCTGTCGGAGTTTAAACGGAATAATATAATTATAAATGGTTCGATTTTCGATATTTTGCCTGCCTCCTTCACTCTTGTTCGTTCACCCACGATATGTGTCCTCATTCTCCAGCCACAATTTCCTGCACCTTATGTCATGGTATGCTTTCTCTTATATTGAATCGTTGCTGGATTTAAGACCTCAAGGTGCATGCTAGTTCTATATTACTTTTGCAACTCTTATGTATCCAGCTTAACTGTAGTTTCTTGTTGTCATGGATTTCAGTCTTTCAAGGGGGTTCATAGATGTGGTGTATCCATTCTCTTCACATGTAATAAAACCTCCTAATGCATTGTAATTTTTCCCTAGTGACTTTCAATAAGCATATGAGTGTTTCGAAGTTGTGTCAGTTTTGAATTTGTACACAATGACTGTAGATACTGAGTATATATGTAGAGTAATGCATTGAGGTTTTGATTTGTTGATTTCTCGAGCTGTAAATAATAGTGTAGTGTACATATGGTTGTAGTAGGGAGTAGTCATTGTGAATAAACGTTCTTCATTTATTTTACTTCATGCTTGGTTGGAAAAGATTGACAAATTACAAAACAAACACATAAAATGTGAAGAATTTTTCGGGAAAGTTTCTTATAACTTAGCTCTAATGTCTCCATAATACTCTGGGAATTAGTTGAAATTATGGTAATTGGGGAGGGGGCCTGGCTAATTAGCGTATTCACCCAAATTAGCATATTCTGGGTAATTTTGGAAAGTTTATGCTAAATTTCCGGAGGGTGGGTTTCCTGATGCGCTGTTATCACATTTCATCTCTGGTTACTACCACTAGATCCGCATGCAGTGACTGCTCGGCTGTTTGGGTTTGACCTCTAAATCAACCGCGACGCACTCACCCTCGGGTTCTCTGCTATTCCACCCACTGGCTGTGTAGAAATAACCACCTTCTTCGTCGCACAGCACAACACACACAATTTCTCTAAGACACTCAGTCTCATTGAATGCAAGCCCCCGAAATTTTTAAAGAGGAGCGGCGCGTGGTACAGCTTGTTATCAGCCATATAGTAATTGTCAAGTCCATACCTCGGGCCCCCACTTCGCCGCTCGGTATCCCGAAGATCTACCTTTATTGTAATCTTTCCCTTATTGTTCTTTCTCGCTACACATACCCTTTCATTCTAGTCCCTCCTTATTGTCTTTTACTTTACCCTGCAGGACTACACGTATAACTCCTAGTAGTTAGTCTGGCGCTCCGCACCGCTGCGCCGCTCTGTAGATATAAATACTGCTTGTACGCTACTGTAGTTCCTCAGTTTAATTATCGACTTAGATTCCCTCCTTAACTCTTGGCTCCTCTAAGTCTTCAGGCTCTCTGCCTTGAAGTACGTTCTACTCTACCTTAGGACTTATACGTTCTTTGGTTTGCTCCTCGTCATCGGCGATACCGCCGCTCCGACTTGGCTGCTACTCAGCTCCTCCCTTCTACACTCTCGACCTCCGGGGACTAACGGCATAACGGCGGTGTTGTTAATAACTTCACCACTGTCCCATTCGTCTTCCGCACTTAGACACTCTGTGACCTCTGGCACGGTTACACGGGTTGCATGATCTTAACAGTAATGCTATATCCCATCACACCCTTGCCAGCCTGCATTGGCAATGATTCTTTGTGGAAGTGTGTTCATCAGGTAAAGGGGGCTGGCCCGATCCTATAGGCTATGCCATAAACTTACCCAATGGTTATCGCAGCCTGGTTCGCGCAGAAAGTTTTGGGTCCCTTTAGCAGAACTTTCCTTGGGAGCCAATTTTCTGTATATGTCGACGAATGGCTGCTATTAATTTTTGAAGGTCATGTCACGCCGGTCAGGTGACGTGTGCGGAACTTACTTGAGCTCTACCTTACCTGAAAGCAGCTCTAGACAGTCCATAGTGAAGAGCAATAGTAGCTGTCACAAAGTGAGTAATTCTCTTTGTTCTCTCTCCTCTGTTGTCTTAGATGGAATACGAGTTCGGAACAGAGTGTCGCCTACCTGAAGAATCATCGATCATCTGTCATGAACAGGGTTCAATTTTATTGAAATGTGCAGAAAATAACCTGGGTTTTGAGCAAAATCATTTTGTCAAATTAAGATAGCTATCGAACTATATATAAACATGAGGCTTTTGAATTTGATGCTTAATGACATGATGCATTCTTAGTCTGTACAGCTATAAAAACGGACTACATATGCGGGTTTGAAAACATTTCCCCCCTTTTTTCCCTATGTCTTAAAGAAAGGAAGACCCTCCTAGTAGTGTCCTAGGTCTTGCATCTCATCAGTTTGCTATGTACTCTGGTAAGAAATGCAACAAAAGAATCAACACAATAATGTTTCCCATCTGAAATTGAATATGAACAACATTTCTCTAGAAACTCACACATATGACTACTGTCATGAAGTACGTAGCCCCTATCATTTTCCTTTTCTCACCGTCTCTACGCCCTTATTTGTACGATACATCACTCCATCACTTTCACGTCCCACCATTGTCGAACCCTCATCGATTACTGATTCACCTGACCCCCTTCATCAATTACTGATCCATCAATTACCCTTCTCCTTCTATCGGCTTCCGCCACCTTCTTTATTCTCAAACTGTACAGTATTACATCGTCAGTTCTTGCAGACCAGATTGTGTATATAAAGCCAGCCCCCACTACCTGGTCCCTTATCTTGACCTCTCTGTCATTATCTTGGGACCAGGTATGTGCTTACTTACTAGTACCTACAACTACGATACTAATATAACTCTGTCATTATCTTGGGACCAGTCTGTCTCTGCTCCGCTTAGTCGCTCCACATTTTCACTCTGCTCAGTTGCTCCGCCCCCTGCTCCGATTAGTCACTCCGCTGCTGCTGCTTTGTGACATTAGGTCAAGATCCATTACTGCACTGACAGCCTAACAATAAGGTTGTCCTTGCAGGATCCGCATACATCACGTCTTCTACACCTGCAGATCTTTCTGATCATACTACTACAACAGACTGCTCTGCTCTCCAACATGCACTTGACCCCAGAGATCAGCACCATGCCCACAATATCGGTGATAGCTGGTACGACTGTGACTCTCAGCCTTGCCCCCACGTGCTCTCCAATTCAGTCCAGAACCCAACTACCGTAGAAAATATCACCTTCTTGCCAATTCCCCAATCCCGATTGCCCACTCCCATCATGTCGACTCCTGTCCCGCCTACCCAGACTACCTCTGCAGATGAACTCATGACACAGCTCATTAGACAAGTAGCCAACCTTGCTACAGCCATGGATGAATGCTCATCCTCCAAATCCAGCATGAACAAACCCGAGGTATTCAAGGGTAAAGACAGTAATGAAGCACGTCGCTTCAAAGCTCAATTCCAGAACTAGGCGTCAGAACAACCTGATCTCGCCAACAGCCAGGTAAAGCTTATCAAGTCAGCCTTGGGCTTCTTCACAGAAGGCGCTGGAGACTGGGCAACTCCCCACCTGCTACATTTCAGTGCGGAGAATCCCCCTTTTGAAGGCAGTTGGGAGAAGTTCCTTAAAGAATTTGGTCAACGATTTGAATCGATAGACCCGGGTATGGAAGCTCGTAACCTGATCCAATCCCTGAAGCAGGGTAAAGGGCAGACGGTAGCAGAATTTGCTCAGAAATTCCAGGACATTGGGAGTCGGACTGAGATGTCTGACATCGACTTAAAGGAACACTTCTACTATGCCCTACTTCCGGAGATACGACAGAATCTGATTACGGTAAACATTGGTCAAGGAGCTGCTCGAACCCTCAAGGAGGCCATCACGCGGGCTGTATCAGTGGACGTCTACTTGCATGACCCCACCCTGACTGGTCGAAACACTGGACCTACCCGCTCCTATGTGGCCCCTGCCGATCCCCATGCCATGGATATCGACGCCACCCACACCAGTAATGGGAATACAAGGGAGGCCTTCCTGGCCCGCATGCGGGGACGATGCTTCGGCTGCAGTGCCCAAGGTCACGTTAAGCAAAACTGCTCACACAAAGAAACCACTTGCCGTTATTGTGGACGCCGGGGACATCTGGAAGCTGTCTGCCAGGACAAGTTCATGGGACTTGGACGGGATCGAGGCCGACGCCAGCAACCCCGTCGTCAGCAGATATCAGCTACAGGATCCGCGCCATTCTCCTTGTTCCCAAATGAATCTGTCCAGATTGCTGCCTCGACTGCACCATCCGTTATTGCCGCTGTACCCACTACTCCGAGCCCCCCGTTCAGGACTTCTCCAACCAAATTGGCCAAATCAGAGAGCTACTAGATCGTGCCAATGCCATGTCTCCTCCGTCCTCGGGGTTTCAGCAGGGTTTTTAAAGAGGGTACCCGTTTCGGCTGCACCGAGAGTACCCCATAATCAGTTTACTATGTTCGCTACCTCTTCGTATGACTTGCTCCCATCATGTACAATATCGTCGATCCGGGAATTAAACTCCACTTCCCCACATTTCTGAATTCATGCGAGACTAAGAGGAAGGAATCATAGTATAACAACTGCAGCCATGGTAGACTGTGGAGCTACCACCCTGTTTCTAAACCAAGACTTTGTTACCCGGAACCATGTAAGATGTACACCCCTTCATAAACCAATTGACATTTTTAATATCGACGGAACACCTAACCAAGCTGGACGGATCACCCATTTTGCGCGTCTAGCACTCACAGTGGATAATCAGGAGCGATGGATGGACTTCTTGGTCACCAATCTAGAGGTGAAGACCTTATCCTTGGACTTCCCTGGTTACGGAAGGTAAACCCGGAGATCGATTGGGAGAAAGGACGACTTTCAGTGAAACCCCCTTGAGTAACTATAGAAGAAGTCCAAGACGAGGAGATCTCATACCCCCACCTAGCTGCTGCTAACACAGAGAGCCCCATCCCCGGACTCCCAAACCCAGAACCTCCTTGCTTTGAGGCGCCACTGGCAGCGACCCTTGCAGAGAGTGAACCAGCAACAGTGGAGGAATCTCCGATACACCGAATCCGAGCCAATCACAAGACCCGTCGGGCATGGGTTAAAGCAGGAATCCTAGAGGAACAGACTGAGGAAGTCTGGTGTGCGGCGGGATTCACTTACTCCCAGCAGCTAGCAGAGGAAGCCAACCGAGACAAACCTGTTAAAACCTTCGAAGAAATGGTCCCTGAGCAATATTGTGAATTCAAGAAGGTCTTCTCAGAATCCGCCTCCGAACAATTACCTGCCCATCAACCCTGGGATCATACAATCGACCTCTTGCCTGGAGCACCGGCAACCATGCACACCAAGATCTACCCCATGTCCCTAAATGAGCAGGAGGAGCTGGATCACTTCCTGGAAGAAAATCTGCGGAAAGGTTACATTGTTCCCTCTAAATCACCCATCTCGTCTCCAGTCTTCTTTGTTAAGAAGATGGATGGAAAACTCCGTTTTGTACAGGACTACCGGAAACTGAACGAATACACTGTAAAGAACCGCTATCCCCTCCCCTTGGTTGCTGATATTATTAGTCAACTTCAAGGGGCCTGATATTTCACCAAGTTTGACGTCCGCTGGGGTTATAACAACGTTCGAATTAAGGAAGATCATGAATGGAAAGGGGCTTTTGCAACCACACGAGGGCTGTTCGAGCCTAAGGTTATGTTCTTTGGTCTCACCAACTCCCCTGCAATGTTCCAAGCACTTATGAATGCCATATTTGCAGACCTTATAGCAGCTGGAAAGGTAGCATACCTGGACGATATCCTCATCTTTAGCAGTGACCTTCAGGAGCACTGACAAGTGGTATGGGAAGTACTAACCCAGCTGGAGAAGCATGACCTATACCTATGACCGGAGAAGTGTGAATTTGAGCAACAGCAGATTGAATACCTAGGCCTTATTATATCAGAAGGGGAGGTGAGAATGGACCCGGTAAAGGTAGCTGCAGTTCGCGACTGGCCAGCCCCCACTAACCTCCGAGAGCTACGAGGGTTCCTTGGATTTGCTAACTTCTATCGGCGCTTCATCCGGAACTTTGCGAGGATAGCCAGGCCCCTGAACGACCTCACTCAGAAAGACATATCCTTTACCTGGATGGACACCCAGCAGAAAGCGTTTGACACCCTGAGAGAAGCCTTCATCTCCGCACCCATCTTAGCCCTGTGGACTCCGGACAGACCGACCCGGATCGAGGTAGACGCATCAGGCTTTGCTACCGGCGGCGCCCTCATGCAGCAGCAAGAGGATGGCCAATGGCATCCTGTCGCTTTTAGATCAGCCTCAATGCAACCAGCGGAACGAAACTACGAGATCTACGACCAGGAAATGCTAGCCATCATAGAAGCGTTGAAGGACTGGAGGAACTTCCTAGAGGGACTACCCCAGCCATTCAACATCATCACTGACCATTCCAACCTCGAGTTTTGGCGCACAGCTCAAGACCTCACCCAGTGACAAGCTCGCTGGGCTCTATACCTCTCACGATTTAACTTCCACATGGTCCATCGCCCCAGTAGAACAAACACTCAGGCCGACGCTTTCTCTCGTATGGCAGCCCACCAGGTACTAGACAATGAGGATAATCGACAGCAGACGGTCCTTAAGCCCAACCATTTCACCAAAATTGCAGCCTCTATCCTACGGAACCCCTTAGAGGATCGCATCCAGAAAGCCTCACAGCGGGAAGCACAGGTACTAGAAGGTCTCAAAACAGTCAAAGAGCATGGACTTCAGCGCTTGGCTAACAGAATTGCCGAATGGGAGGAGGACAACGGTCTAGTCTATTACCGAGGACGAGTATACGTACCTGCAGACGATGAACTATGCACGGAAGTACTGCGTCAATGCCATGACCACCCCACAGCTGGACACCCTGGACTCCATGGAACACTCGATCTAGTTAGCACCCACTTCTGGTGGCCAACACTGCGCTCCTTTGTGGAGAAATATGTAGAAGGATGCGAGACGTGCGCACGCAAAAAGATCCAATGACACCCATGAGCCGTAACTCAACCACTGGTCGTACCTGCGGGTCTATGGGAAGAGGTAGGGGTGGACCTAATAACGCAACTACCTAACTCTCAAGGATACGACACAGTCCTAGTCTGCACAGATCTCTATGGAAACAAATTCACGCCCTCCCATGTACTAGCTCCATCACTGCGGAAGGCGTTGCTGACATCTACTACAGGGAAATCTTCCGTCTTCATGGGCTCCCTCTCCACTTCAAATCCGACCGGGGGCCTCAGTTTGCAGCCAAACTCATGCAATCTCTACTCGCTAGACTGGGAATAAAATCAGACCTTACATCTGGGTATCGTCCTCAGTCCAACGGTCAAACCGAACGCGCCAACTAAGAAGTAGAAAAGTACATTCAACTCTACGTAGGTCGTTGGCAGGATGACTGGGCAGAACATCTCCCAATGGCGGAGTTCGTAATCAACTCGCGAACCCATTCTGCACTCGGCATGTCCCCATTTGAGCTCACCTACGGATATCTCCCCTTGTTCAACATCCCAGTTGGACAACGCAGCAGGATCCCGGCGGTGGATGACTGCATACAGATACTCCGAGAAGCCTGACAAGATGCAGGGGCCGCCTTGCACTTAGGGAAGACGCAACAGAAAGAAGGATATGAACGAGGAAAACGGAAGGCTCACCAGTTCAAAGTCGGAAATTTTGTTTGGCTCAGTGCAGAGGACATCAACCTCCAACTATCCAGTGAGAAGTTAGGAGATCGACAACTCGGACCTTACCGCATCCTGGAGAAAATCGGACCACTAGACTACCGCCTTGACCTCCCCATCTCCCTTGACCGCATTCACCCTGTCTTTCATGTTGACAAACTCTATCCCTGGAAAGGGAACACTATCAATGGAGAAATACCAACACCACCGGAGCCAGTATATCTAGAAGATGAAGATGAGCCGGAGTACGAAGTTGAGGAGATTTTGGACAGTCGGGTTCAGTGGAAGAGGTTGGAATACCTGGTTAAGTAGAAGGGTTACAATGCAGGACATAACTCATGGGAACCAGCACCCAACCTTAGCCGCGCGCCAAAGATCATTCGAGCATTCCACAAGAAACACCCCTCAGCAGCTAAAGCTTGACCATCGAGGGCAATGGTCATAAGGAGGGGGGTAATGTCATGAAGTACGTAGCCCCTATCATTTTCCTTTTCTCACCGTCTCTACGCCCTTATTTGTACGATACATCACTCCATCACCTTTACGTCCCACCATTGTCAAACCCTCATCAATTACTGATCCACCTGACCCCCTTCATTGATTACTGATCCATCAATTACCCTTCTCCTTCTATCGGCTTCCGCCACCTTCTTTATTCTCAAACTGTACAGTATTACATCGTCAGTTCTTGCAGACCAGATTGTGTATATAAAGCCAGCCCCCACTACCTGGTCCCTTATCTTGACCTCTCTGTCATTATCTTGGGACCAGTCTGTCTCTGCTCCGCTTAGTCGCTCCGCATTTTCACTCTGCTCAGTTGCTCCGCCCCCTGCTCCAATTAGTCACTCCGCCGCTGACACACCTAAATTTTGGCTAGACGTCTATGCTGTGAATTGTGACATTTTCACGTATAGATTCGTATCAAGAGGACTGTAATTGAGACCCAGATTGACAGTCAAAGTCAATACTGAATCAGTCTAATAAGTTGAAGGGACCATATACCCATACTACCACAAGTTGGTTAGTTTACCCATCCCCGATACTACCTTCGGATAGCAGTCTACCTGTTTGTCAAGCAGGATTATACCAGACTCGGACTACATCCGAAGGATGACCATTCACGTATGACATACCAAGGGTATTCTTATTGGACCTTACACTGGCAGGAGTTTGGAAGAACTTACTCAAGTGACCATGAACCGAGGATTGACTCGAAATGACTTTCTAGAACTCAGGAATCATCAAATACTCCTTCTAGAACGAGATCATGCATTAATCTAAAAGACTGCGATTTAGTCTAATAGACCAATCAAGTTGCATGGTTGAGGAAAATGACTAGAAGAACGATCGGAAGACTGTGAGGCTCCGAAGACATATCAAATGAATGTCAAGGAGTCCTGACGTAGAAAATAATGAAGAATGCAATTAAATGAATATTATGCGTAACTCCCTTGATAGAGTATAGGCACAATGGGTGTCTATTGAAAGAGAGAAGCAATTAGTTTAATCCAGATGAATCAGATTGATAGGATTAGAATTGAGGAGAGCTGATCTGCCTCCGGACGAGGTGACAAACAATCGAAGTAAGTGTTGAACCGAAATGACGGTTGAACACCATTCGAGTCATTCTCCAAAACAATTAAATTAAATGAATAACAAAGTACCTACCTATGTTTGGAGGTATACTCGAATCTTGGAACTAATTATGGACCAAATAAGGACATGTAGATTCAAATTAAATGATATCTGACCGAGTGTAGAAGTTTCCTTGCGGTTCCGAACGTTTATTGTATTAAATTAATTGTACTGTGCGACTCTAGATTCTGTATGTATAAATAGCGATCCGATGTATCTGGAATACAAGTGATTTTGGGACGACGTTGCAGTGCTAATCCGTAAAAAGGAAAGACACACTCCCGCCAGACTGAAGCCTCTTCGCTAGCAGCCATTCGGGCCCGGCACTTGTGAGTATAGGAACGTTGTGTTCTGCTCCTTGTGACTGCGAGAAGTATATCCAGTTGTTGGGTATTCTTCGAACTTAAGATCAGTCGTTGGTCTTAAGGGCAAATCATGCTGTGTGGTTGTGCCAGCACATAGTTCTAGCCCTCCGTAGGGGTCTGTGTGTTTCGGTTTTAATTTACTTTGATTCAAAAACCCCAATTCTTGATATACCCAAATCAATACAAACCACAGCACGAATCGTGCTGAATCTACCTTGATCAAAGGAATATATCGAATCCTTAGAACGATTCAAATAGATTGATCAAAGCTTCTTACTTAGCTCTCAAAGCTTTGCGGAACCTTTGCCAAACGCTACCCCTTGCTATTAAATAAATTTGATAGCAGTGAACTCGCATATTGTGTATTAGATTGGTTGGTTGGAGTGCCCATTAGATTCCTTCCTTTCTCTTTCACACAAAAACGAGGCAAGCTCGTTACCGCTGCCGCTTTGTGACAACTACGAGAAGAAATATCCATCTGATCCCTTGGGTGAGGAGGTGAAGGAAAATGCCCGTGTCTGGAAAGTGTATCTGGATGAAGCTGAGCACTATGATGATGAAATGCTCGGAGGATTCAAAGACACCATTGATTCTTTGCTGGTATTTGTAAGTTGATTCAAAAATCCTAATCTCCCAGTTCTTCATATTTATTGATATTTTTGACCTATCAGGCAGCACTCTTCTCTGGCGTGGTGACAACCTTTCTCACTGTCACTATAACTGCATTCCAGCCAAACTACTCCCAAATCACTGCAACATTGCTAGTGGAACAGGTCCAGCTCCTTAGAGCTGCTGGAAACCTTACTGCAATCAATGCTATCCCTTCAACTACATTGAATCCTGATGATGCATCACCTGGAAGTAATGATATTTGGATCAATGGCTTGTTCTTTGCAAGTTTATCACTTGCTGTTGCCACTGCTCTTCTATCAGTTTTGGTTAAACAGTGGTTACAAGCTTATAGCTCAATCTCATTTGGAAATGCCAAAGAAAAGGCATTGATTCGCCAGTATAGAATTGCAGGGTTTGAGAAATGGCAGGTTCCTGAGATAATTGGAACTTTACCACTCATTTTGCATGCATCTCTTGCCTTATTCTTTGTGTTGGATTAGTACTTCATATGCTTGCTTTGGTACGTGCGACTATTGTTCCGGCCACCGAGCATTCGACTACTCCTATTTACTCGATCACCTTATATACTCAATACTACCGTTTGTACTCCCTCAGTTGTTTTCCTTATCAACTGAGGTGAGATTACTTATTTTTCTTTCCTTCATCTAGCTTTACTAAAGTACTATAGAATTCATTCAACAGGTACTTAGAAATACAAATACAGTTGTTTTCCTTATCAACTGAGAATTCATTCAACAGATTATGAGGCTCGAGTTCAACTGAGCTTAGGAGACAAACTCACATATTGATTACAGTCAATCATTATCCTTTATCTTCGAAGCTATGTCCTCCACAGCTAGTTCGCTGTCGATCCCGCGCTTCCCCGAATCATCTCAATTGGCTGGCGAGAATACCTGGCAAATTTTCAAAGACCAAGTCCTCGCACATATTGAAGTTAGGGAATTGGAAGGATACCTTGACGGTACTATTATTCAACCTCCTGCTGGTGGCTGTCAAGCCCATGCCTCGGGCCCCCAGTTCGCCGCTCGGCATTCTGACGATCCACCTTTATTGTAATCTCTTCCTTATTGTTCTTTCTCGCTACACATACCCTTTCACTCTAGTCCCTCTTTATTGTCTTTTACTTTACCCTGCAGGACTACATGTATAACTCCTAGTAGTTAGTCTGGCGCTCCGCTCCGTTAACAAGCTTGCCTCGTTTTTGTGTGAAAGAGAAAGGAAGGAATCTAATGGGCACTCCAACCAACCAATCTAATACACAATATGCGAGTTCACTGCTATCAAATTTATTTAATAGCAAGGGGTAGCGTTGGCAAAGGTTCCGCAAAGCTTTGAGAGCTAAGTAAGAAGCTTTGATCAATCTATTTGAATCGTTCTAAGGATTCGATATATTCCTTTGATCAAGGTAGATTCAGCACGATTCGTGCTGTGGTTTGTATTGATTTGGGTATATCAAGAATTGGGGTTTTTGAATCAAAGTAAATTAAAACCGAAACACACAGACCCCTACGGAGGGCTAGAACTATGTGCTGGCACAACCACACAGCGTGATTTGCCCTTAAGACCAACGACTGATCTTAAGTTCGAAGAATACCCAACAACTGGATATACTTCTCGCAGTCACAAGGAGCAGAACACAACGTTCCTATACTCACAAGTGCCGGGCCCGAATGGCTGCTAGCGAAGAGGCTTCAGTCTGGCGGGAGTGTGTCTTTCCTTTTTACGGATTAGCACTGCAACGTCGTCCCAAAATCACTTGTATTCCAGATACATCGGATCGCTATTTATACATACAGAATCTAGAGTCGCACAGTACAATTAATTTAATACAATAAACGTTCGGAACCGCAAGGAAACTTCTACACTCGGTCAGATATCATTTAATTTGAATCTACATGTCCTTATTTGGTCCATAATTGGTTCCAAGATTCAAGTATACCTCCAAACATAGGTAGGTACTTTGTTATTCATTTAATTTAATTGTTTTGGAGAATGACTCGAATGGTGTTCAACCGTCATTTCGGTTCAACACTTACTTCGATTGTTTGTCACCTCGTCCGGAGGCAGATCAGCTCTCCTCAATTCTAATCCTATCAATCTGATTCATCTGGATTAAACTAATTGCTTCTCTCTTTCAATAGACACCCATTGTGCCTATACTCTATCAAGGGAGTTACGCATAATATTCATTTAATTGCATTCTTCATTATTTTCTACGTCAGGACTCCTTGACATTCATTTGATATGTCTTCGGAGCCTCACAGTCTTCCGATCGTTCTTCTAGTCATTTTCCTCAACCATGCAACTTGATTGGTCTATTAGACTAAATCGCAGTCTTTTAGATTAATGCATGATCTCGTTCTAGAAGGAGTATTTGATGATTCCTGAGTTCTAGAAAGTCATTTCGAGTCAATCCTCGGTTCATGGTCACTTGAGTAAGTTCTTCCAAACTCCTGCCAGTGTAAGGTCCAATAAGAATACCCTTGGTATGTCATACGTGAATGGTCATCCTTCGGATGTAGTCCGAGTCTGGTATAATCCTGCTTGACAAACAGGTAGACTGCTATCCGAAGGTAGTATCGGGGATGGGTAAACTAACCAACTTGTGGTAGTATGGGTATATGGTCCCTTCAACCTATTAGACTGATTCAGTATTGACTTTGACTGTCAATCTGGGTCTCAATTACAGTCCTCTTGATATGAATCTATACGTGAAAATGTCACAATTCACAGCATAGACGTCTAGCCAAAATTTAGGCGTGTCACCGTAGATATAAATACTGCTTGTACGCTACTGTAGTTCCTCAGTTTAATTATCGACTTAGATTCCCTCCTTAACTCTTGGCTCCTCTAAGTCTTCAGGCTCTCTGCCTTGAAGTACGTTCTACTCTACCTTAGGACTTATACGTTCTTTGGTTCGCTCCTCGTCATCGGCGATACCGCCGCTCCGACTTGGCTGCTACTCAGCTTCTCCCTTCTACACTCTCGACCTCCGGGGACTAACGGCGTAACGGCGGTGTTGTTAATAACTTCACCACTGTCCCATTCGTCTTCCGCACTTAGACACTCTGTGACCTCTGGCACGGTTACACGGGTTGCATGATCTTAACAGTATAATTAAACTCAATCCATTAACGTCGTACTGACATATCATTTTTATGCCTCCAAAAACCCGAGCTCAATCTAGAGCTAACTCCGAAGAAAACACTTTCTTCACCACAGCCCAATCTTTCGCCCCTTTCACCGAATCTATCTCAGCCATCGGTCAACCACGTCGCCGTAATCGCGGTTTCGGTCCAGCCACAGTTCCAACTACGTCGACTCTTCCTGAAGCCATGGAAGAGGAACAACAATTCGAGTATAGTACTCTGTTTACTAGTGACGGACAACCTGTCCAAGTTTTAACCCCTCGCCGAGGACAACCCCCCGTGGTCGCTCCGGCTCGGGGCCGGTCTACTACTCGAATTGACTCTCCAATCCTTCAAGCCATCGCTCGCCGTATGGGTAAACAACCCCAACGCAGAGCTGCTTCTGAATCTCCTCGTGACCCACCTCCTCACTTCGATTTGGATACTGGTGATCACGACGATCAAGACCCTCCTGTCGACCCCAACGATCCGGGCGTCGACAACAATCATGATGACCTGGATGACGACTCCGGCGGTTTACCGCGTGGTGAGCCTGGTGACCCCAGTGGACCTGGCGGTCCCGGCGGTTCCGGCGGACCTGGTGGATCTCGTTCCTCCAACTCTCCTGACATCCCCAACGAGCAACGTGCTATGTTGGATCTCCTCTCGGGGTTCAAGGTTTCTATGGAAACCCTCGGTACCGTTCTCGCCGCACTCGGCCGTCCATCTGACAGCTCTGAATCTAAGAGCAAGGTCAAGGAGCCCGAGGTATTCGACGGTTCGGACCCCCGAAAGCTCAAGACGTTCTTCGTCAATCTCGCCCTGGTCTTCAATGACCGTCCTAAGTACTTCACCGACCAACGGAAGGTGAACTATACTCTCTCCTATCTCAGTGGGTCAGCCAAAGAATGGTTTGTCCCTGATATCCTCGACCCGGACCTCAACTCGCTGCCGGCCTGGACGTCGTCCTTCACGGCCCTTGTAAAGGAGCTACAGGACAATTTCGGCGTTTACGACGCCCAAGGCGAGGCCGAGGACGCCCTTGGTAACCTTAAGATGAAGGAAACCGAGAACATCCGGAAGTACAACATTCGGTTCAACACCCTGGCTGCTAGCACCAACTGGGATTCTGCCGCCCTGAAATGGGCTTATGGACGAGGCCTGGCTGAACGCATCAAGGACGAAATGGCGCGTTTGTCGGAACCGGAGACGCTCGCCGCTTATCGTCTGGAAGTTCTTCGTATTGACAACCATTACTGGAAGCGCGAAGAAACTAAGAAGCGTGAGGCTGGTAAGCCATTTATTGCTCGGAACCCGAAGAAGGGTTCCTCGGACTTCAAGACTGGTTCTACTAACCAGTACAACAATTCTCAGCCTTCGGGCTCTTCGGCGCCGTTCACGCCGAAACCCAAACCCTTCTCTGGTGGTAAGCCTAACAACAATGGTAAGCCCCAGAACTCTTCGAATTCCGGCCAATCCGGCGGTCAGCGCCCCGCGTTCAACCATCTAGGAGCAGATGGTAAGGTACTTCCCTCCGAATGGGAAAGAAGGATGAAGAACAATCTTTGTCTCTTCTGCGGTGGTAAGCATCAGATTGCTGACTGCAATAAGCGAAAGGCCCGAGAATCGAAGGGCCGCGCTGCCGAGGTTGAAGAAACCCCCGAAGCAACCATTGAGGTTGTTGAAGAGGATTCGGAAAACTAATCCGCAGCTCTTGTTCCCCGGTACGAAACGGGAGCTGCGTTGATCAGGTTCGTACCTCACCTGGGGAGTTATATCTCAACGCGTCCGCTCTTTCCTCTATTGAACGATCTCTTGTAATTTCATTAACTACTGAATTTTCGTTATCCGATTCGGCCGTGCCGGCCAAACCCATCTCTGCTCTTCTCAAATTTCCTACTCTTGTTGATTCTGGTTCTACTGACTCTTTCATCGATACTCGTTATGTTTCTCAGAACTCTATTCCTACGACCAAAATCTCTCCTGTAAATCTTCGTCTTTTTGATGGTTCATTATCTTCTAAACCCATTACCGATATGGCGAATGTCGCCGTTCGGTTTCCTTCCGGCGAGCTGCTTCTATTACCATTCTATGTTACTCATTTAGATTCATCTTGTAAAGCAGTATTAGGTTACAGTTTCTTATCCCGCTACAATCCGTTGATTGACTGGGCATCTCGAAACATTACGTTCCGTAACACTTCACACTTTGATTCTCCACAGACGTCTGTGCCTTCTGCTATCAACCCTATTGTTGCAAAGGTCGCTGTTCCGCTACCGGAACTTTCGCCGTCGGTTTCACCGACAATTCTGGAGACCCCTCCTGGGGACTCACTTCGCTCTCGCTCCCGCTCTCAGACATCACGGGCCAAGCCCCTTTTGTCCAAATTTCCTTTTGAACCCATCTACTCTTATCCTACGGTCTCTCAATTCGCTGCTCAGCTGGAGACTCCCGAGGTTGACATTGCACTGGTGAGTGCTGCAGTCTTTAACAGGGCTTGCAAGGACGCTGGTATGGAACCAATCCTTCTTCGTGCTATCCACTCTGAGGTCGCGGCCCGCGCCGCCGACTGCCCTTCCATCGCTCCTACTGTCCCTCCACTTCCTCTTTCTATCCCAGCAGAGTATGCTGAGTTTGCAGACGTCTTCGACGAGATTGCTGCAGATTCACTTCCTGAACACAGACCCTACCACCTGAAGATTGACTTGGAAGAAGGCGCTTCTCCGCCTCTCGGCCGTATTTATCCTTTGTCTGAAAAGGAGTTAGTCGCCCTTAAAGACTTTATTGACAAACAGCTGGCTACTGGTGCCATCACCCCATCATCCTCTCCTCACGGCGCTCCGGTCCTTTTTGTCCCGAAGAAAGACGGCAAACTTCGCCTTTGTGTCGACTTCCGTGGACTCAATTGTATCACCAAAAAGGATTGCTACCCACTCCCACTCATATCAGATCTTCTCGACGCTCCGAAAAGAGCTAAAATATATACCAAATTGGATCTCGCTCACGCTTATCATCTAGTCAGAATCGCTGAAGGTGATGAATGGAAGACCACCTTTCGGACCCGCTACGGCTCTTACAAATGGAAGGTTATGCCGTTCGGCCTTACGAACGCCCCTGCGGCCTTCCAGCGGTTTGTTAACGACATCTTCTCTGACATGCTCGATGTTTGTGTCATCGTCTATCTTGACGATATTCTGATCTACTCTGATACGCCAGAAGAACACCAAGAACACGTCAAGGAAGTTCTTCGGCGGCTTCGCCATCATCGGCTTTATGCCAATCCGGAGAAGTGCGAATTCAATATGGATACTGTTGAGTATTTAGGTTACATTCTTTCTCCCGACGGATTAACCATGTCCAAAGAGAAAGTTCAGACAGTTCTAGAGTGGCCAGTCCCGAGGAAGGTTAAGGACATTCAGTCCTTCTTGGGTTTTGCAAATTTCTATTGTCGTTTCATTTATAATTATAGCGATATTGTTGTGCCGATGACTCGGCTTACCCGAAAAGGCACTCCCTGGATCTGGGACAGCAGCTGTCAAGAGGCCTTTGAAAACCTCAAAATCGCTTTTACTTCTGCGCCGATACTGGCCCATTGGGAGCCGAATCGCCCACTGATCGTGGAGACCGACGCTTCCGATTACGCCATTGCGGCTATTCTTTCCATCCAATATGCTGACGGTGAAATTCATCCTCTAGCCTTCCTTTCCAGAACGCTTCACGCGGCTGAACTCAACTACGATACTCACGACAAAGAGCTACTGGCCATCTTCGAGGCCTTTAAAGCTTGGCGTCATTATCTGGAAGGTTCGGGTGATCCGGTGGACATTGTCACCGATCACAAAAACCTTGAGTATTTTTCTACTACCAAGGTTCTCACACGCCGACAGGTCCAATGGTCAGAATTTTTACATCAATTTAATATGGTCATTCGCTTCCGGCCAGGGAAACTCGGCGAGAAACCCGACTCGATAACTAGACGCTGGGACGTCTACCCTAAAGAGGGGGATATCGGCTACGCCCAAGTGAACCCTCATAACTTCCGTCCTATATTTACTAATGAACAACTCACTGCGTCTCTTCAAGCTACCTTCCTGGAAGGCCCGGTTTTACGAGCCTCGATTATCATGGATATCAAAGCCCTACACCAAGCAATCATCCTCGCCCTTCCCGCCGACCCGAGCTCCGTTGTTGGTTTGGAACTTGCAAAAGATCCTTCCAATAAACGTTGGAGCTTAGGTAGTGACAAGTTATTACGCCTTGACGACCGTATTTATGTTCCTAATCACGGCAATCTTCGCCTTCAAGTTCTCCGCTACTTTCATGATCATCCACTCTCCGGCCATTTCCGCCAGAACCGAACTCTAGAAGCTGTACGTCGTCAATATACCTGGCCCAAGGTCAGAGACTTCGTCCGTGACTATGTCACCTCTTGCACTGTTTGTGGTCGCAACAAACCCCGCCGTCATCGGCCTTACGGGTTGTTGAAGCCTCTGCCGGTTCCGGTCCGACCATGGGATTCTATCTCCATGGACTTCATTGAGCAACTGCCAATGTCAAATGGCTATACAGCTATTCTCGTCGTTGTGGATCGATCTTCCAAGCAAGCTATATTTATTCCAACTTACGACACCATTACTTCCGAACAACTAGCTGAGCTTTTTGTTATTCACGTCTTCTCTAAACATGGTGTTCCTAATCATGTCACTTCTGATCGTGGTTCTGAATTTGTTTCGGCGTTTTTCCGGGCTCTCGGTAAAGCGCTCTCCATGGAACTTCACTATACCTCTGGATATCATCCGGAAGCCGATGGGCAGACCAAGCGTGTCAATCAGACTCTAGAACAGTACATCAGGATCTACTGCTCCTACCAACAAGATGACTGGTCGCCTTTACTTCCGATCGCCGAATTCGCCTATAACAACGCTCCCAATGCTTCCACTGGTATTACTCCATTCTTCGCTAACAAAGGATACCACCCAAATATCACCGTTCGGCCCGAGGTCGACATGAAGTCTGATCTAGCTAGAGACTTCGTCGTCAACCTTGATGAACTCCACGTTTTCCTTCGAGAGGAAATCCTTCTAGCTCAATCCTGTTACAAGGAACAAGCTGACAGGAAAAGAATCTCGCATCCGGAGTTCCCGATCGGCTCCGAAGTATTTGTTCTTGCTAAGCATATTCGCTCCACTCGTCCTACTGAAAAATTCTCTGAAAAATATCTTGGTCCTTTCAAGGTCATCAGTCGACCTGGTACTTTATCTTACGAGCTCAAGCTCCCGGATTATGCTCGCTGTATTCACCCAGTTTTCCACGTCTCACAGCTGGAGCCGGTTACGCCGAACCCATTCCCAAATCGAACTCAATCTCCTCCACCTCCAATCGAAGTTGATGGTGAAGAGGAATACAACGTGGCCGAAATCCTTGACTCCAAGTTGGACAGAAGGTACAAACGTTGTCCCCTACGTTATTACATTCGGTGGGCCGGTTACGAAGGTACCGACGATGAGTTCTCTTGGGTTGCTGCTGATGAATTACACGCTGACGAACTTGTACCGGCATTCCACGCCTGATACCCTCACAAGCCTGGACCTTGATCACACAAAACATTTTATTCCTTTTTCCCCGTTTCCGCCGTGCTCCGCCGAAGTTTACTTTGTGTGTTTAGAGGGTAAACACGATGATAGTAAATTGAGTGTTTACCTCTCTCTCTTATTTGCTTATTATGGTTTCTTTAATTACAACTTTCACTTAGTTTCCATTCACACTTATACTAAACTAATTACTTTTTACGCCGCTTCGCGGCCCATTCGATCTCCGATTTCAAAGTTGCGTTGAACATTTTATATACAAAGTCCAAAAGAAAATATTACAAAAGAGGCAGGACGACAAGAGGGCTACAAGAAGGTTACAAGATTTTGGCCGAAGGGCCGAGGTCCGTTGTCCATACACTACTCTACTCCTCTGCTCTCTCCTTCCCTTTCTCAGACCGGGCCTTCTTCGGCGCCAGTTTGTCTCTCTCTTCTTCCCCTTCCTCCTCTATTTCCACCACTTCCACTTCCACCTCTACTTCCTCCTTCTCCTTCTCCTTCTCCATCTCCTCTTCCTCGTCACTGTCAACCACCCTTCTTCTCTTCTTCGACACACCCGGCGGCCCGGCTTCCGGCAACTCCGGTGGAGTTTTCCTCCTCCTTGCAGCGTCCGTGATCAGCCAATCCAACTTGCGGTTAAAGTGTCGGTGGTAAGTGTTGGCCTTGACGTGGTCATCGCGAAGTTGCCGATTATCGGCGAGAAGCTGGGCTACCTGGCTCTCAAGGACAGCCAGGCGTTCACCGGTGGGGTTGGAACCTCCCTCTCATTTTACCGTGGACGGCCGTCCGGAGTACGAGCATTTCACTTTTGCGTCGTGACAGGGTTTGCATATGATGGAACTTCTCTTGCCAGCCTGCATCTGACAAGAGATCTTCTTGCTCCTGCATCTCTCGCAAGGAGCCCGTTCGTCCTCGTCGCCGTCATCGGGGTCCCCACCGACAGCCTAAGAAACCGGAATTAATAAAGGTGGTAATAAAGGGAAACAGTACTCACCTGAGGTTTTGCCTTCCCCTTGCCTTTCTCCCTCCGGATCTCCACCACGGGCCTCCGAGAAGACGTCGAAGCTCCTCCTGGCGAGGACCCCTGCCGACTGCGGGCGGTGGTCGCCTCTGCCATCCTCTTCCTGCGCTCCTCCAGCTCCTTCGCTGCAGCCTTCTCTCGCGCCTTTTCCACCGCCTTACGAGCTTCCTCCTCCTCAGCCTTCTTGCGAGCGGCTTCTTCCGCCTTTCGCACTTTCAGGCGTTCGACTCTTGCCAGAGCCTCCTGCATAATGGCGTCTTCGTCGTCATCGAGTGGGGCGCCAGGGCTCGAGGGATCGGCAGGACGAGAAGAGGTGTTGGACTGGGGTGGGGCGGTGGTAGTAGTGGTACGGCTTGTCGTCATCCTGGTGGACTTAGGAAAAGTGGGAAAAGTTAGGGCCACAGCGGCAAAATCTGGCCCTTTTTATAGGGAAAAAACGGCGCACGGACCAGCGAAAATTTTCCTTCAAATTGTGTTTGGTTTACGGTGAACCGAAAATTTTCATTGATGACTAACGCCAATTCCCGGTACCAACGGCCTTTAAAAAATTTCCTGCTGACTGATGGGCCAAATTCCCGATGCTGACAGCCTTTAAGATTTTTCCTTGGTGACAAATCAACTCCCGGTATTAATGGCTTTCGAGGGCTCAAGCCTAAGAGGGGGATACTGTCAAGCCCATGCCTCGGGCCCCCAGTTCGCCGCTCGGCATTCCGACAATCCACCTTTATTGTAATCTCTTCCTTATTGTTCTTTCTCGCTACACATACCCTTTCACTCTAGTCCCTCTTTATTGTCTTTTACTTTACCCTGCAGGACTACACGTATAACTCCTAGTAGTTAGTCTGGCGCTCCGCTCCGCTGCGCCGCTCTGTAGATATAAATACTGCTTGTACGCTACTGTAGTTCCTCAGTTTAATTATCGACTTAGATTCCCTCCTTAACTCTTGGCTCCTCTAAGTCTTCAGGCTCTCTGCCTTGAAGTACGTTCTACTCTACCTTAGGACTTATACGTTCTTTGGTTTGCTCCTCGTCATCGGCGATACCGCCGCTCCGACTTGGCTGCTACTCAGCTCCTCCCTTCTACACTCTCGACCTCCGGGGACTAACGGCGTAACGGCGGTGTTGTTAATAACTTCACCACTGTCCCATTCGTCTTCCGCACTTAGACACTCTGTGACCTCTGGCACGGTTACACGGGTTGCATGATCTTAACAGTGGCTATGTCTCCACATCTACATTGTACCCTCCTGCCTCTACAACAACACCAGCATATAGTCCTACCCCTTTTCCACATGAATGGCGTCAACATGATAGGATGGCAGCCAGCATTATATATCTCAACATTGTCGATCCCGTCGGACTAGGTGTCGAACGCGAAAAACCTGCGTATCATATCTGGGCTGAATTAAAGAAGAAATATGAGCGACGAGACAAGATGCGGGTACATCAGGCCGATACCAAACTCCGGTCTGCTCGGTTTGACCCCAGCAATACAATGATTGAAGAACATGAAAAGACGATGAAAAATCACCTTAAAGAACTCCGAAACTTGGATGGTTCCTGTCTCGACTCCCAATTTCGCCTCAATGCCTAAGTCATGGAGAGATCTCTTAATCAATGTCAAGGGAATCTCGAGTGACGATGCCTTTATTCACCTTCGCCAAGTCTATGACAACAAAAAGGAAGATGAGGAGGATACCCGACAGCGTAGTCAGGTCCGGGCTCTCATTGCTCAGGAAATGGCTTCTTTCCACTCTGCAAATACCGCATCTGCTCCCAAGAAGGATCGCCCTACCTGTACCAATCCTAACTGCCCGATGGCTTGCAGATTACTTCTAAGAAAGTGGCCGGTAAATGTGAACCATGTATTCTTGGCAAATCGACTCACCGACCTTTCGATGAGAAACTCACGCATGAAACCAAGGTCCTTGAACGAATACACCTTGACCTTTTCGGCCCAACTCGAACACAGAGTATCGGAGGGGCTGCGTGGATGTTCCTTGCAACAGATGGTCGTTCCTCTATCAAGGCCCTGACATTCCTAACCAATAAGCGAAAGGAAACAGTTTTGATGGCAATTCATGACTGGCGTACAATGGCTGAGCGACAAATGGGCTTGAAGGTCTTGATATTCCGGATAGATGGTGGTGGGGAATTTGATAATGGATGGTTTAGAGATTACTGTCGTGAAAACGGTATCGTTATTGAAATGATACCACCTAGGTCTTCGTCAGCTAATGGAGTAGCCGAAAGAGCAAATAGAACTGTTCTAGATGGAGTCAGAACTTTTCTCGTTGATGCTGGTTTTCCTCCTTCAATGTGGGCCAAAGCAGCACTCACCTTCTGCTATGTGAACGCGTTTATCCCCTCCTCTTGTTTCCCAGATGAAGTCCCAATCGAAATTTATACGAAGAAACGTCACAATGTTTCTCATCTCCGACCTTTTGGTTGTAAATGCTGGGCGACACTGGATGCAATCCAAACTGATGGAAAACTCGGCGTTAGAGCAGTCGAAGGTCGATTTGTTGGATATATTGGAAGACAAGGCTATCGAATCTGGCTACCACAGACCAGAACTTTCCATGAATCCCGCTAATGAGCTTGCCTCGTTTTTGTGTGAAAGAGAAAGGAAGGAATCTAATGGGCACTCCAACCAACCAATCTAATACACAATATGCGAGTTCAAATTTATTTAATAGCAAGGGGTAGCATTGGCAAAGGTTCTGCAAAGCTTTGAGAGCTAAGTACGAAGCTTCGATCAATCAATTTGAATCGTTCTAAGGATTCGATATATTCCTTTGATCAAGGTAGATTCAGCACAATTTGTGCTTTGATTGTATTGATATGGGTATATCAAGAATTGGGGGTTTGAATCAAAGTAAATTAAAACTGAAACACACAGACCCCTACGGAGGGCTAGAACTATGTGCTGGCACAACCACACAGCGTGATTTGCCCTTAAGACCAACAACTGATCCTAAGTTCGAAGAATACCCAACAACTGGATATACTTCTCGCGGTCACAAGGAGCAGAACACGACGTTCCTATACTCACAAGTGCCGGGCCCGAATGGCTGCTAGCGAAGAGGTTTCAGTCTGGCGGGAGTGTGTCTTTCCTTTTTACGGATTAGCACTGCAACGTCGTCCCAAAATCACTTGTATTCCAGATACATCGGATCACTATTTATACATATAGAATATCGAGTCGCATCATACAATTAATTTAATACAATAAACGTTCGGAACCGCAAGCAAACTTCTACAATCGGTCAGATACCATTTAATTTGAATCTTCATGTCCTTATTTGGTCCATAATGGTTCCAAGATTCTAGTATACCTCCAAACATAGGTAGGTATTTCGATGTTCATTTAATTTAATTGTTTTTGGAGAATGACTCAAATGGTGTTCAGCTGTCACTGCTGTTCAACACTTACTTCGATCGTTTGTCACCTCGTCCGGAGGCAAATCAGCTCTCCTCGATTCTAATCCTATCAATCTGATTCATCTGGATTAAACTAATTGCTTCTCTCTTTCAATAGACACCCATTGTGCCTATACTATATCAAGGGAGTTATGCATAGTATTCATTTAATTGCATTCTTCAATATTTTCTATGTCAGGACTCTTTGACATTCATTTGATATGTCTTCGGAGCCTCGCAGTACTTCAATTGTTCTTCTAGTCATTTTCCTCAATCATGCAACCTGATTGGTCTATTAGACTAAATCACAGTCATTTAGATTAATGCATGATCTCATTCTAGAAGGAGTATTTTGATAATTCCTGAGTTCTAGAACGTCATTTTGAGTCAATCCTCGGCTCATGGTCACTTGAGTAAGTTCTTCCAAACTCCTGCCAGTGTAAGGTCCAATAAGAATACCCTTGGTATGTCATACGTGAATGGTCATCCTTCGGATGTAGTCCGAGTCTGGTATAATCCTGCTTGACAAACAGGTAGACTGCTATCTGAAGGTAGTATCGGGGATGGGTAAACTAACCAGCTTGTGGTAGTATGGGTATATGGTCCCTTCAACCTATTAGACTGATTCAGTATTGACTTTGACTGTCAATCTGGGTCTCAATTACAGTCCTCTCGATACAAATCTATACGTGAAAATGTCACAATTCACAGCATAGACATCTAGCCAAAATTTAGGCGTGTCACCGCAGTGTCGAATTTGAGGAGGGTGACCCTCGTAGATCTACTCCCGCGGTACCAGATGAAGTTGATGGTGAGATGCTTGGTGATGTCGACGTCGGTTCGGCTCCAGATGCCGTGCCTGTTACACCGGCTAACGAAAATCAAATTCAAAATTCCGACTTATCCGTTCCCTCAATGCCTACTACCCCATCTACTCCTGATTATGAAGGACTACCTGAATTATTCGCACCTCAAATTCCCCCTCCTCAGCCCCTACAGCACGTACAAATACCCATTCAGCCCATCCATGAACCAGACATTGGTCCTAGACGCAGTACTCGTATACGAGGGCCATCGGCTCGTCAACTACAGTTTCAGGAGTTGGCTGAACGGGAGCAAAGTGCTTTGGAACAAAATCTGGCTTGGGCTCAAGACTCTGGTACAGGTATAGACGAACTCGAAGGAAACTCGCTAGCGATGATTGCAAAGAGTCCTTTTGCTTTTGCTGCTGAATCGAGTGACAAATGGGTCCCGAACACTTACAAACAGGCGATGCGACGTCCCGAACTTTGGAAAGCTCCAATGCAGGCTGAATACGACACGTTAATTGAAAAGGAGTGTTGGACATTGGTGGATCTACCTCCGAATGCGAATCTTACAGGCGGGAGATGGGTCTATGCCATCAAATGGTCAAAAGATGGCGAGGTAGCAAAACGAAAAGCGCGTTATGTCGCACAAGGCTTCACGCAGATTGAAGGGGTTGATTACGACAAGACTTACGGTGCTGTGGCATGTATGGAATCTGTTCGTATAGTCCTTGCGATCATCGCTGTCCTAGGCCTGTTCATGTTCCAGGTCGACTTCAAAGCTGCATTCCTTAACTTGCCTATCAATCACAATGTGTATATGAAGCAGCCTGAGGGTTTTGTCAAGGAGGGTGAAGAACATAAGGTGTGCAAGCTCAACAAATCAATCTATGGGACTATGCAAGGTAGCCACGACTGGCAGGACACCTTAGGCAAAGGATATGAGGAGGACAGGTATATTGCTTCGAAAGCTGATCCCTGCATACGTTACCGTTGAATTGACGATGAATACACTCTTTCAACTACATATGGCGACGATGTGAATGGCGCTTCTTCAACAGAAAGTGGTAGGAAGAAGGCAATTGCTGATTTAGGAAAAAGATGGGAATCGAGTGAGGTTAATTCAGGTGTACTCCTAGGAATGACAATTTTTCAAGATCCGATTTCTAAATCTATCACTATATTGCAAAGGGCATACTTCGAACGTATGCTGGAACATTTCGGATTGGAAACAGTCCGTACCCGACACACCCCATTAGATCCCAAGACCAAAATCACTGAATCTCCCAATCCACTACCCGAAGATGACCGCAGGTTCATGTCGAACAAACCTTAACTGTTCATTCATAGGATCCATACTCTGGGGTGCTTGTTCGACAAGGCCGGATATTGCATTTGCTTCAAATTTCCTTGCTCGATTCCAACTTAACCCCGGTATTATTCATTGGCAGGCTTGTGAATGGCTGGCGGGTTATATTTGTGGAACTATTGATTACTCTATCACCTATCGAGCTCCTAAGCCTGGAGATGACCGCCTTGGCTATGGCCTTGCCCCTTTTGGTTACTCGGACAGTGATTAGGCTTTGTGCTTAACAACTCGACGATCCACTGCAGGCTATGTATTCTTCATGGGTGGTGCTCCGGTGTCCTGGGCATCAAAGAGACAGGGATCCGTTGCACTGTCTACAGTAGAAGCGGAATATATTGGTCTCTCGAAAACCTGTCAACAGGCATGCTGGCTATGCTCATTCATTCAGGAGATTGATCTTCCACTCACTGGTCCTACGATTATTCACGGTGATAATTTCGGTTCTGTATCACTAACGGAGGAGCCTGACAAGACCGTGCCTACAGGTCAATAACTATAGTGGTTCTGAGGTTGAATATGGGCCGGAAATGGCCCGGGATAACTCCGAGGTCCGGAGCTCGAGTACTGGCCTGTAGTACAGTACACACTGGGAGTGGGACGTCGGTGAAGCTATTAGCAACACCCTTCACACACTGTTGTGTCCCCGGGAATATAGTGGCAAGGATATGATGTCAAGATGAGCAGCCTAGATGGGGTTCCTGTGATCCGGGGGTCCGGAACAGCTCGGAAGCAAAGGTATTAAAGAGTGGGATAAGGTGGTACACTTGCTTTCAAGCTTGACTACAACGTACAAAGTATCCTAGCTTATATACCTCCAAAATACAGTCATAAGACCTCGATGAAAGCTCGGAATAATAAATAGGTCACAAGGTGATTATTCCGAAGTCCGGCCCGGAGCTCCGGGCCGGGCCGGGAAGCATATGGGGTGAATTGCATGCATATGACAGAGCCCAGGAATCATTCGTTGATCAAACACATTGACATGCGTGAGCACTACATCAGGGAGAAGGTTAAAGATGACAGCATGAAGATCGTTTGAGTCCGTAGCGGTGAGAATGTTGCAGATATCACGACGAAAGCTCTTTCAGGACCTACACATGCCCGAATGGTTCAGATGCTTAACCTTGAGCATACGCAGTAGGGGGGGGTGTTGGATTAGTACTTCGTATGCTTGCTTTGGTATGTGCGACTATTGTTCTGGCCACCGAGCATTCGACTACTCCTATTTACTCGATCACCTTATATACTCAATACTACCGTTTGTACTCCCTCAGTTGTTTTCCTTATCAACTGAGGTGAGATTACTTATTTTTCTTTCCTTCATCTAGCTTTACTAAAGTACTATAGAATTCATTCAACAGGTACTTAGAAATACAAATACAGTTGTTTTCCTTCAACTGAGAATTCATTCAACACTTTATAGGCTTGTCATTGTTTGCTGCAGAGTTACACACCTCCTTGAGTTGGATCATGGTGACCATTACAGTCATGGCATTCACAATGTATTTTGGGAGCATTTTACTTCCCTCAATCTGGCTTGAATGTCCATATAGGATTCCCCTATTTTTCATAGCCATAGGAAACATAGTTTCCGCTGTAAAAATGGGGCATTGGTTGTTTTTACGGACAGTAGTCAAATTGCTAGATTTTGGCAAGGAACACAAGCAAGATGAAATAAACAGTGGTTCCAGTGTCAAACAAGATTCCGTTGGGCAAAAATTTCCAACATTTTTCAAAGGCCCTCTGAAAGAAGTTGAAAGTCAGCATCTACAGGATATAAAAATACAACACCATATTGCTGCAGATATTTTCTGCTGGTTACAGTCATTCCAGTCAAACCTTTCCATTCAAAGAGTTGTTGTCCAGGCTATTCATGGTGTGTTTGCAGAAAATCAAGAAGTGGAGTTGTATATCCATCGACTCAAGCAATATTCAGTTTCCATTACACAACTCATGTGGAACTTAACAAAAATGACATTGATGATTACAAGCTATGGCCACAAGTAATATTATTATGGGTTGATTACATGGCAAAGGAAATGAGTTGGAAGATATTACCCGTTACCTTGCCAGACAATGCATGGACTCATGCAATATTGTTCAACAAATCCATGGCAGTAAGAACAATGATTGACATTCAACAAATGTGCAATCTCAAAGTAATTCAAGACAATGATTGGAAGGACACAGCACTATATCAAGCTGCACAAAAAGGTCACATTGATGTAGTGGAGGTGTTAGTGGATAAGGGGGCTCATGTGAATGCTCAGGGAGGGAAATACGGAAATGCACTGCAAGTTGCAGCATCTTACAAACACATGCACATTGTGAAATTTCTGGTTCAAAAGGGGGCAAAGATTAATGCCGAGGGAGGAATGTATGGCAATGCATTGCAAGCAGTGTCACTATGGGATGAGTTGGAAACTATTATTCTTTTGGTAAAAAGAGGTGCAGATGTGAATGCACAAGGAGGGAGATATGGAAATGCACTGCAAGCAGCATCAGCAAAAGGCAACTTGAAGATTATCAATTTTTTGGTAGAACAAGGGGCAGATGCCAATATTCAGGGGGGAATTTATGGCAATTCATTACAAGCAGCATCATTGTCAGGAGACCTTGAGGTTGTAAAATACTTTGTGGAAGGGGGGATCAATGTCAATACTCAGGGGGGCCAATATGGGAATGCACTGCAAGCAGCATCATTGTCAGGAGACTCAGAAATTGTTAAATATTTGGTGGAACATGGTGCAAATGTGAATGCTCAAGGAGGTCAATATGGAAATGCACTTCAAGCAGCATCATTTGAAGGTAACTCACATGTTGTCAAATTCCTTGTAGAAAATTGTGCAGATGTCAATGCTCAGGGAGGGGAATGTGGAAATGCACTTCGAGCAGGAGCACATAATTTAGAAATAGTCAGATTCTTAGTTGCAAATGGGGCAGATGTCAATGCAGAGGGAGGTACATATGGGTTTGCACTGCAAGCAGCTTCATATTTGAGCCATCTGGATTTTATAGAATTCTTATTGGGAAAGGGGGCATATATTGATGCTCAGGGTGGAAGATTTGGAAATGCACTACAAGCAGCATCACATTCAGATGACTTGAATATTGTGAAATTCCTGGTGGAACAAGGTTCAAATATCAATGCTCAGGGAGGTCAATATGGGAATGCACTCCAAGCTGCATCATATAAGGGCAACTTGGACAATATAAAGTTTTTGGTGGAAATGGGTGCAGATGTCAATGCTCAAGGAGGGCAA
The DNA here is from genome assembly GCA_028011325.1 of Lentinula lateritia. Classification (NCBI taxonomy): domain Eukaryota; kingdom Fungi; phylum Basidiomycota; class Agaricomycetes; order Agaricales; family Omphalotaceae; genus Lentinula; species Lentinula lateritia. Next base: position 292,650 of record JANVFT010000043.1, read on the forward strand.
TTTGGGAATGCACTAAAAGCAGCATTGCATTCAGAAGAACCAGAAATTGTTGAATTCTTAATTGAGCAGGGTGCAGATGTTAAGCTACAGGGTAGAGAATATGGAAACACCCTTGCCAGCACAGCTGCAGAAGTGTAGATACTAGTAATTGATCATTAGCACATAAGGCAATAAAATTGTGATTGATGAAATTCTGACCTTTGAGAATGAATGTCAAATCCTAGTAAGTACATAACAAATAAGAAGAGGTTCTATGTGTGTGAAGACTTTTCGTCTTTCATTTTTTGTGAACATGAAAAATATGTTGTTAGTTGTGGATTCATTATGATCCCACTAATGTTCCGTTAGGTGATGTTTATAATCAGCTTCACAGGTGAAGATTTGAATTCTAGTTGTGGAACGTGCATTGAAATCTTGAAATCTACACCTGTAAATCCACTGAACAAATCCGAGTTGTAACAAATATATAAACTCTGCCATGCATCATAATGGGTAACTTCACAAAGTTCAATTCATGCAGAAGACATACTACATTTGAGATTTTACATTCATCACAACTGGCGAAGGCAAGTATACAGCCAAGGCAGGCAGAGAGACATGGGGACAATGACAGGGAGAAGGAAATCATAATGATGAACACGAAGAGGCTCGGAAGGGAGAGATTGAAACCATACACGGTCAAACCTCAACCAACCCTACACCCTCTCCTCCCAATGCCAAATCCCCTTCTTCTCCTGAATCCAGACCCAAATCAAAATCAAAATCATCCTCATCCGAGTCAACATATTCATCGAATTCTCCATGTCCATAAATCTCGCCTCCATGACCCAGACTAACCACCTTGTCCAAGAACTGTCGTTTGAGCTCGTCAACATCCACATCACTTCCCGCTGTGCCTGATCCCTTCAAGTTTTCTTTCAACCACACATCCGCCTTGTCCTTGACATCGTAAAATGCTTCTCCGGCCTTTGCGTTCTTGCTCTTGCTTTGAACAGCCATATACGCCCAAGCGAGGAGGGTAATATACACCACCTGGGCCCTTTCACTCTCGGTGTGCGACACAAATTTGTCGACGATAGATTTCATTTCTGTCTCTGTTTCTGTCCCGGTCCTAAGTTCAACTCCCAACTCGGCATAGAACCGCTCAATGTCGGATTTGGACGACGACTCGTCAAAGCTTCCATCGAAATTCTGTAACCTTGCGAGGATGATGAGAGCTTCAGTAGTAGTGTCCACGCCAGCCCTGCCAGTTCCTCCTGGAGTGGACGAGAAAGTGGCATGCACCAATGACCTTGCTTGAATAACCACCCGTTGATCCCGAATCGCCTCTGCAACGATATTTTTCTTCGGCTTCTTCGCGCCAGGGGCAGAATAAAATCCCATCCCAAGAACGTCTCGATTTCTCCGATCGACAGCGATCAAACTCGTATAGCGACTGGTGAGTTTATAATCGATCCCCAGCCTAGTGATATCCTCTTTCAATGACGATGCGGAGGGTTTTCCTACTGGTGCGCTTCCACTGTCTTCCCAATCCTCCCGATCTTGAATGAGTGCTTTTGCGGCAAGGGTATGCATAAACGCGGTTCCCGTCCCAATCCCCCCCGGAGAAGCAGGGAACGGCGCGAATGGCGAAAAGCGTTGCACAGGAATCGTTAGTGCAACAGAAGCACCGGTAACCGGAATCCGCCCAGTAATCTTGACCTCTTTCGTGACAGCGATGCTATCGGGTACGATCGCGTACACCTGTGTCCTTGTCGAGCGGTAGAAACTCGGTACAGGATCCGGAGCTTGCAAGATCGGTGCAAGTGGGCCAACTCCTCCACACTCTTCATCATCGTAGGGAACCTCTGGGTCGAACAGACTTATGACCTGTCCAGTTGCATCGTGCGACGCATTCGCTTTCGGCGTGACCCACGTAACCTCAATATCCACAATCGGGGGAGTCCTCGCCGCGCGTACCAATCTCGTACATTTCCCGATGTACTGCTCGTTATCCGAAACGATGTAGGTCGAAGTCCCACCTCCTGCTCGTGCAATTCGATCACACGTTTCGGTGGAAACACCGTCTCCGATACCGATGGTGTAAACACGGAGGAAAGACTTGTCGGAGGATTTGGAGGCGATGGTGGATTCAATTCTGGTGACACATTGGATAAGGAGGGAGCCCCAGACTCCGCCATCTGTGAGGAGGAAAATAGAAACCGGACGAGTAAGGCGAGAGGGAAGAGAAGCAAAGACGGCATCGAGGGCATTGGGGATCTCGGTTCCGCCGTAGTCTGCTTGCATGGAGCTGTAGAGAAATCGTATATCAGTTGAAGTGCAAGAAAGATAAAGAATCAGCTTACTCTAAGTGTCGTCTGGCTTCATTGACTGTTGCCTGGTCATAGGCTCTACTTCTCGGCCACAGCGACGTAGCTTTCGTACCATAAGAGAAGATATTGAAGAACGACCCACGCGAAGGTAATCCCTGGAGGAGAACAATCAAAGCCTGACGCGTCATCTCCATCTTCACGCCCCGCATACTTCCACTGCGATCAACGAGCACAATATACTCCATCTCTGGGCAATAATTGGAATTACCAAAATGAGGTACTAGCGTAAGACCAATCGCAGCCGTCGTATGATTCGGAGACGGGTGCGTCTCGATGAATGCACGTGGATTATCGAGACGGTCGGCAGTGATAATAAGCATGACATCTCGAGCACGGGCAGAAGAAGTGGCACTACGACGGATTGTGGCGGTGGCGATATTGGAGTCGGAAATTCCGGGAGAGGGACTGATGTTTGGAGGTCGACCTAGGCCAAAGGTGAAGTTGTATCCAGAGGGAGAACTGACAGAGCGGATGGTGCCTCTTTGTTGGATGAGGACGTCCATGGTAAATGGCACATTTTCATGATTGAGACGAGAATTTTTGACTCCGGCAGGACGTCTGCCGTAGCGTTCCATGTACGAGCGCGGGAGCGTGAAACGAAGCTGATTACGATCCTCATCGTCGATGAGAGGACTCATGTATGAAAGATTAATAGTGATGGTTTCGTTCCCAGCGACATTTCCGATTCCGATTGAGAACACTAAGACTTCCTTTGAGATATTTACGAGAAAGATAGAGAAGAAACACTAACCATCTTTCGTTACCTCTTGTCCCAATGCAGCAGTGAGTCCTTCGCTAACTGCAATGTCCATTTCTTTCTGAGCATCGTCCTTTTGTTTGACTACGCCATCGACCTTTGTACCATCTTGTCGGACAATCTGGAATCCATAGATAGCAGCTCCCGCGAGCATACTGAAAGTATATGTAACATGGGCCGCTACGGAAGAGCTTGGATTTTGGAATTGTTGAGATAAAGTTACCCAGGAATGGACATCGACAATCCATACTTTGATGTTACATTCCCTGAGAACGAGAGGTAAATTAGAGCTCGGAGGACTTGTAGTTGGAGGGCGAGATCCAGGCGGATTAGCTGACCCAGGCGGGTTGGCAGCAGGCGGATTAGTCACCGGAGGTCTTGCCCCAGGCGGGTTGCCAGAGGGCGGACCTGTGACAGGTGGACGAGCAACAGGTGGACGAGCAACAGGTGGACTAGTCACGGGCGGGTTCGTAGTCGGGGGCCTAGGCGGCAAAGCAACCGGCGGGCATGGTGGTGGTGGTTTGGGAATAGCGCAAGGCGGAGGAGGTCGAGTTTCGCAACGTGTCATTTCGAATTATCGTAAATTTTGCTTAAACTTGACAAGGTCTAGGTATATATAGCTCTCTCTTCAAAATCCACCAAGTACCTGGGTATGAAAGTCCATACATCGTTATCATTCGAAAAAAGAAGACATACCTCAGCCCGGAAAACTAGCTGAATTCGATCGAGCCTCCCCCCTGTATTCATTTCAGTTATCATCCAATAAACATCCAATAAACCAGCGCCTGGACTGCATGGCTGAGCAGTAGCTGAAATCTTGAGACCAGCTTGTTTTTTCATCGATTATCGATTTATTGGTGGAGGTTCACTTCATCGGCAGGAACAATAAACACAAACAGACTATGTTACTCTCATCAACTCACTCAACATCTCCCTCGCGGACATACTGCAACGTTCAGCCTGTTCATCTTGAAAATCTTGCAAAGATTCAATCTTTTTCCACTTGCACTACCTTCATGCTACCTTCTCAGATGTTCTATCTGCACTATATCTACGCTCAAATCACTATCATCGATTATCACTAGTCGGTCTTGACTGCACGCTCTAATGTCTTCATCGATCACCTAGACGCTCAAGAAGACTGAAAGACCCCAATCCGCCTCACATGCCACATTCTCAGATTTATCTCGAATGCTAATACCTAATTTTGGACTTCGTTTTCCGTCCTTAGTCTTTCATTCTCCATCGTCGCTTCTCCAAAAATTTTACACCATATCCACTGACTTCAAATCCGATCCACAAAATTCCTGTCAATACTCCACCAATAGCTCATAATAGCCCCCGAAACCCTCAAATGACATTCGTTATCCGGGTCATCTGAAGCACATATCAAAGTCAAGGCCTCAAAAACACTCCGAATCAATTTGACTTTTGTTATTCCGACTACCCAGTCGCGTCGAACAATCTTAACGCCCAGCCATGAGGACTTGGTCGAACTTGAAGCCGGCTGTATAGCCTGAGAGATTTTAAAGGTCAACCCGATCTGTGAATAGTTGTCACGGCAGTGGCTTCTCGTTAATGCAAGAACTGCGTGCACGTGTGTGGTATACGAGAATCTCTTTTGACCATGAGCCCATTCACGTTATTGAAAGACTTGGAGCAGATCCAAGCAGAATATCAGATCTGAAGGACCTAGTAACAATTAGCTACTAGCACGGCCGCTCGAAACGCTCACCATCCTTATCCTGCTTGTCGGGTTTGAAACTATGCTGTCAATCACACCACGATCTCCCACAGCGGAGGCCTCACCGAGTTTTTGACCTCATATTCAACACTGGCAGCAGGGAAATCATGACAATGACGCCCCGATTCCGGTCGTACGAGCGAGTGCATTGAAGTTTTCCGAAACTCGGACTGTAATATCAGCATTTGCGAGAACGAAGATCCCAGTGCCTGCGAGCTTAAGCCAAGAGAAGGCAGAGCCAATTAAACGAGTATCCTTCAATCTCGCCGTCAATCCACAAAATGATGGAACCGCTCCTTCAATGACTGAAGGAACCCTTTTCCTTATGACTACGCCATGCTCCTGCGACTTCGCCTTGTCAACCCCGAAGCGCCTTTTCCACAACGGCAGCATTATCGTCGTGTATCTCGAAGGAGATCCACGCCTTGATTTCATCTTAAAAAAATTTCACAAACGGCAAGGCAATAACGGGATCTCCTTGCTCCAACTGGGACCTTTCAAGTTTCAGCTCGAGCAATATTCAAAACCTGGTCTTTCGTATCGACATTTTTTGATTGAGTCGTAGCTATCTGGGGGGTGCCCGGATGTTGTCCTTTTTCAATCGTTGACACCTGTCACTCATCTCATCGTTTACAGCTCCAGCTGGCTGGTAACCTAGCAATGCAAGACTGATAGTCAGCCTTGTGGTATCCAGAAGTTCTTACGGGCAAGGCGAACGGAAGAGATGAACTCGGGGTCCAAGCCGGGGCATGACCCTATTGGACTAGCGATGATGGGGATACCAGCGAGAAGGTGAAGTATGCAGAGTACTTCAGATATTTTGACAATAGTCTCAAGAACCACAAAAATCATAAGCGTGTTCGGAGTGCGGGGATTACGAGTCGAGAATAGGTTAGAGATCATCAACCTTCTTTATTACATTCACCTACTACAAAAGTATGTTGTCACTAGGAAGAATAGCGCTAGGAGCAAGAAGGTTCATCATCACACATCGTAGGGTGCTAGTAAGGTTGGTGACGATTTGACTCCCTCAGCGTAGTCTTCTTCTTCTTCGGACTTCCTAGAAACCCTGTATCTCGCAAGAAACTGGTAAACGTCATTTCCAAATAATCCCCACCATCCTCATCATTCACTTCGAGAGAGTTCAGCGCTGAGACTTTCACCAATCTTTGAATGATATTCTGGAAGTAATTTCCCCTACAAAGTCGAACGGGATGTGCTTTTGAAGCTATCTTGATCCCGCATTTTACTAAAATTTGCAAGACCTGTTCTTTAACACTGACGCTCGGGTAGATGACTTGGCCGATCTTCTTGATGCCAGTCTGAGGTATACTAACCTCTTTGGGCACCAGACGTTCCTTCTCATTATTGAGACCGAAACGTGTAGAGCCAATATAAAGTTCGGCGTCGTCACCATCGGTCCAAAAGTAGACTTCATCTGTTATTGTAACTGGCATGACCGCAGCATGAAACTCCCAAGGGGAGTTGGTGGCCAATGGATGAGCAGAGGTCGATGTGATAGAGGGACTGGTCAGAGCTAAAACGGGAGATCTAACTGGGCTACCGACAACATTGACGGCGAGGAGAACGAGAACAGCAAGATATATCGACAATGGTCTCGAACATGCGCATGAAATTGGAGACATGTTCGCGAACGATTCCGCAAGGGAGGCTTGAACGAGGTGGAAGCTACATGTATTGAGGTGAGTAGGAAGACAATCGTAATGACTCGGAAAATATGGACGCATACCAGAGATGATGAATTGTGAATCGTGATGAATTTTGCCAGCAAAATCTATCCGAGCAAGTCGAAACCTGAGCAGATGGAAAGGGGGTAGAAGGGGATATCATAAGTGACTGAAGTACGAAGGGAGATGAGAAGGATTCAACGCACCAGCGATGAGGGTAGTGAACGAACCAGCGTAATGGGAATTTGTCGCTGTGATGCCCTCATGCCCTCTTTGCGTACAATTTTTGATGCGACGGAGGTTGCGCATGTCGTGATCAAATCAGTATTTTCCTGGAGACTTTTTATAAATATTTTGCGTGAGTGGTCAGCTGTGGTGGTCAGGACACCAAAAGAGCTCAAACGTTCAGACCCTTCATGTCCTAAAGCGTAAGCTTGAAGCTGGTAGAGGGGGCCTGAGGCTCAGGAGGACTCAGGATGGGTGCAGACCTGTGCAAATGCAGTAATAAGATAAGTAGCTACTAGACTGTACTATATCGGACTTACTTCTGGTAATATGAAGTAAGTCACCTGTTTTGATGATTCTAAGTTGAGGTTTGGCTGGGGCTTGGCCCCGCGCTGGGTGGGAAGACCGATCTCGCGGTGGTTCAAGCCGGAGTGTTTGGTATATAGTGACCAAGCACTGAATTAGAAGGGTGGGTGGGAGGGGATTTACAGAGATATAGCTTATTATGCGTGAGGCGATGAGAGACGGCGGTAAGAGAAGTTTAAGCGCTTAATGCGCGCTAGGCGTCTCTCATTCGCTGGCCTTATCTTATCCTGGGATGAGCGCCTTCGTATGCTCATCGCGGAATAAGATAAGTAGCTACTAGACTGTACTATATCGGACTTACTTCTGGTAATATGAAGTAAGTCACCTGTTTTGATGATTCTAAGTTGAGGTTTGGCTGGGGCTTGGCCCCGCGCTCCCACCCGTAGATGGAGAGGCCTGTACATCCCAGGCAGAGCCAAAGCTCCTTCTCAGGTCTCGACATTTATGGATGGGAGCTGGATCACCCAAATAGAGCGGAGGCTCGTAATGTATTAAAATTCTATTTCTATGTCATTACCAGTTACACATGCTTCAATGAATTTGTTTGATATTTTATTTGCTTTGCGGAATGAGTCGACTTTATCACGAAGGGTATTCCATTGCGATTTTTCGTAGGCTTTCGTTATGTGCTGTGGAATTATGCTTTCTAGTCTTCTCCAGTATAGTAGGAATGCCAGTGAGGTCCATCCCCCAGTAGCTGCTACAATTTCTGGGGGAACTCCTGCTAGAAGTAGCCAGATGGCGCCTCCGATTCTGAAACTGTGGCCAAAGACAATTTGGAGTGCGGCGCGGTTCCATATGTCGAAGCAAAATTCAAGGAATACTTTCTTCACCATGTGCTGTGGTTTTCCGTTCTCGTCGATGTAGCCAAATAGCGAGGAATTTTCTGGTACGTCTGCGTTCTTTGCTAAGTGTCTTTGGAGGGCTTTCGATGGGCACATGAAATCCATGTTGTCATCCAGGGGGCTGGTAGCAACCACGGAGGCGCCTTCTTCTTTCGTAGTCTTTGTCCATGGGATGTGGAAGTGGATCGAAGTGGGTTTGGAATTGAAAGAGATATTATTGGCGTTTCGGGTGACGTGGAATTTTGGATCGAAAGCGTTCTGCGATGGGATAGTTAGTTCCCCCAATCGTCGGCATGCAAGGAATGCAGTGCAGGCAAGAGCCCAGACAGCACAGTGGAAATGGTTGGAGAAATTGAGTGCTTTGTACAAGGTTTTCATATGTTCGATGGTAATGGGGTGTCGTGGAGGTTGCTTATGGTGCGATCCTTTGATATTTGCTCCACGTCGGGCTTGTCGGATTCTACGTGAGTCTGCTGGCCAAGGAGCTCCCATCGTCCCGTGCCAAAGTCTGAGGCCGGATAACCAATTCGAAATGGATTTCCCTGATACTTTCCCTGCGTAGTGTCCGATGAAGCCGATTATGAGTCTGTCTGATGCAGGCATGCGGTCATCCTCGCTAATGCCCATCAGGTCTCCGAACTGATTGTAACGAAGTAGTCCGGCTGCGTACACTTCCTTGGTAGACTTTACTGTACCTTTTGCCATAACCTGTTCACCTAATTCGATGACTTTTGCTGGCAGGGAGTTCGATTCCTCTAATCTTTTCTGTATTGAGTACGGGGTGTTCCAGGCGTGAATCCGATCTGCAGCTCGTACGTTCGGTCGTAGTGGGTTTGGGGTGATTTCACATCCTTTCTTTGGTTTTCGGTTGGTGAGTTTGGAAGGGAGTTGTTTCGGTTGTTGCGATTGTTGTGGACTCGAGGTGGTGGGTGTTACAAAAGGGTCAGAGAGAGGATTGTGAATTGATGGTTTATTATTATTATTGTATTTACGTGGGGTCGGTATCGATTGTGTAGCAAATGGGTCATCAAGAAAGGTATGAGAAATAATTCGAGAACTCGAAGCACGCGGAGCAACGGTTCTCGCGCCAAAGCTGACTGGCGCTGGTATTCTGTCAAAAGGGCTGTGTGATGTAGGTTAATGAGTATTCGTTTTATCTGCGTCTGGAAGGCGAATCACCTAAACATAAGTAATGATACTGCTGAGCTCATCTGGGAGCTGGAATAAAAGAGGAAGTTTCTTGTCCTCCGGTCCCAATATTCCGCGCGAAATTGGGTCAGCCGGGTTCAAAGCGGATTCGACGTATTCGAGTTCAGTTTGTATAAAGAGTGGGCCTAAAACGCCGCACGTACGGCGCATGGACATGTTGATCCAGTAGTTGGGGCTGCGTGCCTTTTTCATGGCGCCGATGGTGCCTTGGTTGTCTGAGTGGATGAGAATGTATATATCGTGGAATCCTTTGGCTTCGAGGATGTATATAAGTAATTCGATAGCGACCGTTTCCAGCCAGCAAATGTCTCGACCTGGTATTTTCCAGTCGTTTGCCAAGTGGAATGCCATCCAGAGTTCTCCGAATATTATACCGATCCCCCAATCTGTGGATGCATCGACAAAGATGCCAAGGTCTAGAAGTGGTCCTTTCGGTCGTAGTTCGCGGTAGAAGTCCGGTATGAGGAGGATATTGTGCCACCAGCTTATTTCGGTGAGGACGCTGCTGGGAGGGTATCGACCCTCGTATTCCTCCCGTTCTGTCCGATATGAGGCCATGAAATTCGATATTGGAGGGAGGTGGGATTTTCCCTCGGCGTATATGAATGCGATGTGACAGAGTGTTCCGTGGATTGATTCGACTCTGATGAGAGGGGCTTTGCGTCCGTGAAATTCGTCCAAGAATTGTCGCACCCGATTGAGATATTTGGAGCGCTTTTCGTCAGGTAGACTGACCCGTTTTAGAGGAAGGTTCCAGTGGAAGCCGGTGTAAGTGGTTTCGAACGTGAACTCCGGGTCTCCTTTGATATCGGCTGGGTGGAAAGGGACATTGAGCGAAGCGATAGACTTCAGCATGCTGGCGCGATCGTAGTCGTAGTTGCCTAATGAGTTGGGTGAGCGGATAGCAAGAAGGTCGTCTTCGTATTTTGGTATTGGTCCGATTTCTTTTTCGCGCCATATATCGATTACTGCACCTGATACCATACCTGCGCTGCTACTTGCTGATGCTGCCCCGAAGCAGTAGCAGTGGTCTATCCAGAAGCCACCATCGGGATCTTGCGCTACCAGGAATGGTTTGTGGTGGGGAATGAGTGGTATTGTCCTATGGAATTTCGCGATGTCGATTGTGCATGCTTGTGTTCCCGGAGGCGCCGATGAGATCTGTAATGTTTGGGTTGGAATCAGAATCTTATTATATGGAATCATTTATGTGGAATAATGTATATGAGGGAATATTTTGAATCATTCGTGGAATATGTGGAATGAATATTGGAATATCGGGATGGAATTGGGAAGTGTTAGATGAGAGGTATAGAGGAGAATCGGACTTACCAGTTCTGCGACTTTGGAGGCAGTATCGAAGGATGTTGGAAATAGGTCTTTCGCAATAAAAGAATTAACAGACGGGAATCTATTCCCGTCTTTGTCTTTACCATCCTTGGAAAGGTGACGGCAGACTCGATATTTCGTTCGTATTCCAGGTGCCTGGATCTGCTCGGCGACGATTAGAGGAGATGACACGATAGGGCCGCGCATAATAGATTCGATTTCCTTTCGTGAGAAAGGACCTGACATATGGCCTTTGAGTTTCTCCTCTGCGAGGTAGTCTTTGACCACCTGAGGGAATTTTGCGACCGATGCGTGATTTGGGATGATGATTGATTTCGTGAGCTGAGGCATTTCGCCCAATGGAGTGCCGTTTCGAAGGATGTTTACAAGTAGCGGGTGCCGGTCAAGAAGATTGTGTGCTTTGAGTTCGTGTTCGAAGGCGTTGGCGTTATATGGTGTGACGATTCGTTCGTAAAGTTCGAGGTGTTCTGCTGAGGAGCCCGGTAACGCCCGACGTGTGAAAATAGAGTCTGCGAAGTCATGGAAGATGAGAGGAGGTGGGGCAAGGGATTCCCTAGAGTCTTCTCTAGGCGATAGGGGGCTGAGCGGTGCATTCCCACTTGAATGCATAGTGAGAGGTGCTGCCGCAGAAGGTGCAGCAATGCTCCTTGTCGCAGCCTCTGCATTGTCCTCGGAGATTCCAGTACCAGCATATACTCTTCCCTCCAGGCGTGCTGATGAGTCCTTTGATGTTTCGGGCCCAGCGAAAGGGTCCATGCTGCGTATTGTCGTGTCCGTCGAGTTTGTGTCCGCGTGCGGCACATCCGAGGCAGCAAGGGGCCGCGGTTCTCTCCTTGCTGCCTGTTGGAAAGGGCTTCTGGCTCGTTGAAGATGGCGTCGTTTTGGGAGGCAGGGACTGGGTGGGAGGAGGGATAGAGGAGGATGTCGTATACTTGGCATCTGAGATGCGTTCCGCACGGACGAGTGTCCATTCTCGCTCGTACGTGTCACTGTCGAAGGCGTAGAGTTTGGATTGGTGTTCCTTTCGAAGTTTGACTTCTACTTTGAGCCAGTATGCGAAGAAATCTTCTGAATCTTGTTGGTTCAGGAAGAACGCGAAATGTTCGACGTAGAAGAGGGCTCGAGGGGCCTCTTTCCCCAGGTCCTCGTCTCTCAGGCATTCGAACTGATAGAAGTTCTTTGCCGCCTGGCTCCACTGGATGAAGTCGAGGTCCTCGTCGCGAGATATCCCACCTGTTTCTTTTACCCATTTTGCTATCTCCTTGAGGTCAAGGACGTGAGGTTTGCCCTCAATGTGCGAGATTTTTGCGCGTTTCAACTCGGGCATATGCATGTTAATGAGGTCGAGGTTTTTGTTTGTGAAGAGGAAAAGAGGGAATATGGGGAACGCGTCGATGGTGTCGAAAAGTAGTGTGTCGAAGGATGTAACGCGTGGACCAGCTGATCGGGGCACTAGGGTGACCTTTCCCGGCTTTCGTTTCTTTCTCGTACCTTCTTCGGCCTCTTCTTCTCTGCCTCTCGTCCTGCTTCGTCTGTCTCCTTCCTCTTCGTTTCTCTGTCTAAAGAAATCTAGCGTGTCTGTAGTGAGAAAGTCCTTGAGCCTTTCGAAGGTCGTCGGGTCCTTTCTGACATTGTCGAGGGATATAGTGTCGATGGTAACGAAGGAGGCTATATCCGAGGCATCATCCGCGGAGTTTCCTAGCTGAAATTCAAGGCTCTTTTCCCGTCGCTTCCGATTTTCTTTGTCGATTTTGAAGTTCAGTTTCAGTTTTAAGCCGATGTCCATTTTCTTGAAAAGGGAGGAGATTTCGTCGGTTTTATGCGTTTTCCGAACTCTGTTTTCACGAGCCAAGGAAGGATAGCTTTGGAATCCTTTCATCATGTTGGATTTACAGAGATATAGCTTATTATGCGTGAGGCGATGAGAGACGGCGGTAAGAGAAGTTTAAGCGCTTAATGCGCGCTAGGCGTCTCTCATTCGCTGGCCTTATCTTATCCTAAGATGAGCGCCTTCGTATGCTCATCGCGGACAAATGCGGTGGTGATACAGATGCAGTCCAAATGTGATCGGCGATCGCACAATGGATTCTCGGGTCAAGTCAAGATATCCCTGCCTGAAATTATTTCGTCCTGCAAAAGGATAATTATCGGTGTAGATGAGTGCGACGCATCTCTGGTCAACGATGATATATCAGAATATATCCCTTCCCAGCGAGAGGGATAAATACTTCTCAGATACGAATGAACAACCCACCATCCATCTGAAACAACTGTGCCAATATCCAACATATCAATTCTCTCTCTACATGCTGGCGGTCAGTATATTCCTGGACTATTCCGAGTCTCACCACCGAACCGAAGTACTTAGTCACAATAGACTCGCGCTTCTGCAGAGATTTGTCATCGCCTGATCCGTGGCACTATACGGTTACCAGCTCATTGAGGATCGTGGGGGGAAGCAGCGCGTTCCAGTCCCTTCAAAACCCTTCAAGTAGTATGAACTCATGGTTCCCTCTCTCTTTCTCTCAATCGGTGCTATGGTAAAGAAAAACTATGCTTAGGCTACAGACAGATCGCTATTCGCCACGATGCGTGGCGACTGCCATTTACTGCCATTCTCTGGCAATTCGAAAAGATTTTAGCGGCTATCATCTAATCATTGGGGAAAATCATGTGGGGTAAGCGGGGTTACCACTGGATCGGCATATAAAAAGGACAGGCCCAAACTTCTACCTTCCTTCCCTCAGCGTTTTCTCTCAGCCACTGCCCATAGTTTCACAAACCTTTGCTCACGATCTATTCATCTCTCGTCTTCTGCTTGACGTTACGTTGATCAACCTAATTGCGCATTGGTGGCATAGAGTATTTGCTGGTCAAACTTGCCCCGCTGGTCAATATCGATTGACTGTGGTCGTTTGGATATTGACCTTGAAAAATTTAATCTTAGCCGCCATCCGGTATCTTAATTCTTTCCGTCCTAACGCCAGTCGAGTCATCTACGCGCATACCATCTGCCAGTATGTTACCTACATACTCTATTACTCGAAAGGCCAAATTCAATGCGCTGATGGGCTTCAACAGAAAACACGCCATCGTATATCCCTCCTTACATCATGCCTTCCAAATTTTCCTTTTCGCATGCATTCTTGGTACTCATCCTACTTTCTACCCTTCTTGGTGGGATATGCTACCCATTCAGTCTTCCCGGCACTTTCGATACAAAAACTCATCTTGAACGTCGTATGTATCATTGTCCACCATATGTATATCCAGACTGAACAACTTTTAGGCGGCTCGGATGTACGCGTTGGGCTAAGGTATCAAGAGCCATCAGCGTTCTATCCTCTCCCTGCACGATATTGGTCCTTTTGGTTGAATGCCTATGGCTTTGATGTGAAACAAGAAATAGAACACAGTGTTTTCAAAATAGGTATCCTCTCCGAAAAGAGGTACCGTGTCGGAACGTCTCTGGGGACATTTCACATTAACAGTTCAAGACGAGATCTGCCTGCACTTACCGAAGAGTTACAAAAGTTACCTGGCCAATTGTGGCCTGTTGATTGCTTCAATCTCATCTTCGAGAAATTGAAGGAGAAAGAGTTGATGACGAGGGTACCCGAAGATTGGACGAAGTTGTATAATGAAAACCTGGAAATGGGAGGTGAGTAGATGAATATTCTGCAGGTTTATGATTGACATTGAGCGGACATGAAAATGTAGCAATCCAGCTCAAGCGTGAAATTGGGAGTCAAATTGTTCCTCTTTTCAATAACCATGTCAACCCTACAGAGAAGTGGACTGTCTATATTGGTACGAAACATGGCTTTGCAGTTCATTCGAGTCCTGGTAAACCATCAAAATTTATTGAGACCAACGAAGAGTTCAAAGGCGGGATTCTGGTGGATACCATTTTTACCTCGAGAATGCACTTGGACAGTATACTCCAGGAGGTGCGAGAGCTTGAGGTGGGATATTATTTGAACATGGACTGGATTCGTCGCGTACTTGCATGCCTGAAGGAAAGAGGGGTGATAAAAGATGTACCTCCGCATTTTTCCAATCTCTATACCAAATTGATTGATATGAAAGGTGATGGTGCGGGGAGTACAATGATTGCAGGTTACGAATTCTTCGAAGGAATTTACCCAATAGGACACACTGCCCAATGATAAAATGTGTATTGCCAGCTATCATATGTTTAGCACAGACGGTAACAAAGAATGAACAATACTAAAAGTATAGAGCTATATAGTCCCCTTGGAAGTCCTAGCGTCGTTTCTGGGGAAACCAACTTTGGTGTTATATTTGAGAGTGAGGATGAGGTCTGCGCAGAGGGTGAAGATATTGCCAATGATATACATCCTGTATCCAGTCCATATACGATTCAAGGACAACAGACCATAAATCAAGCTGTGGGTGCGACAAGACCAGTGCATTGGTTGGTCTATCCTTTGTGAGTTTTGTGTTCCTGTTGCTCGAGGAAGAGGTTGATATGGCCATTGTTCTAGCCATTGGATCCCGTGGAGATAGAATCACCTTTTGGTGGAGCTGAATGGGAAACGTCTGCCAGATGAAGTGATCAAGTTTGGATTCCTAGTGGAGAACACCTACGAGGATGAGGCAGTAGGCGCCGGCAAAATGCAGTTTTAGCAATGAATTTCCATCAGTGGTAGCACGTAGCCTCGAATTACCCATTCCTATTTATTGAGACGTCAGCATCAAGAGATATGTTGGGTGAAATACCCAGTTGAATGAGAAACACCCTCTGACGCTGTACTACTCAGAATCGAATACTGCATTTTTTACATTGAAGTCCTCTCTATTGTGAGATAAATTCTTCTGCAAGTTCTAAGATCGTGGAACGCCAAATCACATATCCAGAGGAGCTGAGGATTATTATGTGCTATACGTGCCCCGGTCAAGTGGAATGACAGTAGACGCTTGCCTGGATAGGATAGGATAGGATAGTTAAATTATACTGGCTAGGTCCGATTCCCGAACAACCAGTTTACCGTACTGTACAGTCATTACTTAAGATTACAGTAACGGAACACACATTTCTAATGCGGGGGGGCGATTATGCCACTCTCACACTTGATGAGGAAAAAGCTAGAAAAAAACCTCGTGAAACGTGCACGGTCTTCCCCGTCTCGACAATGCATGTGAGCAGCTCCTGCATTAAGCCGGGACAAACATTTCAGTGTTATATACCACTTCTAAAACATCATATGCTAGCTTTGCAAACAATTCAGTGATCCTTGTCTCAGCCAATAATATGCGAAATAGCATCCATGCATTGGAATAGGATTTTGCATACTGTGGAAGTTCTGAGATTACTTTTTGCATGAAAGAATCCCTCAGTTTGATCAATTCGGTGCTTCCTTTACATTCAAATAAAACATGGGCCGGATCCTCAACAGAGCATTTACAGATGCGGCAAATTCGGTGCTCTCTGATGATTCGAGGTCTGTTCCGTTCATTCCATCGCAGACGTTCTACTGCAAGTTGGTGATTGCCTGTCACCATTTGGATCAAAGCTTTTCGATGTTTGCCTGTCGGGACCTTCAAATAATGTCTGAAAGCGAGAGCTTTAAAAACCATCTTTTTATTTTTTCGGTCATACTCTTTCCGATCTTTCAGAGTATCAGTTGTTCTGGGACATGTCATTAATGCATTTTGTAGAGTCCTCTCCATGGAGTCCTGAATGTGTACTATTAGATCATTTAGGTGTGCTGTAGTGATATCCTCAAATTCTGGAATATTCCATGTGACTGGAATTGGTAGGCTCTCAAGTACTCTGCATGCCTCCAAAATGATGGATGTATGTCCTTTTTGTGCTAAAGAGTAAGCTTCTTGCATTGCTTTCCATGCCAGATGGTGATGTGGTAAACTGATTAAGTACTGCATGTTCTTGAAGAAAAGGATAATCCATCTGTATTGAATTGGCATCACTCCTGTTTCAGTGAACAGAACCTCCAAAGATGATCGCTTTTGGATAGAAAGAGCCCTTCGTAGAAAATAGTGTTGTACTTCTTCTAATTGCTCTCTGTGGGACACTACCACATCCATGATAAACTCGGACCCATTCTTTAAATATGGGTCTACTCTTGCCCAGTACATAGTAATCATATCCTTAATTGGCATGTCACTTCCCACAAAAGTTTTAGCATGAAGCACAGCACCAGCAGCATTCTTGGCCTTGTCTGCAAGCATCTGATAATTGTCCTTGTATATACTTCCCTGACCAGTCTGATGATGAACTCCAATGTATTTCAGTTTCTTCTTCTTTTGCAAAGGTTTGTCATGCAGCATAAAAACTGTGTCTGCATTAGCTTCCTGTCCAAACACTGTGATCATACATTTAGGTACAGAGACTTCGAAGCCTGTGAGGGATGCATATTGTTCAAATTGTCTAAGTTTTGATTGGATACTAGAGGGTGTTGTACTAGCCATTCCTGTGTCATCTGCTTGTAGCATATGGTTCACATGCATATCATGAAGGACAACATCTGTTGGGTGTTCTGTCACTTTAAAATCTGCAACAACCAAATTGAACAAGTTTGGTGAGATCGGACTACCTGTGATGACCCCCATATCACCTCCAAAAGGTTCCGAGTGAGATCCGCAAACTCTAACCACATAAGCCATTTTTGCATAGAGCATACATAACCAGTCTATTAGTGGACCTTTTACACCCATCGAGAATAGCTTAATCCACATTACAGATCGATCTGTGGAGGGAAATGCATTTGTCCAGTCCATGTATGCAAAATATAGTGGGGTTCCCAGAGATTTAGCCTTATCTATCATAGTTCTTAAAATCAATGGATTGTTAGTTGTTCGGTATGTAGGTCTGAAGCCATTTTGTGAGTCAGGTATCAAATGTTTCAAATCTGCATAAGACCTTATCCTCCGGTCAATTATATAGGCCAACAATTTTGCAAAACAGCACTCTAATACAATAAGCCGATAACCATTTGGGTCCGAAGCATTCTTTCCTGGTTTCAGAATGCCAATCACTATTGCATATAACCATTTTGAAGGTGCTGTCTTGTTCTTGACACAGAAATTGAGAAAGGAAGCAATATTTTCATTGGGAATGTCCATGATTTCCTTGTATGAAATGCTGTCTGAGCCTATAGCACTATTCAGGTTACATTCTAGTACATGTTCCTTGGCATCAGCCACTTCCTCTTCCTGGATGGGCAAGCTAAAGAACTTTTGCTCTGTTGGGTCTAAGTTTGCCTCAGGTAGCATTGCTTCTAAGTGCTTTAGATATGACAAATGCTGGTGATTTAATTGCAATGATGGGACCACAGGGGTATTCAGCCTTGTCTTAAACTCAGTATACAGGTGATTTAGTGAAAGCTCAAAGTCTTTTGCCTTTGGGTCAAGCCATGACTTGTATAGCATCCAAAATTGTGCATTAGTTTTGCAGTTGCGCAATTTTGCAAGGTTATCATCCCGGATTTTTGCCACTTTAGATCTTCCTCGGTGACCTTGCTCCGCAGCCCTGGTAATTGACCTATCAATCATTGTTCTGGGTTCTGCATGTTCCGGTAGATCTGTGGAGACTTTTTGAACATCAATTGCTTGCCTGTTTCCTGGGTCCCACTCCCATGGTGAAGATACTAGGGGAGAATAATCCCTTGGAATATCTTTTGTGCATCCTATTTTTGCCAATTCATCTGCCAATTCATTTTGGGGAATGCCACTATGTCCTTTGACCCATATAAAGCAGGTGAGAGCTAAGCGATACTTCAGCAATAGGCAGATGTCTTTTAGTAGGTCCCCATTTGGCATCTTCCATCCTGTAGATAGGTGACGACCAGCCCAATAGCAGCATTCTCGGATGACATAGGTTGAATCACAGAAAATATTCATTGCTCTTTTTGGGTTGACTTTTGCTAGTAGCATCAAGACAGCATATGCTTCGGCTCTGTTATTGGTGGGAGTCTCAGGCCCTGGTACCCTTAGGCTACTGTTCTGGTTAGACTGTAGTCCAAAGCATATCCCTGAACCAGCTCTTGCATAGTCTTTCCCATTCTCCAAGCATGAACCATCCGTGTATACTGAGATTGGATTCTGATCATAGTATACTGGACCGTAAAAGTCTTGGAGCAATAGGTGTGGAGGTTTTCCACTCTGTAGCATTTTCTGATATAAAGTGTCTGTCCATTCATCATGTATTGGTATTGTGAGAGGAACTTTTGGTTGGCTGGATCGTTGAGCAGTCATGGTGTAAATCTCGTGTGACATCACCAATGAGAGCTTTGAGTGGTCCGACCATTGGTCTTTCTTTGATAATGGCCTGACTTCCACGCTCAGATTTTGTATCATTGGGCATAGCTCATCTGAAACTAGAATATAATCCACAACTGCTTTGCCATTGTGCTGGTGGGAAGTGTAGGACCCATGATTGGGAGATTCCAGTTCGGTACCATTCACTATTGCCAAGTTCATCTCCTCGCATAACTGCAGAATACGCAGTCCCCTTGCATTGACTTCAGTGTCTTGTGATAACCGTGTCAAATGGGCAGCTTTTGGTGTTCTTGAAGATGTCCGTCCATTAGCATCTGTAGCCACTACAATCTTTTTTGAACTGTCCACCAGTGCACATAGCCGAATTGTTTCAAATAACTGCTCTTCGGGAGCTACGTCTGTGAAATGTATATACCTAGATAGCACAGGTAGTATATACGCATTGATAACCCATAAGCTGCCAAGATCCAGAACCAGAATATCTGGTGATGAAAGCTTTGACTTCGAAGCTGCAATTCCTTTCCGAACAAAAGCGCAAACACCTCCATGTTGCTTTTCCCACTGTTTTGCCATAGTGCGAGATTGAACAAAAAGATTGAAACCATCCAGTTTTGTTAGTGCATCTTCTTCCTCAGTATATAAGTGTGTTTCTTGGATGAGAATTAAATCATATTGTGAGAGCATGTTTCGAAAATCGGGGCTGAGCATTTTAACAGAGAAATCACCATGAACATTCCATGAAAGGATTCTAATAACATTTTTGTCATATATATCATCATCTGTTATACTAGAATCAAATGTCTGGATACTCTCCATGACATGCTGGAGAACCTCAGCCCCGTTCAAAAAACCCCCTGTCTAATGTGGATGCCATGATAGTTACGCAAGTCGGATTGAGCAAAATTTGCCTTCCAAGAGGCCGCAAAATCGTCTGCGTCAGCTCGCGTGCCGAAAGCAATTTTGTAATAACCGTCCGTTGCGTCGAGTATGTATGGACAATATGTAGGTTGCACCACCTCCGAGAACCACCGGCGCACATTTCCCATCGTCTGCGCACAGAATGTTGAGGGGAAAGGGCCCAAATACAGTGATACTTTCTCTGCTGCTGGATGTTGCTGTTGTCCTTTTTTGTTTGGTCTGCTATCCTGGCTTGCACTATGCCGTCTCTTGTTTCGGGAGGTGGAAGTAGGAGGCGGCGGGGGCGGGGGCGGCGGAGGTAGAGCATGTCGGCGTTGAGAAAAGGGTGAGGCAGAGCGAGAGCGATAACGGCCGGGGGCTTGCGAGTGATGATGATGAGGAGAAGGGGATTGCGAAAGTTGATATCCATCAGGGGCCGAAGCAAGACTCCGACCTCGATTCAACTCCTTTGAATGAATTTGAGCTCGAAGAAGCTCATTTTCGGCCAGCGCGCGGTTCAACTTCCCCTCAAGATCTTCTACTTTAGAGTTGAGTATGTCTATCCGGGACTCTAATGGTGCCACCCGTTTCGACATCGAGTCCTTTGGAATTAGTGCACGTACTGACTTGATCTCGTCTGAAAGCTTGGTGTGAAGCATTATGGTGTTCAATGTGCACAAAAAATAAAATCGGACTCAATATGGAGTCGGACTTACATGTAACCAGTCGCACATTGACAAAAAGTCGGAGAAACATTGAATTTGCCTAGATCATTCAATATTCCCACGCTTTCAAGGGGTAGCGCACTTTGCAGTTTCCAGTGTAGAATGCCAAGGGGCTATAGCTAATGGATTTGCTTGCATATAACACTTAATGAGAGTGATATGTGTCTGCATGGCAATTTTGGTGTACCTCCCTGGGGTGTAGCATGCACAAAACCAAATTTATGATCATCATTGAGCATACTCTGCAATAAAACAAGCCATGAGTTGCAATTCATTAATTATACATTGGTATCTGTCATTTCTCTTTTCATTATGCATATTTCTGAGTAACAATGACCTCAAGCAATTGGAGACCAATCAAAGAACCATGCCTGAAGTGACTCTGAGAACTTAGAAGTGGACTGTGAAACTACACTTCACAACTACTTATTCAGGCCTTGCCAATTTACAAACATCTGCAAAACCTGGATGTTTGTGAGAGCAAGGGTACTAGCTGGAGAGCACTGTCCAGTGCTGAAAGCAGTCCCAGCAGTTTTTCAGTACTGCTGGGAGCGCTTTCCCAGCTGGACAGTGCTGTTAGCTGCTTTTGAGCTCTTAGCTGAAAATACAGGTTTTACAGATGAAGCCTGTGCCAAAATAATGATACCAGCTGGAGAGCATTATCTGCTCTGAGGATTTATGCCCTTAAAGACTGGGAAGTATGTCTGTGCATATAGTACTCACTTTAAGGTGAATACAGGTAAATATTCATCAGCAATCTAAGTCTACCAGCTGGTCAATGCTGTCGAAGTGTAAATGAGACGTTACTCTGAGGCTGCCAGGTGCCTCATGAGTTGGATCACTTGCTGTCTGGTGCCAGGGTAAATTATTGATCTTTATTTTGCTTCTTATATTACACTGGAGAACTCTTGATCAGCTTAAGGTTAATGCAGCTACAACTCCATTTTTTTCAAAATAGCCTTCGATAGACAAATTGAACAAACAAATACTCCCATAAACCCAGTGCCGCTATAAGCCGCTCCACGGCAGAGCCAGTAAGCGCTCACGGCACAGATTGCTTAGTCACTATTCCGTCAGATATTAGGCGCTGCTAGACTTTTGAGTTAATGTCCGACTACTGCTATTACAATGTCCGACTGGTATTTGACTTTCTCCGACTCACATATTTTTTGTGCAGATTGAACAGCATATCAAATAGGGCCTACGACCAAGTCGTATATTCACTTTTTAACAGCTTCGTGTGATCTGATTCTCTCTTTTTCAATCCTTGTCAAAACCTTGTCGAGACTATGAATTCTTTGGTGATGTTATGACCTCTCTAGCCTTGTCGAAACTTTATGAATTCTTTGGTGATATTATGCCCTTTCTCTCTTTTTCTATCCTTGTCGAAACCTTGTCGAGACTATGAATTCTTTGGTGATGTTATGACCTTTTTAACCTTGTCGAAACTTGAAGAATTCTTTGGTGATATTATGCCCTTTCTATTGAGTTACTCTAACACCCCCACCGAGGCTTGTTTCGACGATGTTAGTCGTGCGAAAAAATCAAGATGATGGCGGTTATGGAGAGAGGCAGGTCTATGTGACCATCGCAGACTGAGGATCCATTCAGAGCTATCATCAAGGATTAATTGATGAAGATCACTGATTATATTCCAAACATGTGTGTGGTACGATGTCGATTACCAAATTTCGCTGCACGATGTTCGACCTTCTTCAACTATATCCAGACATCCATGCTGCACTCAATCTGCTACTACATAGCCTTGCACAACTCCCAACTCCCAGGCTATGTATATTGGATCCTATCCTTGTAAGTACTCAACCTTGGGCTCAACTTGAATATCCTCATGAACGGTAACAATTGCACATTTTCCCCCGACGCATCATTGCACATGGCCCTTGTTAGTCCCTTGCAATCAGACCTGGCAAGAGCCTATCGCGGAGTTGAAACTGGCACTGCATCTCACGAAATGTTTATCTTGAGCCAACGATCCTGACTCTTGCCTTTCTTTTTTCTCCATCACATCGCTGGTGTGTTCACTCCCCATTTTCTTCTGTTCCATAATGTGTCTGAACATTCATGTTTCTCAGGTTTCGACTTGTATCTCAAGATAGATTTGCTGGTCATATCTATTGCGAATCATCAATTCTGGTAGGATCTCTATGGTCATTATAATTGGGTTTTCACATATATTTCATTGTAGTACACGTCCTTACACCTTTTCTCACTCAACTACTCACTAATACTACGGTCATCCGGGGACTCATCTCTGTATGTTGCAGTCGTAACTCAACAGACTTGTGCTTATTGATATTATAGTACATGCTAATATGTCGCCACTAGCTTCCTCAAGACTCTCGTCCTTATGTCTTGTCCTTATTCATCTCCTCAGTTTTTGTGTCATCGCTAGTCCTTTGGCATCCTCCTCATTGGCCCTGGCGAGTCCCTCCGCCACTTCGACCCCTGCTCATCCATCGACTGTAGATCCTGCATTTCTAAGCACACCAGGCCCTGTGCTTCCAGCTGGAGCTTCCTCAAATGATATCAATCTCTGGTATGATGGTGAAGATGCCCGACTCTACATTGGTTCTACGTGTTTCAGCGTCAATGATCAAATGGAACGTCAGGTAGAAGTGTCCATGGTTCCCGGGACCAACGAGGGTATCATGAGGAAAGTCGGCACAGTTGTCTTTCCGAGTGCTGATGTGAAGAGCCAAGTCTTTGCAATTTTGCAGACTTGTGGATTCAAAAGTATGAATCCGAAAAAGCCTCAGACCGCGAGGGGACATTACTTCATGTCTGTCATCAAAAAATTGGTCGATACTTCGAAGTGGAACTCCATTCCAGTGACGGGTGAGAATGGCAATGATGTGAAGATGGTGCTGGAGAGTTTGTTGCGAGATAACAAGTTCCTAGGAAAGACAAGGAAGAAGCAGGGAAACCGTTACACACCATATTAATCAGCTTGATGACTGTCCGAAACCCATGCCACTTATTCAATCCCTCCCTTTGCAGTTCCTGTCTTCTGACTACCATCTGACTCTGTGGTATGCCAAACCCGTGATAGATCGATACCGTTAGTATAACACTGAGATGAAGTGAGTGATTGGGACATGGAGAGATGAGTGAAAATGTTGGCAAGATTTGGGTTTTGGTGTTTTCTGGGTGCGGAAATGCAATTTGGGTGGCCGAACAGTTCAGAGAGTCAACACCACAGTTCTGAGGGTATGTCGAGCTTCATACTACATTGAGAATATGAATGCTCAGGGAGCCTGAGTGATTGTCATTTCAAGTTATTCCACCCACTCTTGCAAGCAAGTTCAATATCGACAGAGCCTGATACTGGATATAACGACGAGCTTGGTTGTCTAGAAAAACCTTATCCATAAAATTCGAACGCTTGAAGCCATTTTTGGCTGCTGCAGTTGCTACCAACATCAGTGAGTGCCAGAGATTCACAACAGTCACATGCTAATCGCTTGCAAGACCGTTCAATCTTCGATGGACAATCAGGATCTTTGGTGTGAAACTCTAGAAAAAGAGAGGGTGACGGACAACTGGAAACGCGATGGAGTGCAATTGAGACCAACAGAAAAGACCATGCGGGTCATATCTCGTGACGGATGATAGCGAGATGTCCCCTTTAGGAGCTGCATCGCATCGATTCGACGGAGAACTGGAGAAACTCGCCTACAAGATTTGGTTTTGATTCTCATTCTGGTACAGGATCCCGATTCAGTCTATGTACATAGGGAGCATAAAGCATGTAGAGGCAAGAATAAAACATCGACAAACCACAAAGTTGGCGATGAATTGAAAAACTGCGTGAGCTATGATGCATGATGCATGAAGATTTTAATGCCAACGATACAAATTGTATAAGACAAAGATTATATGGATACACACTAGGAAACCAGCCCGATGAACAGAATGACTTGTTTTCCAAATCACATTTTATTCCACCCAAACAAAGCCCAAGCCAAACTCCCACTTTGGTTAATGGGCATTCCTCGCTCACGGCGTCGATGCAGGTGAGCCGCGATCCTACTTCGCTTCCAACCTTCCGATTCATACGTTGCAACGCTTCGCTTGGTATTTGATGTATTCGTGTTCAGGTTGATACTACACATATTGAGATTGAACTGTCAGTGACTTGTTCAAATGTACGAGGAAAGGAGCAGATACACACCAAGCACCAGCCTCCAGGTCTGTACTTCCGCTGTTTGTGTTGCTCTCAGAACTGGGATCAATAGTGGAGGAGTTACTGCCGGCTGAAGCAAAGGGAACATTGACGCCAACTGATACTGTTTGGTTTAAAACAGGAAAGGCAGCGACAGGTGACGGATTCGGGATCTGGAGATACGAGTCCTCAAAAATATCGTTCTGAGGTCCATCGACGAAATTGTACAGATCGGTATAGAACGGTGGTGCGTGAGCACCTTCAAACATCTATTGCATAAAGGATGAATCAGTCAATATCCTCTTCTGCGTGAAGAAGGGACTGACAGTGTTGTTTTCAGCCTGGAACCAGTACAGTGGTTGTTTGGCGCCGTAGGTACAGTTTGAAAGAGACGCAAGTTCTTTGCCGAATTCAGGATCCGCGCCGCAGCGACGAGGGACTTGAGGCTTCGCAAGTGGAACGGTAGATGTTGCACCGGTGATGTTACATTGGAAGCTTGTCATGTAATCTGCGTACGTAGACAAAGAAACGTTGAGCAAGCAAAAGGGTATGAAAGTAACACTATTGACTGACTTTGTTCACCTCCGCTGTCGGCCTAGGGGGAAAATACGTTAGAGCTCACCCCACGCCCGAAAAAGGTCGAATAAACTCACTGAATGTATCCAAAACCACGCACAAGTACACATCCCATTCGGACACTCAGGCATCCTTTCCGGGACTTGAAAGTCCGTGAACCTCGTCCATACACACGTCTGGTTGACACTGAACACCGTGAAATCCTCTGGGACCACCTCGCTCGCGTTACTCTTGTACGCAATAGCAAGCGCGCAACCTTTGAGATCATCGAAACCCGTCGTATGGAATTCGGCTATAGGTTGATTTGGGCAGACATTGTCACCTTGACGGACATCTCCGCCAGGAGACGAGGCGAAGAATGAGGTGGCGCCTTTGTCGCAGGATATTTCGGTTGTGGCTGCTCCGCCGGCAGGGAGTTGGAAGACGTCGGAAGGATGAGGGGGGAAATCGAGGTGACCGTGGAACCACCACTCGTCGAAAGTGTAGTTTGTGAGAGGGGCTACAGGCCTGATAATATGCTGTTAAGTTGAGGACAACTTGAAGGGCTATAGACGCACCGATTATCATAAGGGAACGTTTGTTCTGTGACATTGAACCCCCACATACTAGGATGAAATAGGGCTATGAGCTATGTGTTAGTATGTGGTCATTGCAAGAATTCTGGATCGATACTCACAAGCATGAGAAGCAACCTGTTGAAACAGGCAAGTCGTAAAGATGAAAAGTGCCGACGAGATCATGATAATTTGTTCAGATTACTGAGAGTTCTGCGTTCAATAGCTTCAAGCTATTTTGTCTGAAAATGGTGGACGTAAAAGGCCGTAAAGAGCGTATCGTTGCTAAAAGACTTGAAGAAGAGTCGGAAATCCACAGGGAGCCTCTAGAGAAGGAAGTCTAACGCCAGCCGGTGGACTTGAGAGAAATAGAGGAAATGGAGAACTGCAGAAAGAGTCAAGAGTAAATTTTGACAGAAACTGTCGTCGCGCCGTTGCTTTTATACAGCCAGTCATTGTGTCACGATAGGTCCTTGTCAGGACAACAAAAAGCTCAATCGCGTTATTGTTGTCTCAATAAGCGCCCAGGTACTGTTTGGTCCTATTGGTACTACTGCTATTCTCTGCTATTATGTAATTCGCGCACATCGTATTCTCTCTTGGAAGTACATATGGGCACTACGGAATGTGATGCGCTAAATAATCAATGTTCAATACACGTCAATTCTCAATCTAACCCAGTCGCTGCAGTTGCAGGTGTCAGAACACGCCTCACTGGCTGAGCTGAGGGAGCTCCACCGAACAACGAGGACATCATATCTCCCAACGGGTTTCCTGCTTGACTTCTAGGAGGTGGAATCGCAAAGTAAAGTGTCGCAATATCTTGCAAAGCCTACGTACGACATAGTAAGAATGGAGTAATAATGCTGAGAAACGATAAAACCAACTTACCCTCCTCACCTCCGGCTGTGCAAGAATCCCTCCTCGGCTCTGGTATGTGCCACAAAGGCGAACCCAGCTCTCTCGCATGACCTTGTTTCGCTCTCCGTTGGCACGCTGACACGTCACCACCGCCAGTTGAGCAAAGTTGACGAACGGATCCTGAGCGACGATAATTTCGTCCCCGGAAGTTCCAACAGGAAGAGTGGACCCGACAGTCGAGCGAGGGAGAACAGAAGCGGAGACATAATGTTTGATAAACGTTCGTGCGGCAAGTATATTGCCATTTTGCAGATACCTACACCAGAACATTCATGTACGGGAAGTGGTGAGCGATGTGCATGATACGTACGGTATTGTTCCACGTAATGCGAACAGCCCAAATGTGTTAGTTGGTGTAGCCCACTGGATGAACATCTCTGCTAGTAATCTTGCGCTATCTCGCGACCCAGAGGCAAGGAAATGCCGCTCGGCTGTGTCGAAGGAGCCCTCTATGTCATAATATAGTTAGATATGAGCTTCGAATGGCCTTATGAGGGCATGTACCTTTGTATAATAACTCTCCTATATAGTGATGCAATGCTTGATCACCAGCAGGACAAGGCCCATGCTTTGCCGACCAACTTTACCCTGAGATGATTAGAACAAAGAATGGTACAACGGATTTCAGAGGGGTACATACGCTAGAGATTTGTCTATCAGCGTCTTCCGCCATGCGCCTTCAGAGCCCGTCAGAGCAATAAGCTGTGTCAATCTTCCTACGATCATGTCAGTTATTATTACGCATATCTCGACACTGTCTTCCGATAACTCACCTCTACTCTCTTCCGTAACATTTTCCCCTTTCGTATCATACACTTCCAGCAAGAATCCAGCAAGATCAATCCCACTTCCTGGCTGGCCCGTTTTCAGCAGTTCTCTCGAGCTTTGGAAGAGAACATCGATGGCGACGTCGTATTGGGACGATTTAACATAACGAGAGGCGAAAGTTCGAGCCTTTTGGTGAGCCTCATAGGGTGATTTCTCGATCTGCGGAAGGATCGCGTTAAGTGCTCGAGATGAAGACATGGTGATGGTGATGAGAAGAAAGTCGGGCGCCTAGTTTATCTTATCAGTCATTTTATCGAGTCTTTATGTTAAACGCGTACCCGCGTTATTACTTGTTCTAGAACCAGCACTATTCTTTCTTCCTGATACACCATGTCTTCACGAGAAATTATCAACTTACAAGTCTGCTCCTCTCTCTCCCCTCTACTGCTCCTCATCACTGACCAGAATTCTCTAGGTCGGTCAGGTCAGCTAGCTCAAAATTTTCGACATCGTGTCCACCTATCGATCTCCCATTTCGACACAATGACAGGCCGGAAACCAAGTGGGGGAAACGTTCTGGAAGATGCTTCTAGCAGAACATGGTCTCGACTATAATGGGGTGCGCCGGATGCTATAGATGTCGAGATCAGCGTTCATTATTGAAGGAAAACAACTTCACAGGCATACAAAGGGTCGGATCCATTACAGCTTCAGCGTGTAGGTTTATCTACTCAAATTCAGTGGCTTGTACTTCTAACCAGAAGGAGATAGGTTGGCGTGTACTTCACCGAAATTGAATCTGGAGGCGTACAAAGATATGTACCAAGAAGCACGCAAATTGACCTCGAGGCCGGTGTGTGCAATCGCGTGCGTCAGACCCTGAAATATCTTTCATATCTTAGCATTGACTAATATTCGCGATCCCTTAGCTTCGCAGTGGTCCGATTGGTGGTCTTTTTCGCCCAGATACATATGTCACTGGTGATCCTGGAGCAGGGAACAATTGGGCAAAAGGATGTGGGTGATTACTCGAAGTACGTTTACGTTTAGAAAACTGACAGCCTCACTAGTCTATACCGAAGGTAAACATCGCAAGTCCAAACCTAGCTGAGCAGACTCTGACGTGTCAAAATAGGTGCTGAGTTAATTGACTCTCTCCTAGTACGCGCCATTCCATCTCGAAATACTCATCTCCTGACGCAAAGCATCTTTAAGGAAACGATTAGAAAACAAGGGGAAGCATGCGACGCGTTACAAGGCTTTCAACTGATACATTCACTCGGGGGTGGAACAGGCTCTGGTATGGGAAGTTTGTTGCTTTCCAAATTACGTGAAGTACTCCTGAAACAGTAAAGACGACGGCGCAATGCTAAAACTAGCGTATTCACACAGGAATACCCAGATCGGATGCTCGCCACCTTCTCCATCCTTCCATCACCGAAGGCAGGTCGCGCTCTTCATATTTACCACTAATACATATTCAGATTGCCTAATAGGTATCCGAAACCGTCGTCGAACCCTACAACGCGATGTTATCCGTCCACCAACTTCTCGACACCAGTGACTTGACTATCTGTATCGACAACGAGGCATTGTGAGCTCAGAACTGGCCACTCGGATGAGAGTTGATGACCTATTTTGCGCAGATATAATATCACCTCAGGCACTCTCAAAATCAAGAGTCCCGCCTTCCCCGACCTTAACGAGGTGTGTCGCAACATCTAATCGTGTTTCAATCTGCAGCTCATGGTCTTATCAGCTGGTAGCGAAGGTTATGTGCGGAGTTAGCACAAGTCTTCGTTTCCCTGGTCAATTGAACGGGTTTGTGCATCTTTCCTATACTTCTACGTTGCGAATTTACCATCCTTTCTGTTCCTCAGCGATTTGCGCAAACTTGGAATGAACCTTATCCCCTTCCCACGTGTACGGTCAATTCCTCTCTTCACCAATAATCTTTCACCGGATTTCTGATGGCAGACTTAGCTTCACTTCTTGATGCCCAGCTATGCGCCGTTCTACAGTAACGCCTCTCAAGCTTACCAGGGTCTTTCGATTCCTGAACTCACCCAAGCGTACGCATAAACATCTCACATTTAGATGTCCCTCTAGTCGAAGTTCATTATCTTCATAGCTTATTTGATCGTAAAAATCTCCTGGTCGCCTGTGATCCCCGATTCGGGTACGTTCCGTGTTTTCTTGATGGCTGGCCTTTTGACAATCTAATTCCATTCAGGCGTTATTTGACCGCTGCTACTATCTTCCGCGGAAAAGTCGCCTCTCGCGAGGCTGAAGTGAGTCTGTCCGTTCCGATTGGTTGGATAATATTTATCCAAGCTGTGACTTTGAGGTTGCGGTACATGACCTTCAAATGCGGAACTCACAACACTTCGTCGAGTGAGTGGCCGATCTGCCTCGACTCTTCGAGATAATCAAGACCTGACAAAATTCTAGATGGATTCCAGATAACGTATCGGTATCTTTGGTTTCAGTACCCCCTGCTGGACAAAAATTGGTAGGTGTTTCTGAGACTGATGATAAGCCCCCTTGGTGGAAACTTTCTCCCTTTCTAGGCCGCTACTGCTTTATCAAACTCAACTGCCGTCCAAGAGCTTTTCACAAGGACACTCGGAGCGGTATGTCGTACATTCTTCTCTTTGGTTAAAACTAACTTGAATACAGTTTTCGGCCATGTACAAACGAGGAGCTTTCCTACATTGGTAGATAGTTTCCGAGAACACTACACTCTGCCTTCGCTTATCCCTTCATACAGGTACACTGGGGAAGGAATGGATCCTATGGAGTTCTCCGAAGCTGAGAGCAACACTCAGGACCTCATGTACGTTAAACGTTCTTTTATCTAATGTTTACATGACGAATACTCATGTTCGATTCTATTTTTTTCCTGTAGTGCTGAATACCAACAGGTGGTTCTTCTCAATCGGGTATAGATCGTACACGCTCAACTTTTTCACCCTGTTTTTAGTATCAAGAAGCATCTGTGGCTGACGAAGAGGAGTACTTCGAAGAAGAAGAATAATGACGACCAGTGTTGTTTGTTCGTCTGTGATCGCTCTCCATCTACGTTGCTATCTTATTTGCACATATAATACTGATCTGTTGAGCAATCTTGAATACAGTTATCTAATCTAATTTGACCAATCCTATGACCTTTTTCATTCTATTTTCGTGGTGCTAACTACAGTAAGGTCTTATGACAGCTCAATTTCATACCTGTCTCTCCTATAAAAAGAAGACGGTTTCGCCTCGCGGAGACATAAAACCCCACTATGGCCGCCCCGTACACCGAACACTTCCTGGATATCAAGCGTCACATTGCGGAAAGTTATCCTGACTTCCAGGCACGCGCTACTCAAGCTTGGGTAGAAATTATCAGCGAGTTGGGAAAGGTCGCTGAGACACTATCTGCTAAAGGATCAGAGGTACCTTGTTTGTTTTGGTATCGTAAAGGTTGCTCGCTCACGATCTCCGTAGTACATTCCACAGGTCAAATTCACCGAGCTGTCTTCTCTCCCCTCGGAGAAAGTGGAGGAGATTCGTCGGATTGGATCAGTGGTAATCAAAGATGTCGTAGACGACGCCGAAGCCCGGGCCTGGCAAGATTCGCTGAAAGACTTTGTCAAGGCTAATCCAACTGTCAGAGGTGCGCACATGTAGATAGCGATAACAACGACGTTGAATTTGATGTCTCCTTCCGCAGGCTTTCCGGAAGGCGATAAACAATTCTTCGAGCTCTAGTGCGTTTGACTATGCCAGTGGAACTATATCTCCGCTAAACCTTTCGATAGCTGGACAAAACCTCAAGTACAGGCACGCTCGCATCCCAATCTACTAGCTGCTTCTGCTTGGCTCAACAACCTCTATCGGGACTCGGGGAATGAGCCTTTGGACGGAGTAGATCTTTCAACACCTCTCACCTATGCCGATAGATTCCGTATCAGACATCCGGGTGTGCAATGGGATGCCCATCCACCGCATATTGACGGTACGCATTAAGTCTGCAGATGAATGTGTTCGAAGTTTGATTAGAAAACCCGAAATCATGTAGGGGGTGCCATAGAACGTTGGCAGGACTCGGCATTTCGAACGTGCTTTGATGACATTTTGTCCGGAGAGTGGCGGAAACACGATCCCTACGCTCTTTCCGGTCGCCTAAACGCGCGCTCGTCCCTATACCGTCGTCCAAATCAAGTGAGATCCTCAGGCTCTTCCTTCCATAATTCTTCCCTTCATAATGTTATTCTTATCCTTGTAGGCCACCGTGTTCAGAACGTTTCAAGGCTGGCTCGCAATGAGGTATGTCGAAATGCAGACTTCGAAGTTACAACACTGATGAAAATATGTCAGTGAGACGGAACCGCACCAAGGTACTTTGAAAGTATTCCCTGATGTAGTGTTGTCGAATGCGTATATCATTCTACGCCCTTTCTTCCATCCTCTGGTACCAGTTGATTCGAAGGATATCCTTGATGTCAAGAACTGGGAATATAGTGAGGCATACACACAGTCCCACTGATGCTGGTCCCCTAAAAAATTATTTCAGACATCACATATGCGGATTTTCCTGGAATTATACCTAGGGATGGAGGATTCACAGGCCCTCGCCCCACCCCAGGAACACACCCTCATCTAATGCTTGACAAGACTATGACCTCTGTACCAAAAGTTATGCCTGGAGATGCAGTGTTTTGGCACTGCGATGTTGTACATTCAGTCGAGCCAGAACATATAGGCCGGGAGGATTCAGCAGGTGTGCACTTTTCCCTTTCTGAATTCCTCGCGCTCTGAAGCGTTGATCAGTAATGTATATCCCCGCGATGCCAACTACGCCCATGAACAAAGCATATGTCGAGAAACAGAAGGAATCTTTTGTGCAGGGGGTCAGCCCACCAGATTTCCCTAAGAGCTCACAAGACTTCATCGGTATTGCGAAGTCGGCTGACTTTCTCTCGCCAATCGGACTACGAGCAATGGGCTTACCTGTCTCTGTTTAATTCTCGTGTTATGAGTTTATGATTGACCCACCAGATGCCTGTAGGCTTTTTGTATCTCCAGATTGAACCAAGCACAAATAAAATCAACTTGCCAAACTCTGTTTTAGTGCGCTGAAAGTTCAATACGGAATGTCTGATATTCAAACAGTGTTCCTTTTCAATCTTCACTCAGTCTCTGAGCGTCCTTGACCCCCGCGACCCTTGAATTTCGCGGAATGTGATGTAGCAGACTTGAAAGACCGCAGGGACCAAAATGTTCAAGGATTACAGACAGTTGGTGAAAAGGGAGGTATGTTTCAATCGACTGCTGACCATATGAGCAGTTACTGAACGTTAACGAAATATCCACCTAGGAGTAAGTAGAAGTCCTGCTTTGGAAATTAGTCGCACTATTCCCGAAAAACCCACTCTTCTGGCACTAATTCGATATATATCAACCCCAGTAGACAGATGTTCAAATCGACTTGGATCACAAATGTGGAAGTATTGGCTGCTGAAGCAGTTGCGTGCCAGGATCTCGTTCTGCCAACGAAGTTGGCGTTAGCGTTCAAACAGATTTGTAGAGGTTCCAAGTTTCAAGATGTTTCTATGGAAAAGGAAAGGGATACCCAGGTACCCCTCCTCAGCCTGCAATGCGAATTCGAATTCGAATGCACCCACGGAACACATAACCCGACCTACCTTATATAACCTTACTACAGAAGACAGGAAAGACGTTGTAGCTCCTCACCTTTCACATTTGAAGGGTATCGTATTCAAAATAGATGCGTTTATCTTCTTTCAAGCACACCGCCGTCGTCGTGTTCCCCCTCCTCATTTTGTTACAAGCTCCTTGGGTGTGTGCGAGTCCTCGATCCAAGGTCAACGACAATGCCGGGGTTTCTATCAATGCGTCTGCGGGAATGACAACATCGAACTGCTTTCCAGCTATCGGGTTCACCATGCCATCCACCGTCCCAAGCTCGACTGATGGCTGGTGGTGCGACATGGACACTGAATATGGCTTTGTCGGGTTCAGTTATGAAGTTACGGCGTGTAAGTCATTGTTCCTTCAGGTTACTTCCCTCTTCCACTCCGATTGTTCTTCCTTTGAACGTTACAAAGTAAACTGACACGCGTTCGCGAAGCAGGTCAGACCCTGGGGGAACTTGAAACTGACTTCAAGAACATTCGTAAGCAGTTCGAGGGCCGTTACATCCGGCTGTATGGTGCTTGTGACAACGATGGGTTCTAGTGCGTTTTTTCCTGGGACGTTGATACCTGATTCATAAGCCCATGCTCATCGGAATAAAATTGTAGTGACGATATCATTGAAGCTGCCTGGACTGCGTATGTTCACATTACTTGACTAGTACTTGAATGACCCTCTCATTCTTCAATTTAATGCCAGCGGCATAGGTGTTCATGCATTAATATGGGTGAGGGCCTCGAGGCTTTGCTTATTCTCATTACTTTCTGCCAGCTTCCTATTCTTCGACTCAAATTCGGCTTACATCAATCCTACTAGTTTGGCTTCGACGGAAGCGACGAATGGATGACTCGTCGTGACGCTCTTTTTGCAACATTGCATTCTAATCTGAAAGCGCCCTTTGTTACTCGCGTGGTACAATTCGGTTCAGAACCACTATACGATGGAGTGCTTTCGCCGCAGGATCTTGCGGATCAGGTGTGGGATGCCAAAGAGCAATTGGACGATCTCGGGATTCCAGTTACAGTTTCTGATATGGCGTAAGTCTGTCTACCGTCCACATGTAATGTTACGGATTCCTGAACAAACTTCCGTTGCTACAGTTATAGTTACGAAGTATGTTCCTGTCCTCCTATGCTTTGCCGAAATGTTGACGGGCAAGTATCGGCTCAAGGAAAACGATGGTGCACCAGAGGTCATACAGGCCATTGATTTTGTCGATGCCCATATGTTGCCGTATTTTTCTCAACAAGCTTCGATTGGTGAGTTTTGTCCATCTGCCCCTTGTGTTCTGGCAAGGTCGCTTAAGTTGTTTCTTCCCCCTTTTAGCAAACAATTCGTGGCCCCTGGTTTTGGATGATTTAGATTGGTGAGTCCACTTATTTATGTAAGTCGCTTGTCCGGTGTGCTAGGTCAATTTACTACTTGTGTCGTAGGTTTGTTGACAATGTGTATGGGAAAAAGATATATTTGAGTGAGGCATGTATTCAATGACCTTTATCTCAAATGGATGCTCATTTGAGTACAGAATGGCTGGCCATCAAAAAACTATTCCGGTGTAGAGCCAAATAGTCCATATGCTGTAGCCAATGTGCAGAACGAGCATGTGAGTAGCCTAGTATGGTGCAGTTTTGCTAATTTCTTCGCATTTATTAGGACTACTACACTCTGCTGGACTCAAAATGCACTTACTTCAAAACCGTACCCGGAGGGGGCGTTGGGTGGTTCGCGCATATCTATTCGGACAATATGGAACCAGGATATGGGATCTATGGTACGAATGGAAAGTTGAAGTTCCCATTCGCGCCTAGAACGTCTTGTTGATATACTGATGATGATCAGTGATTGAGTTGACGGGATGGTTGTCAAAGGTGAAACCGCTCCAAGAGGGCAAGTTGAAGGTCAACTTCTGTATGTTATGTACATAGCCATGATTCTCTGGCAGCTTCTGAGTCTGGCAAATCAGAACCTGTTTCTTTTTCTTGTGCTTCCTGTGTTTGATAGCTATATTATTATACCAAGCTTGTTTTGCGTCGGTAAGTTTCAATCGGAGAGCCATTTTCTTTCGTTTCATAGTGGCTATATCATCGAGAACCGTGCTTTGATCTCCTTCACGGGGCATCGTCGGCGAAACAGACAAACACAAACAAACGTCGTTAACGTCGACTCACGACTTGCTATCCCCAAGCTATTCCCAATCTTGTCCCCATCTCCTTCAAAACCACATTTTCTCCAGCTTAGGAAGACGCTGGAGGTAAACTTGCGGGCCAAGTTTACATCGCTGGTATGTATCGATTGGTTTGATTTAGTGTTGGCCTGAAATAGTATAAAACAAGCTGTCCCAAATCTTTCTCAATCCCGAAAACATCAACTCATCAACAAAAATTGTCGGTACGGTACTGTTCTTCCATTCGATGAGTCGTCGAATAAAATCAAGATTCGAAGATATACGCTTGCTCTTTTCTTGCACCACGACAATCACTGCACATGATTTGCTTCTCGACTGCACATCTTTTTTCGGTTTTTCTCCTGCTTTCGACTTTTCTTCTCGGTGGGGTAGGCTTTCCGTTGCATGATCCCGTCGCCAGAGGTCATCTTCAAAGTCGTGACGGTGGCGAATTCCATATCATACTGAAGTATAGAAAACCCACGAGGAATGGGAACCAGAACTCTCAGCATTTACCAGGACGCGATTGGGCCCTCACGTTTTTCCCGACGCATTCCTTGGTGATAGAGCCTCAGGAAACTACTGGAAAATTCGTACTTAACGTGATCGAGTTTGCAAACCCGAGATATTCCACTCAAGGAACGATTCTTGCAACCGTTCCCCACCGAAGCAGTTTGCCCACACTCTTGGAAGACTTCCGCAAAATCGAAGCCCAGAATTGGCCTGCAGATTGCTTTAATCTCGTGTTCGAGCAACTGAAGACGAAGAAAATGCTGGAAGAAATACCCGAAGAATGGACAACATTGTATAACAGGGTGTTGAAAATGGGGGGTGAGTGGTCACAGTCGTATAGGGCATAATTAAGACTAATTGGTGTGAGGGTACAGCCATCCAACTCAAGCGCGAGCTCGTGTATGAGGCAGACGGTGGCTCCAAGACCAAGATCATTCCTCTTTACGAAAACAGTGTAGACCCTAGGGAAAAGTGGACTCTCTACATTGGCACGGAACATGGTTTCACAGCTATCCCGAGCCCGATTAATAGTGATCCTTCCAGACTTATTGCAAGCAAGGTCACTGCTGAATTCAAAGGAGAAATCTTGGTGGATACTGTTTTCGGGTCGACTGCACATTTTGATGCCGTGCTCAACAAGGTGCTCCGTGTTCCGGTGGAGCATTATAACATGGACTGGATTGACACTGTGCTCGAGGAATTAAAGGAGCTACGTGCGATAGAAGACATGCCCAAGTGGTACACGAAGCTCTATTCCCAAATGATACAAACGAACGGTGATGCCGCAGGAAACACAGTCGATTATTCCGAGCAGTATACTAAGTATCTACACAGTAGTAAGGTTATTCAATAGTCAGTCAGGCTTGGAGGGGGTATATATGCAGATTTGAGACGATAGAGGCAAAAGATCAATCTTGGAGGAAATTGGGAGTTGACCTCGTTCGAGCAAATGTTCATGTACGTTTCATCGAATGGGCAAATATATATGCTCATTTGAATAACATGCTCGCAGATGTTCGCTAGCGCTCATGAGCAGTGAGAGAGGAACAAAGAGGAAGGCACGCGGCATATCCAGCTTGCGATAAACTTGAGGAGATTACATGTGTATGAAATTCAAATGTCAGCCCAGCATGCATTGCATGTTTTGCAGGGAGCTCGTACGCATGTACATAGACTGAACCTGAGGCCTGAAGGCCTGAAGCCTCAAACATGGTAAAAATCCATAAAAAACGCGGAGTCCGGACGTGTATACAAAACACGTGGTTTTACACGCTATGATTGGTCGATGACAGTATTACCTTGAAAAGGCTTTCTTCGATACCCCCATCTCAACTTCTATCTCTTTTCTGGTCCCATCTATCACTGTTATATCTTTTGTTATTTTGTCAGGCGAAGCCCATTGAACGCCATTCAAACTCACTAGTATCCTTGCCGACATCTATACCGACCGTCCTAGCTTGAATTCTTTGTCCTTGTAACAGACGGCATGTTCAGCTTTTTTTCGCGTAAACCCGTAGCCGAGCCAACTGGGAAGAGCTCAAGCACGAATATCATCAATGAATCTTCGACCCAACTTGGCAACAACGAACAACTACGGACTCCTTCACCATCTGTAGACTCCGCGATAAGCAAGCACAATCATAATCTATCTCCCTCTCGAGATGCCGTACATGGACCTCCGATAACTCCTTCACCGCCCCCGCCAGACGTCAATGCTCCAGATAACATTCTGGACAAAGACCTCGGACTCATTGTTGATCCTTCGGCATTGCATTCTCTCATATCATCTGTACCGTCCAAGACAGTTCACGAGTACATTCTAGCACATCTAATACCGCCAACCCGAAGCTCAACAAAGACGAACACCAATATCCATCCACCCTCATCTTTAACGCTCACTCATCTCACCTCGTTCTTTTCAAGCCTCACTCCACCCCCACAGCTTCACTGCGTTCGGTGTCATAAATTCTACTACGAAGTAGAGAATGCCGAACGTAGCTGTTTAGTCCCGCACGACGATGAAAGTGCTGAGGTTGAGCGTGTGGGACTGGGGAGGGGAGCTGATACGCAATACGAGACACTGTATAATTGTTGTGGGAGAACTGTTGAAGGAGAAGGAGATATGGGTCCCCCAGATGGATGGTGTTATGAAGGTAAACACACGGTGAGTTCATTGTTATCTTTTCATTTTATCTCAACGGGTTAACAATCCGTTTTAGTCTGATACCAAGCGCGCTCGATTTCGCGCCGACTCCACCATGTACGACGATAAACTAACGTCCTGCGACCGTCTTAAATGTTTCGAGCCGCCGGCTTTAGACGATTCCTCATCTGAGTCTGAATCTCCCTCACGTCGTCCTCGGAAGCGGAAACGCTCTGCTCGTAAACGCGAAGAAGCCGAAGAACAATCTATCGGAGATGTCCAAATGGACGGGGTAGACGGGAAAGGCGATGACGACGACGATGCCCGAAGTATCACCAGTACCCGCTCACAATCTCGGTTGAAGAAGAAACTCAAGTCGGTGCCTACCTCACCACTAGCTTCCACCTCTGCTTCTGCGCCTATCTCCGCTCCGCCTACTTCGACTATCAAATCTAATTCAGCCTCAGCATCCAAATCCGCGTCCAAACCACGGAAAAAGCGTGCCAAAGCTAAACACGATGATAAACCGTTCAAGCCTGAGGCTTCGCCTTTTGAGGACGAGGACGAAGATATGGATATAGACGATTCGGCATCGATATCTACCAAGCGAAAGGTGAAACGGGTAGCGAGGACGACGATTACAGGGAAGGGTAAAGCGAAAGCTTCCGACTCGGGGTCTACCGTTGAGTTCCCTGCGGTTGCTGGTGCGACTGGTAGCGCGAGATCTAGCCCTGCTCGTCCCGATGCATCTGCATCAGGAGACGAACGACGACAGCGAAGACGTAGTCAACACAGTCATAGTGTATCTTTTGCGCCGACAACAGAAGTAGCCTTGGACTCATCTACACAAACCGCTTCAGGGTCGGTATCAAAACTTGGTTCAAAGAGCGTGTCGGGTTCTAGCAAACCGCGGTCCACTATCCCCAGGCCACAGGCAAAGAAGAAATCGGAGGAGATACCGACATCGGGCGTCGACGGAGAGACCTGAGCGATAAGCCACGTTGTTATCTTGATATTGTCATTGTCTATGCATAATCGCACTGGTAGCGACTGCATGAGGCACATTCTTTATATTTTTCCCTTGTCGTATATTTCGTAACGAACTCAAACTGACGAGACTATAGACACTCCTTCATATCCCGTTCTCCTTATATGATTTCCACTATCATTTACTTGTATGAATGCAACCTGCAATTCACCGTCCCTTTCGCAAGCTATTCGTTCTTGTCCTTTGACTTGCCTACATCTATGTTCAAGGTTCACACGAAAAGTGTCAGGAATGAATAGTTTTGAAGCTGTCCACTGACAATTATCCACTGACTAATGAGCTTTTCCCCTTTACCATATCATGATACTGCCCTTCACAAGTGAAAGCAGCTTCCCGGTTTTCAAAGGTCAAAATCAAGGTTAGCCAAAAACATTCATGCACCCGCGATATGCTTCTGCAACTCCAGTGATCTTCCTGTTTGAATCGATGTCCATGATAAATATTTGAATAAGGCTTTCAACTGAGTAGAATCCGTTAGATTCATGAGCCAAAATGTCTCCAGCCCAGTACCCGGAAAGACTGTGATTTGGAATTTGATCCTGGGGATCGAGTGTTGATATATTTGTGATTTCATTTCATCCACAGATGGTGTCAGCTCTTCGTTGTGATTTTGACAATTCATCTTTCAAGTTCTGCAGGGTATCATTCATTCTCCAAGCTTGATTTAAGACTTGTCGTCATTGGGCATCTTCATCGTCCGGATCGGGTGCTTCAGGTTCGGTGATGAAGATCTTGGGCAATGGCTTATCAACTCGAGACATGTTTCTTAGAGAGTCGGAGTAAGTATGGGAGTTTTCACCAAAAAGTTTAAGATGTGGCTTTGAAAGAACAGACCTTGAAGCTCCAATGATCTCTATTCTTTTAAATGTGTCCAGTCAGTCGCTTGAGATTTCCCAAGTTCTACGCTTGACTCCACGGCCGGTACCGTGAAGATACACAAGAAAAGATCTATGTAGCACTTACAATTAAATTTCATCACAAACTTTATCTAGGGAGAAGGTCAATGAGTTGAAGGAAAAAATAATTGTATCAAACTACCTATAGGAGAACCCCCGAGCCATGCTTAAGTGCCAAATTTCGTGCTCGAAATGTGGTCCGCAAATGAAAGGAATGAATAAGTCCCAATACTGGTAGTAGTGCTCACTAAGCGACTTCTCTTTCATTGCCACATACTCAAACCATGGTGGAAAATACCCTGCCCATCCCCAGTCAATCATCCATATTGTACCATCCAACCCGACGATGATATTCCGAGGGTTCAAATCCTGATGTGAAAGCACCAGTTCCTCGGAATCATCAAATTTCTGTCTCCTGCAAGGGTGGTCCTCTGGAATGTTGTTATAATCATAGCACAACTTTGCTTTTTCATTGAAGAAACTGGCAAGATCGGCGTATGAAGCAAAAGGTCCTTGATCAAGGTCAAGCATCCCAAAAAGCGGTGATGTACAAACACGGGGCCCGTCATTACTGATGGGACCTGGTGGAGCACCACGGGGAGCTTTCAATTTTCGTAGTTGGCGGATATAGCTGCGAAGCGTAAAGGCAACACGGATTTTCTGCCATAAGGAATAAGTGGACCAGACCTGTGCAAGAGTTGGGCCCTCGATGTAGTCCTCGACTATGAAGAACAGATATTCCAGCTTCATGACACGGCGGACTCGAGGGACAGGGATCATCATGTTTGCCCATAGGAGGTTTAAGGCATTGGCCTCGGAGGAATCAGTCCTACTTTCGTCTTCTTCTGACAACACGGAGACTGCTTTCCCCACGGTGCCAGGTGTGCCGCGAGGGAGCACAGTCCAGTCATATTCCACCCCCTTTTCTAGATTCTGCCTGTCTAGTTCATCCCTCGTCTTCGCGAACTCATTTAGGATCTCATCGTCACTCAGATTGTCCACATCAGAGGGTTTTAGACTGAGGGGAGGCTTGCTTTTGGGGACGACAAAAGAAAGAAGTGTATCCAAGAGGTCAGCTGTGAAGCATAAGAGTGTGTAGATTAGCCATTTAATCCACAACTTCGCTGGATCCATGGACTTTTTCCGGGCAACCAAAGACATGATGACGGTCAAGAGTCGAGAAGATCTAAAGGAGAACCCGCGTCAAAAAGACACGGAAGAGATGTTCGTTCTCACGGGTCCGGACCGACATCAAGGTCCTTATCCTGATTCCTCATGTTCAAGTCTCCTGATGCATGCAGAATGACCGATCCTCAGTCATATACTTAACCAAAAAAAACTTTCATGGCTGTCGCTACCTCTACCTTCTCCTAGCGAGATGCATTGGCTCAATATTTTTTACTCAACGACGCTGCTGCTTTCGATTGCACAATATATGCAACAATCATCCGCTCAATTGGTCCAGATTCCTTCTATAAAATCATTTTCAAGATCTGTTCTCAATTTCGTCGTTGATTCAAGTATCCAGATTGTTGTTGATGTGGATTTCGCTCACAATTTGACTGGCGGCTTTCCAACTCTGGTTGGATTCGCTCAGACATTCCGTGAAGATCTTATCTCAGTTACGGGGTTCAGTAATATTTCCGAGGTGCAGACAGGGAAAGTATCGGCGGACGCCACTACGTCCACGGTGTTCTTGACGCTCGGTCCTTCGAGCTCATCTAATCTGACATTATTCAATGGAAAATCTACTGGAGAAGGATACGAGTTTGAGGTTGCACAGAAGTTGTATACTATCCGAGGTGTCGAGGCAATTGGTGCTTGGTGGGGTATGTGATTCGTTCTATCCGTACGACTACCCTTATTCAAAAAAATTGCAGGAACTAGGACGTTTTTGCAACAAGTCGTCCTTTCAATTGTCAATGGATCTAACCCTGCTATGATTCCTACTGGTTCCGGTGAAGATAATCCCGGATGGGAAATCAGAGGGTTCATGCTTGACGCCGGACGACACTGGTTTGAGATTCCGTTTCTAGGTACTTGACCATTACGTTCCGCCTCCTCGCAGTTCCGGGTTGTTTAACAATTCTTTCAGCCGACCTCTGCGTTTATGCTTCATTCTTCAAGATAAATCAGTTCCATATCCACGCCTCGGATTTCTTTTATGATCCGTCTTTTCTGTATGGTGAAGATTGGCGCGAACTCTACACTGGATTCCGCTTCCAACCTTCTTCGGACTCTCCCATCTTCAACCTTGTTCCAGAATTAAACGAAAGCTGGACACAAAACCAATTCTCCACGCTTCAAACGACCTGCTCCAACCATGGTGTCACGTTAATCCCCGAAATTGACACTCCAGCTCATTCGTTAGTGATAACCAAATGGAAACCAGAGCTTATGATCTCAGGAACTCCTGACTTGCTCAATCTCTCCTACCCGGAAACTATACCCACTTTAAAATCCATCTGGGACGAAATCCTTCCATGGTTCACATCATCCGAGATATCCATTGGAGCGGATGAATACTCAGCGTCTCTGGCGGACGATTATATCACGTTTGTCAATGAGATGGATGAATACATATCGGGATCTAGCGGAAAGTCGATCCGGGTTTGGGGCACGAATGAGCCCAGTACGACCGAATCAATTTCTACCAATGTCACTATCCAGCACTGGTGGTTCCCCGGCGGCTCAATCCCTGTCCAACTAATGGATCAAGGCTACAGCATCATCAACTCTGACCAAGTGTTCCTTTACCTCGACGGTAAATTTTCCGATGGTGGCCAATTCCCCTGGACCCTCAACATCACAAAGATGTGGTCTGGTGCACCTGATGGGCAAGGCTGGGCACCGAATATCTTCTCTGCCGATGACCCAACAAATAACACCTCTATTGAGAATCCTCTTCTCCGAGGGTCCATCATGGCGTTATGGAATGATTGGGGGAACAATGCAACGACACCGCTGGAGGTGTATTACCAGCTCGCACAGAGTCTGGCAGTATTTGCTGAGAAGACATGGTCGGGTTCAGGAGTGAGAGCGAGCGCGTTGACCCAGGACGAGTTCCAGGAAGTCTACCCTGTGTTGAACGCTGCTGCACCTGGACAGAACCTTAATCGGGATACGGGATTAGAGGATGGTTCAGTAGCGTTCAGCTATGACAGAATTTCTCAGTTTCCGCTCGAAACGTCTTTCGAGTCGGTGGGACCGCCATATACGTTATCGTTCAGCGTGAAGCCCCCTCCAACCACCAATACCTCAAGTACTCCTTTATTCCTCGGACTTGACTCTATTCTATTCCTTGATTCTCTATCCTTCAAAGACCCATCCACAAATTTACGATACCCTCTCGGGGTGGATCTTCCTCCAGACGTGTTCACGTCTCTAGAGATTCATGCGACGGTGAATTATACCTACGCCTTGCTGAACGGGTCTACTTCAGCTCTGTATTGGACGTCAAATCTGGACATATGGGGAGAGTATATGCAAATCGTGAACATGTCGTTCGCCGCTCCGTCATATATCATTGGGTTGGATGGGTTCGAAGGGGAATTGGTTAATGTTAGTTTGAGGCTAGGAGATTAAGCTTGGAGCAGGACTTAGACTCAAATAGCTTGCACACATATTATGCTGCCCTCGGTTTACAGACCCAAGGAAATTGTATCTCAATGGACCTCCGGTCTCCTATAGGATGATTTTTCTTGCCGTCCCAATCGTTGGCATTTCCTCCGCCTTGAGCCAGGATGTTTTCAGCAGAGGTTACTTGTGGCAAATGTTTAAACGTTTATGTTCTAAACATCCAACAGCATTTTTAATGAACGTCAAGCGAGTTGTTTCTGCTGTGTCATGAAAAACATTTGAAAGAATCGGGGCAGTGTAAATTGTA
Organism: Lentinula lateritia; assembly: GCA_028011325.1. Lineage (NCBI taxonomy): Eukaryota > Fungi > Basidiomycota > Agaricomycetes > Agaricales > Omphalotaceae > Lentinula > Lentinula lateritia. The sequence continues at coordinate 336,445 of JANVFT010000043.1, forward strand.
CATGTATGTATGTCAAAGATCGCAAGCGAAGCAATTCCCTTCCATCTCGCACTTATAAGTAGCCCATGGACTTTCTTCTCTTATTACCGGTCGCCTGGAGCGCTTCTCATTCTTCTTACTATACACACCCCAGTCCACTCCAATTGCTATCTGTAATCGCTATCTACAGACTACGATTCCGTTGTATTCATCATACGATGGTTACCCTCGCGATCGAGTTTTCCATTTTGTTTCTCATCGTCTCAATCTGTCCTCATTTTCTTGTTCCCGTCCATGCCTCTCCAAGTATCGCCAGTGCTCTATATGATCGTGGCTTGGAGTTTCCTGTTTATCCTAAGTTGATTTACGAGTCGGGTTATGATCGAGTGTTTTTAGGTCATTGTTATGCTAAAAAGGCAAGTAAATGGAAGCAGTTGTTCATATTCTAATCTCTGTGCTCTGAGTAGTAGTCGGAAGTTCACAAAATTACGTGTCAAGCATATGGACTCAGAGCACTTGTGAATTCTGGTCGGCCGAAATTCATCAGTTCTGGATATCGGGAATACCAGATTGGCCGCTTCCATTATCAGTAAGTAGTCTGGTCGCTCAACTTTGTACGTATCACCAGCACCTCTATCTTTTCATGGCTCCGTAGCGGTTGACAATTCATATCAGATATTCACGGTCGGCACTCCTTCTAGATGATGCAAGCACTATCAACTACCTTCGGTCTAAGGGATTGAACTCAGATAACATACCTTGAAAACCTCACTTTCACTTTGCCACCCAATTGTCTCCTTCCCCAATCTTCCCCCACGAGAAAGGGTTATCACCGTGATCCTCTGCAAATCAACGCCGAGCCGACTGACGTAGGTGAGTAGCGGGCTGCTGCGTGGCTTTGAGTCTAATCTCATCATTTTCCGCCTTCCGGTTTCGTTAAAGAAAAAGCCACATCTGACGATTTTGCAAACTGGATGAAATGACCCAAGAAAATAATCAATTTGTCTCCTGATATCAAGCCATGGTTGGACTTCACTATGGGGCCGTGAAACCTCACTCGTGCGCAGTTTCCGGACTAGTTGCGACATACCATGGATGTAAGGGTGACATGTGTAATTCGATGGTGCGAGATCTTGGCTGCCATGGCCTTGAACAGTGGATCGACGTCTAAGTGGTCTCTTCGAACAAGCGCACAAAGGCAATTGAAGAAGTGGCCTCAGGCTATAATTTCAGCACAGAAAACGCATCCACCACCAGCATGCAGATTCGAAATTTTCGAAGTTGGAATCACCTGGCAAAATTGTCCTTGAGTCAGGCAAGTTTTGAACATTGTTGTTTGGCGTCCCGAACGCCAAAGTGGGGATGCTCTAGAGTTCCGACGTTTGTTCCTTGTAGCAGCAATTGGATCCTGAAGGACAATCCCCGTAAATATCTATAGATTGGTAAATGTATCTTGTGGAGGATAGCCGGAAAGCCTCTGGAAAGAAGTGTGCAGAAAACCAAGGTGTCCTGATGCACTCAAAAAGAAACAAGGCATTGTCCGTAGAAGTTGCCAGACCGTTGCAGACCAATGACAAGATACTGGAAGAGGGAATCGAAGTCGCCCCAGTAAACAAAAAAGGAGAGCGAGTTTGTTATTTGTTAAAGACTACTTTTGAGTGTACATGTGTAATGAGCTATACGACAAGTAGCGCCACTACTACAACGCTTGAAACCTAGAATGATAGTCAGTGAACTGCTTCGAATGATGGAAAAGTACCATGCAGGAAAAGATGGAAAAAAATCAGAGAACCGGGAATCGACTCGGCAGAAAACAGCGGTTAGGCGTTCCCTGCTTCAGACGGCACTTCCTAAAGCATTCGGTCGAAGATCATCACAGTACAAGAAGAAAAAGGAAAAAAAAGAGAAGAATATGAAATAATTGGATTCTGGCTGACCTGTTGAGTGCAAGCCCTCACAGTTAAGCTGTTCTCCTGGACCTACAAGCCAAGCACTAGTCTAAGGATAGTTTCCCGGTCGCAGAAAATTGTGTACAATGTGAGTGTGGTTGTCAGAGAGTCATGGGCTGGTCATGTCAGAAATTTTTTTCGCTGGGAATTTTCTGCGCGGTCACGTGCACCTACTCTTCCGGGCCGTCGTTTTACTTAGCTCAATACTTGACATAGAATTTACTTCATCGACGGCGACGACGACGAGCTTCTGCCCTGCTTTTACTCAAGCTCAAGCTTCACTTCGAAATAAATCCATTTAACTTTAGAACTCTAGACTCTCTCTCTTCGTGCCATATAAAGGATATCCTTGATGTACTTACTCAACTTCTGGGGCATTGAAGTAAAAAGTTGAAAACTCGCCTCGAGCACAATGACTCTAGAAAATAGGCAGAATCTGCCAGCATCAAACTCTTTCCAGGTGTGTTTCTGCCTCTCGGAACTAACTAGTGTCAATTATATTTGGGTTTTAGGAATGTACGCACTTGATAAATCCTGAAAAGTCTTCGTGAGTGTTATAGATTAATTCATTCGCTGAACTTATGCTTGCACATAGCAAACGACATCTGCGCCGCCACTCGTATGACGACTCTGAATCTTCCATGGGCCAAACTAGCCGCCGTCAGCTCCGTTATTGCAGAGCGGAACATGCACTCTTGATCTCCTTTCATTCTCATCTGGATACTTCACCCTCTGACAACACTACTAACGACTCTCTGCAAATACAATTACGGCTTCTTCACCAAGCAACAGCATTTCTTACAACTCAAGCAGCCGACGCTCGAGAGCGGTTGGATGCTTTGTCCAATGGCGTCTTGAAACGTTCGGATGTCCAACCGGAAAAGCACAGGCAGGCCTTAATTGAGAGGTGGAAGGAGCAACGAAGCCTAGAGAAGATTGAAAACGAGGTCAAACAAGCTGAAGCGGTCATTGCGAATATGAACGCAAATCGTTCGATCGCCACAGTGGCGAACCAAAACCCAGAATCAAGAGCTCAGAAAAACCTAATCAGGTTTCTTCATACAAGTTCTCTTCGTCCAAATGCTCGACGTCTGCGGCCGCGTCCACGTAGCACTATTTTGCTCGTAGACCGTACTCCACGTCGCATGACGCTCGCCGATGTTACCCCCATTCGTGCACGTCCCTGGAGCATCACTGAAGCTTTGATCAGGGAGCATGCACAACTGAAGAACGCTACTCCAGTTACTCTCATACCCGCCCCCCATACAAAGATTTCGACTTCGCCGCCAGGACTTCAAATACATGGCAAAAAACAGACAATGGCACTTTCCAGCTCGTTGGGTAGTATTTCAGAAGTCAGTTCTATGTTTGTGGCACTAAGGAATCAGGCAGACGGTGGACTAGAGGGAGACAGCACACCTTCCTCAGCCTTCACTTCTGTTTTTAGTCATTCCGAAGACACTGAAAGCGTGAGCGAGATCGACACGCCTGTTCCCGCAATCGGAGATTCCGGAAACGAGGCAACAAGCCCTTGTCCTTCTAACACTCCGCTACTTCCCTCTCGCCTTGACATGCCTCCTACCCGCGCGACGACTACTTACACTAATGGAACAGCGACAATCTACCCGCATACTCATCACCATTCCAATTTCGACAATATCGAAATAGAAGTAGAAATTCCAATCTATGCCCTCGAACTTTTCGCTGGCTTCGACCGTGTTGGCTCGGACTTTGGGATGGATAGGGCCTTAGACCTGCCTTCTAGCACCACAACGACCTTGTCGGCTCCTGAGACGCCGAACCAGATACCGAAACGATCTAAACACATCGCCTTACCTTCTGTGTTCCTTACTCCTCCCCGTCGCTCGCCTCGGTCTTCCGGCTCCCTTGAAGGCCGCGCTCCAAACTTGAAACCAAGTGTCTCGCTGGGAAGTCTGCAACCGGCCTCTCACAGTCAACTACGTCCGGAGCGCGAGCGAGCTTCGCTTCTTTCGATTGCTGAATCGTCTTCGATGCTTTCCTTATCAAGCTCGCGAAATAGCTTGGCTCCTTCCAGGTTTGGGAATGGTATCTTCGTTAAGGAGGAGCACACATTTCCATTGCCAACCGTCCTTTCCCCGCCACTCGAAATCAGAAGTGATGCACCCGCCAACGTCACGCTGAATGAGGACTCCAGTAACTCGAATCATACACAATCTAGTCCGAGCTCGAAAGTTACGAGGTTGAAGAGAAAGCTATCTTCACGATTATCGTTGACGGTGTTCGGGTCACCGACGAAGACTCTGAAGAAAGAACTTCATCATAGGGGCTGATTGGTAACCTCTCTCTGCGTGCTCCGCTCCGTATACGTTTCTGCTTTTTTGATTTTCGTTTCTCTTCTTGCATATTCGTTCGAGACATCTTTTTCCACACAATCCTCGCTAACTCGATTTCTTCCTTCTATGCTATGGATTGTAGCTACTCGCATTTGTATCATGTTTATCATGCGTCTCCTTGTTTGAATCCCTCTGCGTCTTTGGTTTTCCTTTGGTTATTGTGTATTTCTACTTTTCACACTTCATCTCTTCATTCATACTACATATTGTACGCCTTCCACATCTATGTATAATTTGCTCTTTGCTTGCGGCATTCGCAACGAACGGGATTTTTGCTGCAGAGAAGGGCGCGGACGTCCGATCCTTTGATTTCAAACTCCTTTCGAAGCCACTTTGATCTCACACGACGCAATTATCATTGGGATGGATGGGTCGATAGTGTATGTATATCCAAGTTCTGTGATGGCACCACGCAGGCTAGCTTAATGCTATACCAATGCTTGACAGAGGCTCAATTAGCTCCAGTATGTATATCTTGAATGCTACCGTTTTCCCCTCGTTGCTACTTGAACAGCAGTCCACCTGGATCACTTGGGCAGCGCTGGGCAAGCGCTGCGCGGCCTTTCATTTTCAGGTATCACCACGAGTGGCTCCCACAAAAAGTCCCATCGCGCACTGAAGAACTGTTCCTGCAAGATGCGATACAAATCCTGATGAGCCAAACGATGCTAAAGGGTACGAACAACTCACGAATACTTGTGGTGTTGGGGTATCTTTCGTTTCGACAACTCCTGGGGGGCCGAAGTCTACAACCTTGACACTTTTTAGTCGTATCGACTCGCCTTTTCCATCAAGTATGACAAGAATGTTTAGAGGGGTGAAGTCACTGGATAGAAAGAAATGTTCAAAGAAGTGTTTTTGAGGGAAGTCTGCAGACGGAATATTATGATAGAGAATAAACTGACGAATATAGCAGTTCGCGTCTCTGTATCCAATCATAAATCTTGCTGCAAACAGTGCTCTGAACCTTGTGGTAAATCGCGAGTTTTTGTTTGAGTGGAGCTTCCTGCCAAGCCTTAATCTTGTGCAGTGGCTTTCCAGGCTGTTTCTTCATAACAATGACGCCAGTTCCCGGATCCTCCTTCACTATCCCGGCATCTATGAAATATTTGAAATACTGAAGTGACACGACTTCGCATGCAGCATTTGGTTTGCTCAAATCAACAAACTTTAAGGCAATGTCATCGCCTTTGTAGGTTTTCCCGCTCGAATTCACTTTGTATTTGGAATCTCGGGGTAATGTGAAAATGTTCCTCGAGGCTCCCGTTTTCGAAAGGGGAACACGATTGACTATTTTCTTCGAAATATCCTCTCCTATATCGAGTGCAACACAACGTTAATAGTGATTTTCCAGTTAATCAAAAAGCACTCACGGAAATAATTATTGTTTTGACTATATCCCTCGCAATCATCAGGACAGAAATCAAGCCAAGGTTCCTTTAAACATCGTGTAAGTCTTTTGTTTTTGAGATCGGAGAAACGGAACTCGCATTGAGTTGTTCAGCCCATTTCCTGTTTCGTATTTCTTGCGAGTCGAGTCTACGTTCCAAGGACCCTGCTTCCAGTGATATCGAATCCCTGTCCCTCAAGGATCTACCGATTTCAGGAGTCTGGTATGAACCTCTACAGTGTGGAGTAGCCATTCTCTGAGGTATGCTGGCAGCAATACACACAGTGCAAGCATCCATAATAAACTGCAAAAGGACGATGGTGCGAAATAACATTTAAGGCTAGTGTTGGTGGAGGAGGAAGCGCGAACGGGGAGAAATTTTGAAATGTACACGGTGAATGTCCTTGAATCTCTGGCCAGCGGAGATTCGAGGTTGCAGTGAGAACCGAGTGGGAAGAAAAAAAAACGCACTTCCCGTAAGCCTTGGCCCAAAAATCTCGCTTAGCCCGACAAGCCAACAAGCGAGTAGTACAGAACCATCTAGGGACCGGACGCCTCCCTAGACGGTTCTGCTCTGATCATACGAGCTCGCGTAGCCTAAAATGTACTGGCCAATAATGCTTAATTATGGGAAGCCATCCATTAATATTCTAACTCATGTTCCCGAGCTTCCAGCCTAGGCGCCCGTATTTTTCGACCACAACGGTGATATCGGTCCGTTAATCTTATCTCGTTCTCACCCAGGACCCCTGACAACCTATTAAAAGGCCTGTACAAGACCCTGGCGGGGATGATGAGATCAAATTGACCGAAAGTATTCGAAGTTGGCCTCCCCACGGGGGAAACTCCTGTTCCGTCCTCCGTTTTCTTTCGCGCAACATGTCACCCTGGTGTCACCCACTTACCGCGATTCGCAGGCGCATTGAACTTCCGGCGCCACAACCTGGGTTTTCAAGGGTTGTAGCAGCAACATCATCTCATTGAAAGTAAAGGGAACGCGTTGAAGGCGAAGCTTGCATGTTGGGAACGGATCGTCCCGCCTAGAGGAGAGAAGTTGAAGATGCAAACATACAGAGTAAATAGTACATGCAAATGAGCTATGAATAAAGATGAGCTATTCTAACGATACATGCAACGTCGACAAAATGTGCAGAACTTTTAGTGACACAGATAAGGTGGAGTAGGCGGTGAGATATACAGCGTAGACCTGAATGAACAGGCGCAGTCATTGGGGAAAAGCATCAGCTTCAGACTCGACCTCAGAGACAGTTATGTAGCATGTCTGAAATTTAAAGATACTACTCGAGAGGCATTCGTGACTTCGTCCAAGTCAATGACCGAGTGCAACACTGACAATCAGATTTATCCAACGTTCCATCTAGAAATCTAGATCTTCCTCCCGCCTACCCAGACCGGCTTCCAAATTGGATACAACGATGCGGGCGACGACGCAGATGACGATATTGGCTTCGAGACCCGGGTCGATGAAAACGGGAAAGAAGACCGAGTGCACAGACAAACCGAATTTTTTGAGTGGTTGATGTTTGATAATAATGACGGTGGTACTTGGCATCGTCTGGTAACAGAACACCTTCCAAATGTACTCGATCTCGTGATATCACGTTCGATATCGAATTCCAGAACTGATTCAGTCATCATGGGAACCCAGGGAGCTGAGGGAGTGTTTGGAGGAGGAGACAGAGAAGTAGAAGGTTTCGCCAACAAGACCGCTAAAATCAGCTTGATATGCGCAGCCTGCGCACGAGGATCGACAGCCCCATTCGAGAACTGTTTCAAGCTCTCGACCAGGTTCCTCTTGATCTCATTGCCTTTCAAAGCTTCTATCAACTTTTCCCTCGTTTCTTGCAGCTCGTTTAGTTCCTTTTGCTCCTTCTCCCTCGCCTCTCGTTCATGCTTCTCCTTCTCTTCCCAGCCTTTTTGCATCTCGAGAATCATCTCCTGAACGGTAGGCGCCGGAGGCGCAGGCTCATGAGAATTGAGTTTAGGTTTCTTTCGTTTCGGCGGGCCCGTGCAATGGAGTAGGTGGGGGTCGATAGTCTTTGAGTTGACGATAGAGGCGAATTCGGATGTTAAAGGAAGATTGGGAGGGAAGGTCGAATGGGGAACAATCTTCAAAGGGAGTTTGGAAGGTGAGGGAGTAGAAGAAGCAGAAGAAGCAGAGCTCGCAACGGCAACAGCAGTCGAACAAGATGAAGCAGGTGATACTGAGCTTGAGCTCGCGGCAATTGTGATCGATGATGAGACTGACGGTGATGAGTACGTCAGGGGATATTCAACTGAATTTTCAGATGGTAACACAGGTGAACTTGACCGCGAACGAATGAATATCGGTGACGCTGCACTGTCCCCAGGGCTTTGGTATAAGGATGGTGCCGGCGAGTCATGATTGGACCAGTCAGACCCGAGGTCCTCTCCCTGCACTTCCCGCTTCGCTTTCCGCTTCCGACCAGCAATCTTGCGGAGCTCGATCGCCGGCTGCAGGAGTAATGGTTGTAAGTGTAGAGAAGGTTGAGAAGGGCCTAGGTTACTAGACTGTGGAGGATGCGAAGAACCGCTAAAGATAGGCTGATGCTGAAATTGTTGGTACTGTTTCTGTCCTGGTGCGAAGAATCGAAATAGGTGAGGGCTAGGAGGGATCGGGGACAGACGCGCTGGTGTTGATGGAGTATCAGACGGTGGCGCCGTATTTGAGGTCCGAGGAAACGACACTGGATTTTGTTGAACTCGACTTTGAGGAGAACCTGCTTTACCAACACTCAGGGAAGGACTATCCCTGTCTTTCAGAGAAGATTGATTTGGAGGTTGTGAAGAAGCCTATGATAGAAATAAAGTTGAGATTCACACTTCAAGTAGACGGTAAGACGTAAGGACAACGTACATTAAGGTTGGCATTTCTTATACGTGGTGGACTTTGAGCAGCTCCTTGGCTGGGATGAGCTTTCTGTGTTGATTGGCCTTGAGCCCATCGTTTGTCAGGTACCCGCGAGTGTCTGGCAGGTGAGGTGGATGTTGAGGGCGTTGACGCCGTAGCGGAAACAGGTGAAGACAGTGATGAACTCAAGGGCGAAGGTGCAGGTACGCCTATAGAAGAACCGGCGCCCTCCGTCTGGAGTGTTTGTGACGACCCAATAGGAATAGATCCAGAATGTCTTTCTGTGTAATGAATTGGTATGGCTATAGACCTAGCTGTAACAGGGACCGTAGGTCGAGTTGTCATAGATGCCTGACGCGTATTTGTTGGTGAATGTTGTTGTGGCATTGATGGTACGAGTGGTGTCACAGCACGAGCAGGTTGATAGCGCGAGGAAAGTCTGGCAATAGGCTTCAAATCTTCCTCGGATCGAGGGATCCATCCGTATACTCGTGGAAACGATGACGTTGAAGGAGATTGCGAGGCTGGAGTCCCGGACGCGTCAGGTTCGTGATATCCTAATTGCTGAGGATGAGAATGAGGCTGGGAACGCGGTGAATCAGCCTGGGGTGAAGAGTTCAAGTATGAGTTTTGTTGTGACGCTAAAGCAGCGGCAACGGCTTGCGAATTTGTCCAAGCGTTGTTACTAGACACGGACATCTGCTCTACTAGCTGTTGATTCATTCCACCCCAATTGATTCTATTCTCCGAGTCATCTGAAGTGGAACTAGAGCCACCATAGCCCTGGGGATGGAAGAAACTAGGTTGCTCTCCGGCATTTCGTTGAAATTGACTTGCCTGCCCATAGGTACCAGCGACTGGATAGTTCCAAGATGCCGAGTCGTCAGTAATGTATTGTAAGTCTCGATTTGCGGAGGGGTGTTGTGGAATAGACTTCGATGATGAGGACAGTGGCTGAGGATTGTTGATGGACCGCGTCTCGATAGCAGGATGGTTACGGTAGCGCTGGTTGCCGTGGAAATGCGCACCAATCAGTGCCATTTTTCGTAGATCGTCGCTGTTACTGTGGGTCGTGTTTGCAACCGAAACACGACGAGGAGGAGATCTGGGCATTGGAGTCTTGCTCATAACCGGGGATCATGCGTAGTAATAGCAAGTGATTATCGCCAACCGGAAAAGTCGAGCTGAATATTATGGAAGAGTAGAGGGAAGAATGACAAGATAGAACGTCCATGAGCGGGCTTTGTATATCATCATGGTGGTTGCTTGTCGACGATACCGTGACCGCAGAGTACAATGGGTTCTTGACCGTTACCATGCTTGGGCGCCAAAAATACTTTTTTTGTTCTGTTCTACTAAAGCAAGTCTGGCTTTCAAGTTTTTGTAAAGGAAACTGGTAAGGAGAATAGTAAATGCTCACTATCTCTGCCTAGTTCATTCTCTATTCATGTGACCATCGTCTTCCCTCTTTAACCTCACTCCTCCGTCAGGCAAGAAGTATGGACTTATGGACAAATTTCCACTGCGATTATCGGTTACAAGTCAGAGCCAGATTTTTAGCGTCTCAAGACCGCGTCGATTTTGGACGCGAAGATCATACCTGATTCAAAGTGGGCTGAAGTCAAAGTTGATGGTATTGTCATTGAACAACCGTGGATGTAAATATATTGGAACTCCGCTTCACTCACCTCGCCTGTTTACAAGATGAAGTTCATCTCCTTATGTCCCATGTAAGAGGATTATGGCTATGTGTGACCTCACTGATATTCATATGGACATTTACAGAATTTATTCAGTCTGCAGATAGTCTGGGTTGCCTTTCGATCATACAAAGGTTCTTGGTGGTCCGTGGAAAGTTCTTACTCTGTCCATTCAGGTCCATTCAAGATTCTTTTACCCAACTTGTCTAGATGTGATTGGTTCACTATTTTTTTGGTTATATCCGTCCATATACATTCTGGCGGTCCCAGGAAGACTATCATACATTTAGTTGGGGCGCTTCTTCAAAACAGTTCTGTATTGCTTTGAATTGGCCGCTTACGCCACCCCGGGTCTCATCTTCATCTCAGGCTGTCATTAGTGGTTTGAACTTCCAACACGATGGACTGGTCGCTACTACTAGACGCTGATCTGTGAATGCTCGTAGTCGTGTTGTTGTCCTTGTCTACGTACTCGATATCTACTGTACCGACGCTAACAAACAATGAACAACATCGATATAGATAAGATACTAGATTAGATAGCGAATCCTGAGAGACCCTACTCCATGTGCCCCCAACAAAAAATGGTGGTGCCCTCACTGCCTATGCGTTCTTCTCGTTCTCCTCCCGCCGGCAAATGATCTCCTGCTGCTCTAAGGCAAGTTTAGTCCCCAGGCACGGCTTGAACTCCCGTAGCCTTCGTGCCGCGAACCACTTTTCTTTGATGAGTTGTCCTCCCATGGTTTCCAGGGTATATGAATTTACGTCTTGCTCAACAATACAGTAAGGTCGGGACCACTTAGGTATTATCTTTTTGATGGTTTTGAAGGTGTAGTTGAGGTCACTGCGGTACACCTGGACCAGATCGCCCTTTTGGAATGACCTCCTTTCCCTCCTTCTTCAACATCCTGCGATCAAAGGTTCCTTTCCATTTCAGCGCGTGGCTTACGAATGTGTTGTACCCATCAAGCTGCTGCTGTGCGACGTAGGCAGTTTGCACCACAACATCTCACTGTGGGAGCACGGAGGTAGCCTCCGCAACCGGAGTTCGGCGAGTGTTGACCACAGCACCCAGGAGAAGTTCATTTGGTAAGAACCTGACAGATGGAAGGATGCGACTGTTAATGATACGTACCACTTCGTCCAAATACTCAGGCCATTTTTTGGGTAGTGTCTCCCAATTCATTGCCAAGAACTCCTCCGAATCCTCCCCTAACTTCGGTGCACACAGGTGTTTTAATACGTTGGAGTAGGGACTCTCGAGGCTCACTATCTAATCTCATATCTTATCTAGATTCATGTTGTCGTCTGTTTGTTTGTAGCAATAGAGTACACAGTTGGTAGGCAGAGGAGGGTCAATCAACGATGACGAGTCCATTCAGCATATCAGATATCGAGAGCGACCAGTCCATCTTGGTGACGACAGCGATTTGAGCCACAGCCAACAGATAAAGTTCCCTCGATTCGATTTAGACACCCAAAGTGCGACACGCCCAGCACCCTGGCTCCAATACGTGGTTCCGACGGCTGATTCACTTCGATAAGCCCCTTTGACACAGACGGAAAACCTGAAACGGATACTGTTATCCGTAGCTTAGACAGCGAGTCTGATTTTGAAGACTTAACGCCTTTGAACTTCCCAGTAAAAATTTTTTCCAGATGGCAATTGCCATCACCGAGCCCTACAACGCGAAGGCGAACTCAACCTGCAACTCCCGAAAACCACTGCAGACCCATGGCTACTCAACAGCCTCTGACCCGGTTCTCTGGAGACCCAGACAACCCAATTCAGCCAGCAACATTTTTGCAGGACTTTGAAGTCCAGATGACCAAGCTAATGACGCCGTGAGCGGACCTGGCTAGCCGTATCAAACCATACCTTGAAAGGGACTCCCGAGCTTGGAAATGGTATACAGAGGACCTAACCGCCACCGATAGAACCGGTTCCTGGGAGGGGTTCGAGGCGAAGTTCCACCTCCGCTTCCCATCACAGAAGAAGGAGAAGAAGTCAGCAAAGTCATACCTTACCAGCCTGGAGGCAGAAAGAATAACTCACGAGCAGATAATGACGACCAGCAATGACACTAATCAGCCTTACCACCAGTGGTGGGCTGACCGCCTCCTACGTCTAGCAAAGGGCACGGAAGTAGAAAAGACAAAGCAGTCGATTGGAATGGTTTGAAAGAACCTGCCTTACGCATTGAAGAAGGCAATTGACGAGGAGCACGATACCTGGATGGAGTTCACCGATGCCATCAAGAAGGTGAAATGGAGTGTCCTGAAGGTAGAGGCGGAGCATGAGGCTAGCAAGGCCACCCCACTGATTGCCCCAGAAACCCCGCGGTCTAAACTCGCCACTTCCTTTGCAACGACTCGGATCGCTTCTCCCCCCTCACCCTCCCCAAGTCAAATGCGCCCGGCCTATGCTACAAACACGGGAGGTTGCAAGACTCGTAGACTATTCACCGTGTTGGACGAACAGCGCAAGAGCACCCTACACCGAGGCATTGCAGCCAAGGTCCAACACCCCAACACACCTGATGGTATGGCAGCCTGGAAAGCAGAGCTGTTGGACTGGGTATCCAGACACGGAGTGGATGGCGCTCTGTCTGAAATCACCATCGTTCCCCTGAAACCGGGAACAGAAGTGGTCTGCTTGGGGGAGTGCTTCAAGTGTGGAGGTGCCCAACACGGGTTTGAAGTTCCTTGTCCCAGGCCCGGCACAATCCCACCGGTGGAGTCTGACTGGAGAGCTTACTGTCAAAGGGAGCTGGGAGGTAAACCAGCAAGAGTAAACACAGTGCAAGTGGTGGGCCCAGAAGCCATCTTTGAAGGAATGGTCAGATTGGGAAATGGGGAAGGTGTGAGGCCCTGGCACCAAAGGCCTGCTCTGGTCTTACCCAGACTGGGCCTAAGCGAACGCAGTAGCCGCCTAGGCCGTACAAGGAGGTATGGGATAGTGCCGATACTGGTGAGGGGAGCCTAACCAGAGGTAGTTGTGGAGCTTGGGTAGACCTGATAGAGGGTCCTAGAGGTGTAGAACGTAACGCGTAACCACCGCTTCGATGTGGAGGGGAGGTGTAGCTGATACGAGTGGGAAGCTGTGGGGAGCTTAGGGAGCAATGAAGTGGAATTGGGAACCTAATGCGAGGTTCCAAAGAATGAAGGACAAATTGTAGAGCCTCGATGTAGATGGTGAGTCGAAGGAGAGGCGCACCAATCCTGGTACTCTGGGACCCTAACAAACCGACACGCATTGAAGTAGATGCTTCAGGATTTGCAACTGGAGGGGCCTTATTACAGCAACAGGGAGACGGACTCTGGCACCCAGTGGCATTCCGATCCGCCTCCATGGACCCTGCTGAGAGGAACTACGAAATATACGACTGGGAGATGTTAGCTATTATTGAAGCACTAAAGGACTGGCGACACTTTTTGGAAGGACTTCCGAACTCCTTCCAGATTATCACAGACCACCGGAACCTCGAGTATTGGCGAACTGCCCAGGACCTTAGCCGACGACAAGCACGATGGGCTCTATGGCTTTCACGATTTGACTTTGGTCTCACACACAGAGCTGGTAAAGCAAATGCGCAAGCAGATGCTCTCTCCCGAATCTCCCAGCTTGAAGTAATAGATGCTGATGACAACCAACAGCAAACAGTGCTACGACCAGAACACTTCCTTCGAGCGGCTACTATGGTTTTATTCCATAACCCTCTCGAAGAACGCATTCGCAAGGCAAGTGAACGAGAGTCCGAGGTGCTTGAAGGGCTGCGCAAGTTGAAAACACATGGACCTCACAAACTTGTGAATGGACTAGCCGAATGGGAAGAAAAGGAAGGAATTGTCTACTACAAAGGCAGAGTGTACGTCCCACCTGATCCTCAACTACGCAAAGATGTGGTAGCACAATGCCATGATGCTCCTACGGCCGGACACCCCGGAAAACACCGCACTCTGGAGTTGGTCAGCCGACAGTTCTGGTGGCCCACCATTCGATCCTTTGTTGATAAGTACGTGGAAGGATGTGACAACTGCCAGCGAAGGCGTGTACAGCCACAACCACCGTCAACTCTAGAACCATTACCAGTACCAGGAGGACCATGGCAAGACATTGGTGTAGACCTCATCGGTGAATTACCAATGACGCAGGACAGACACAATGCGGTAATCAACTTCTCAGACCATTACTCTAAAATGATCCACTGCTTCCCTACTACGACTGAACTTACTGCTGAAGGGGTAGCCGATTTCTATTACAAAGAGATCTTCCGGTTACATGGACTCCCCAGACGATTTATATCTGACCGAGGGCCACAGTTTGCTGCGGACATCATGAGGGCTCTGTTGAAGCGTTTGGGTATAGAATCTGCCCTAACCACATCGTACCATCCTGAAACTAATGGTCAAACGGAACGCGCCAACCAGGAAATTGAACGCTATATCCAAATGTATATCAGTCGCCGCCAGGATGACTGGGATCACCTTCTCCCAACTGCCGAATTTGTCATCAACTCCCGGGTACATTTTGCTCACGACAGATCACCCTTTGAGGTACTCTATGGCTACACTCCAGAATTCTCCATTCCCATTGGGTCCTGGAAAGAGTACCCCTCCATCACAAAGCGACTAGAGGCTCTCCGCTACGCTCGCGAGGATGCAGAAGCAGCATTACGCATGAGCAAACAACGTATTGCAGATACAATTGCGGAGCATCCTAATCAGCCCAGCTTCACAGTCGGTCAGCCAGTATGGCTTTCAGTCAACAACTTAAAGATTCGTCGGAAAAGTGAAAAACTAGGAAGTCGATGACTAGGTCCCTTCGAGGTTGTTGAAAAGACTGGGGAACATACCTACCAACTGGCGTTACCTACCTGGATGAAAATCCATGACAACGTCAATGTCAAGCGCTTAGCACCCTGGAAAGGCAACGAAGTAAATGGGATACTACCAGCCCCGCCAGAGCCGGAGGTTATTGATGGTGAAGAATTTTACGATGTCGACAAAATCCTGGACAGCAGAATCTATGGTCGGTGGAAGAAGCTACAGTACCTGGTTCGGTGGAAAGGCTACGATGAAGGCCATGATACCTGGGAAAATGAGGAGAATGTGGTGGGGTCTAGTAACGAAGCCATTAACGAATTCTATGCTGCACATCCAAATGCACCAAGGAAAATTTCAGCAACGATCTTTTACTCACTACCATGGCAGCCAGTGGTCAACTTCACCGAAGTGAATCAAGTCGCTGGGACATCGACTCTAAGGAAGGGGGTAATGTCATGAAGTCTCATGATGCGCCCTTTGATGCGCCATCAGCGGTGTGTTCCCATCAATCTCTTTTCACATGTTTATTGTACTCGTTCATCTCTTTTCACATGTTTATTGTACTTGTTCACATGACCATCCCAATACTTCTATTTGTTTCCATATGCTTCCATACAACTCGTCCTTATTCATTGATTAGCTCGTTATGATTCATTATCGACTCATTATTACTCGTATATATTGATTCCTCACTCTTGCTCCATATCGCATCGTTATTTACAATCGCTTACTCATTAGACAGAAGTAGTATATAAAGAGCAGTAGGCAGATCCTAGTTCCCCATCTCGACCTCTTGGTCATTGGGCAACTAGGCAAGTACTTGTATCCTCTTAGATACTACTTATCTAACTTGGTCATTGGGCAACTAGATTCCCTTTTGATTACTGGTGTGATTGGCCTCTGACGCTATCCCACTGTTGTTCGAGATCACTATTTCTTTCATCTGTGCTTTGTGCTTGTCTCTGTGCCTTGTGCTTGTCTCTGTGTCTCTTCGCTGTCGCTCCTTGGCGTACTCAGACTTCCCGCCTCCCGCTTCTTGCCTCGTCGCGACACCATTCGACGTCATCACCGACCATTCCAACCCCGAGTTTTGGCGCACAGCTCAAGACCTCACCCGGCGACAAGCTCGCTGGGCTCTTTACCTCTCACGATTTGACTTCCACATGATACATCGCCCCGGCAGAACAAACACTCAGGCTGATGCTCTCTCTCGTATGGCAGCCCACCAGGTATTAGACAATGAGGATAATCGACAGCAGACGGTCCTCAAGCCCAACCATTTCACCAAAATTGCTGCCTCTATCCTACGGAACCCCTTAGAGGATCGCATCCGGAAAGCCTCACAGCGGGAAGCACAGGTACTGGAAGGACTCAAAACAGTCAAGGAGCATGGACTACAGCGCTTGGCTAACGGAATTGCCGAATGGGAGGAGGACAACGGTCTAGTCTATTACCGAGGACGAGTATACGTACCTGCAGACGATGACCTACGCACGGAAGTACTGCGTCAATGCCACAATCATCCCACAGCTGGACACCCTGGACTCCACGGAACACTCGATCTAGTTAGCACCCACTTCTGGTGGCCAACGCTGCGCTCCTTTGTGGAGAAATACGTAGAGGGATGCGAGACATGCGCACGCAAAAAGATCCAACGACACCCACGAGCTATAACTCAGCCACTAGACGCACCATCGGGTTTATGGGAAGAGGTAGGAGTGGACCTAATAACGCAACTGCCTAACTCCCAAGGATACGACGCAGTCCTGGTTTGCACAGATCTCTATGGGAAACAAATTCATGCCCTCCCATGTACTAGCTCCATCACTGCGGAAGGCATTGCTGACATCTACTACAGGGAAATCTTCCGTCTTCACGGGCTCCCTCTCCACTTCAAATCCGACCGGGGGCCTCAGTTTGCAGCCAAACTCATGCGATCTTTACTCGCCAGACTAGGAATAAAATCAGACCTTACATCTGGGTACCGTCCTCAGTCCAACGGTCAAACCGAACGCGCCAACCAAGAAGTAGAAAAGTACATTTGACTCTACGTAGGTCGTCGGCAGGATGACTGGGCAGAACATCTCCCCATGGCGGAGTTCGTAATCAACTCGCGAACCCATTCTGCACTTGGCATGTCCCCATTTGAGCTCACCTACGGATACCTCCCCTTGTTTAACATTCCAGTCGGACAACGCAGCGGGATCCCGGCGGTGGATGACCGCATGCAGATACTCCGAGAAGCACGACAGGACGCAGGAGCCGCCTTGCACTTAGGGAAGAAGCTACAGAAAGAAGGATATGAATGAGGAAAACGAAAAGCTCACCAGATCAAAGTCGGAAATTTTGTTTAGCTCAGCGCGGAGGACATCAACCTCCAACTATCCAGTGAGAAACTCGGAGATCGGCAGCTTGGACCTTACCGAATCCTAGAGAAAATTGGACCCCTGGACTACCGCCTTGACCTCCCAATCTCGCTCGACCGCATCCATCCTGTCTTTCATGTCGACAAACTCTATCCCTGGAAAGGTAGCACCATCAATGGAGAAATACCAACGCCACCAGAGCCAGTCTACCTAGAAGATGAAGATGAACCGGAATATGAAGTAGAAGAAATTCTGGATAGTCGGGTCCGGTGGAAGAGGTTGGAATAAGTATTACATCGTTATTTCTCGCAGATCGGATTATGTATAAATAGCCAAACCCCCACAGCCTGGTCCCTTATCTTGACCTCTCTGTCATTATCTTGGGACCAGGTATGTGTTACTTATTATTACCTATGACTACGATACTCAATATATCTCTGTCATTATCTTGGGACCAGTCTGTCTCTGTTCCGCTTAGTCGCTCCGCATTATCACTCCGCTTAGTCGCTCCGCCTCTCTGCTCCGCTTAGTCACTCCGCCGCTGCCACTTTGTGACAGGACGGAAGCAGTTTGCTCCAGGGAGTGCTTCCAATGTGGAGGGCCTAGACATGGGTTCGAGATTCCCTGCCCCAGGCCAGGTACTATACCAGCTGTGGAATCTGATTGGAGAGCGTATTGCCAACGAGAGCTCGGGGGGAGAATGCCAAGAGTGAATGCGGTGCAGATTTTGGGGCTGGAAGCAATTTTTGAAGGCATGATCGAGTCGGGAAATGGGGAAGGGTCAGCATTCTGAGTGGCAAACACTTAACCCTAGGTACTACATCGGTTGTGAACAATGTACAATCTGTTTTAGAAGAACCCAATATTCTTGACATTTACAGTGTTCATGGCAACGACAGGCACATTAGTTCTCTGTTCTCAATAGACATTGGTCTCAGAGATTTGGAAGGGAAGCAGGCAGAGGTGGAGGCAATGGTCGACGATGGCGCGATGGTAGCGGCGATGGATATAGCAGTGTATGAGGAATTGCAAAACACCTTGGGAGGATGGGAGCCAACGGAGAGGAAGTTCCGCATGGCAAATGGAAGTGTTATACCGGGGATGGCACACTGGAAGGGCCGTATCAGCGTGAAGGGTGTAGAAACGGATGGAGGATTCGAAGTATTTGACAGTGGCGGAAGTTGGAAATTCCTGTTCGGGAAACCCCTCCTTGAGCAGTTTTTGGCAGTGCACGACTACCACAGGGATGCTATTGTATTCAAGGAGGTGGCAGCCCTCTGTGCAAAGTGGGGAACCAAGCAACACTTCACCCCAGCCTACTCCCCATGGGTCAATGGTCTAGTAGAGGGTACTAACAAAATCTTGCTCCACGTTGGACTGGTCGCTCTCGATATCTGATATGTTGAATGGACTCGTCGTCGTTGATTGACCCTCCTCTGCCTACCAACTGTGTACTCTATCACTACGAACAAACAGACTACAACATGAATCTAGATAAGATATGAGATTAGATAGTGAGCCTCGAGAGTCCCTACTCCATGTGCCCCCGTTAAAAAAAATGGCGGCGCCCTCGTCGCCTATGCGTTCACGTAAGCCTCCTTCCTGCGTCGAATTACCTCCCATTGTTCTTGAGCTAATTTCGTCCCCATTCTAGGTTTGAACTCTCGTAGTCGCCTTGCTGCGAACCACTTCCCTTCTATGAGCTGTCCGTCCACTGTTTGCAAAGTATAAGAGTTGACATTCTGCTCTACAACTCGGTAAGGTCGGGACCACTTGGGAATGATTTTCTTGATGGTCTTGAATGTATAGTCAAGATCACTTCGATAGACCTGCACCAAATCCCCTTTATCAAAAACGATCTCCTTACCCTCCTTTCTCAATACCCTACGATCGAAGACCCGCTTTCTTTTCACCGCATGTCGCACAAATGCATCATACCCGTCGAATTGCTGCTGTGCCACGTAAGCTGCCTGGATGAGAACCTGCTGTTGTGGGAGTACCGAAGTGGCCTCCACTATCGGGGTCCTACGCATATTGACCACTGCCCCCAGGAGCAACTCATTTGGAGAGAATCTTACTGAGGGAAGGATCCGGTTGTTGATGATACGTACAGCTTTGTCAAGGTACTCGGGCCACTTCTCAGGCAATGTCTCCCAGTTCATTTCCTTGAATTCTTCTGAGTTCTCCCCCAGCTTCGGTGCGCATAAGCGTTTCAGGACATGGAGTAAGATCTTGTTAGTTCCTTCCACCAGACCGTTGACCCATGGCGAGTATGCAGGGGTGAGGTGTTGTTTCGTTCCCCACTTCGCACACAGCTTCGCGACATCCTTGTTGGCAAAGTGCGAACCATTGTCTGTCATGAATGTTTTGGGCGGGAGGTATCCATTGAACAGGGAAGTTAGGCTAGACGTCGTTGTGGCTCCTGACCCTGTCACCTTGAATTTGAACGCCCATACCCGTTGGGAGTATGTATCTAAGTACAGACCCACAGTCTTGTACCCGCCCTTCCCTTTTGACATTGACAAATAGTCCCCGACCAGTAACTCGAATGGGTGCCGCCTTGTGATGGGGTTGAGGAGTGCATGGATGCGTGCAGCGCCGAAGTTCTTGCATTCCGGGCAAGTTGTGATGGCTTCCATGACCAACTCATCCAACTTAGGGCTCCATATTCTGTCCATCAATGCCAATTTCACGGAATCCCTCCCCCAATGACCAGCCTCACCATGTTGCGCCTTAGCAATGATTACGGCTTCTTTCCTTGTGACACACTCTGCCCTCGCACGTTCCCGTATGCCGTCGTTGCCACCCACTTTCCATAGCCGACCATCTTCCACCATGTAGCGCGCCGCCTTGTGCTTCGCCTTTTATTTCGCCTTGTCATCCATCAGACCTTCAAGAATCTGTAGTGCCCCCAGTACTTCCGTGAACACCGGTTCCCCAGCAAAGCGTTCCAACAACGCCTTCCAATCAGTGCCCTCCACATTGCCGGTCATCCCTTCCACCGCACTCACCCCAAAGACATCGTTAACAAGTCCCGTAACTGACTCCCAGTCTTCGCTGACCATCCATTCACTCCCATCTCCGACCACCCGCTCTTGACCTTCCCACATCCTGCTCATACCGTCCGCTACCATGTTCAACTTCCCTGGTATATGCCTCACATCCACAATCTGGTGTGCCAGCACTCTGTCCCTCCATCTACAATGTGCCGCGTTCAGTTTGTCATTGGCTATCACATCCCGCAAGGCCTGGCAATCCGTCTCGATCTCGACAGGAAAGCCCCAGATCATGTCGGAAAATTTGTCAAGTCCGAATTTCAGTGCTGCGAACTCCAGTAGAAATGGTTTGTAATTCTGTTCAGAGCTCAATGTTCGTTTGGACGCAAATCCTACCGGGTGCATTTTGTAAGTCGTGGTACCATTTGGGTGTACCACCTCAAACCGCTGCGCGACCACTGCCACAAAACCCTCCTTACAGCCATCCGTTGTTATTATGAAGCTGGACCCATCCCACCGAGGTGCTTTTAGAACTGGCTCCGAGACCAGTGCGTGTTTTAGCTCCAGGAATGCTTTTGTGTGATCTAATGTCCATCTGTCACCAAGCTTGAATGACTCCATAGCCTTCCGGTACATGGATTTGGTGTAGTGTTGTGGTAGCGGCACTGATTTCAACAAATTCCTCAGCGGTCCTTTGATCTGAGCGTAATTGCGGATTAAGTCCCGGAAATGGCCTGTGAGTCCAACAAACAATGCGAGGTTTAACGTGTCTGCTGGCGGTAAGCTTTGCCGGGTCTACCGTGACGCCCTCCTTGCTGATCTTTCCCCCTGCAAAGATACCTTCAGACATGAAAAATTCGGATTTTGCAGCTGACAGAGACAAGTTCCGAGAGCGGACTCGGTCCAGAATATGCGTGAGTTTTACAAACATTGCCTCAAAGTCATTGTTTGCCGACCCTCCATCATCGACAAACAGCTCAATGGTGCCGTCGGCTATGAGATCATCCAGATGCAGGGCGGTCATGTTGGCAAAGGTTGATGGGGCACCCGTAAGGCCGAAAGGGAGTTTAGCACACCAAAAGTAACCTTTACCCTCCACATAGAAAGCTGTATAAGGCCGAGACTCCCGTTCCACCTTGCAGGCGTAAAATCCAGATGCGAAGTCAAACAAACAGATGTGTGTCCACTTAGAGACTGCTGCTTGGATCTGATGTTGCCTTGAGGCATTGGCGCTATCTCCGTGAGCTTATTTACTGCCATGAAGTTCTGACAGATTCGCCACTTTGCTGGTTTACTTGGCTCCATGCGTTCCGTCGGGCCCGGGGGCTGTACCGGATGAACGGGAAGATCAAATGATGCAGGGAGACCTGCGGCCACGCATTCATCATTCAGTTTGTACATGAGTTCTTCCACTGTTAGTCCCATTCCCTTATGCGCTTTTTGTGCCAGAGTTAATGGCAACACACACTTCACATCCTCCAGGTTGCAACATTTGATTACACCGGCCTCCAGGAGTTCGTCGACCTTCGCATGCAAGTATTCTCATTGGGGTGGTGTGAGGGATTTTTGTCGGACTTTCTTTGGAAAGGTTGCACTTTCTGGTATGTTTAACCTGTGGACTGCATTCTTGACCAGTCTGACCTCGCCTACAGATAGCATGAAGCAGTCAGTGTATTCACTCAGGAGTTTTTCCACCCTCAGTCGCTGGTCTACGGAAAGCTCCAGTCCAATTTTAACCTTGCGAAGGATCTCCTTTACGCACTCTGTCATATGCATGCAATTCACCCCATACGCTTCCCGGCCCGGCCCGGAGCGGCCGGACTTCGGATTAATAACCTTGTGACCTACATTCTATTTATTTATTGTTCCGAGCTTTCATCGAGGTCTTCTGACTGTATTTGGGATGTATATAAGCTAGAATACTTCGTACGTTGTAGTCAAGCTTGTAATCAAGTGTACCACCTTATCCCACTCTTTAATATCTCTTCTACCTTTGCTTCCGAGCTATTCCGGACTCCCGGATCACAGGAACACCATCTAGGCTGCTCATCTTGACACTATATCCTTGCCATTATATTCCCGGTAATGAGCTTGCCTCGTTTTTGTATGAAAGCGAAAGGAAGGAATCTAATGGGCACTCCAACCAACCAATCTAATACACAATATGCGAGTTCACTGCTATCAAATTTATTTAATAGCAAGGGGTAGCATTGGCAAAGGTTCCGCAAAGCTTTGAAAGCTAAGTAAGAAGCTTCGATCAATCAATTTGAATCATTCTAAGGATTCAGTATATTCTTTTGATTAAGGTAGATTCAGCACGATTCGTGCTTTTGGTTGTATTGATATGGGTATATCAAGAATTGGGGGTTTGAATCAAAGTAAATTAAAACCGAAACACACAGACCCCTATGGAGGGCTAGAACTATGTGCTGGCACAACCACACAGCGTGATTTGCCCTTAAGACCAACAACTGATCTTAAGTTCGAAGAATACCCAACAACTGGATATACTTCTCGCAGTCACAAGGAGCAGAACACGACGTTCCTATACTCACAAGTTGTCAAGTCCATGCCTCGGGCCTCCACTTCGCTGCTCGGTACTCCGAAGATCTACCTTTATTGTAATCTTTCCCTTATTGTTCTTTCTCGCTACACATACCCTTTCATTCTAGTCCCTCCTTATTGTCTTTTACTTTACCCTGCAGGACTACACGCATAACTCCTAGTAGCTAGTCTGGTGCTCCGCACCGTTGCGCCACTCCGTAGATATAAATACTGCTTGTACGCTACTGTAGTGCCTCAGTTTAATTATCAACTTAGATCTCCCTTCTCAATTTAGCTCCTCTCTAAGTCTTCAGGCTCAACGCCTTGAAGTACTCTCTCTATAGCCTTTGGACTTATAAGTTCTTTGGCTTGCTCCTCGTCACCGGCGATACCACCGCTCCAACTTGGCTGCTACTCAGCTCCTCCCTTCTACACTCTTGATCTCCGGGGACTAACGGCGTAACGGTGGTGTTGTTAATAACTTCACTACTGTCCCACTCGTCTTCCGCACTTAGACACTCTGTGACCTCTGGCACGGTTACACGGTGTGCATGATCTTAACACAAATGCCGGGCCCGAATGGCTGCTAGTGAAGAGGCTTCAGTCTGGTGGGAGTGTGTCTTTCCTTTTTACGGATTAGCACTGCAACGTCGTCCCAAAATCACTTGTATTCCAGATACATCAGATCGCTATTTATACATACAGAATATCGAGTTGCACAGTACAATTAATTTAATACAATAAACGTTCGGAACCGCAAGGAAACTTCTACATTCGGTCAGATACCATTTAATTTGAATCTTCATGTCCTTATTTGGTCCATAATGGTTCCAAGGTTCTAGTATACCTCCAAACATAGGTAGGTATTTCGATGTTCATTTAATTTAATTGTTTTTGGAGAATGACTCGAATGGTGTTCAGCTGTCACTGCTGTTCAACACTTACTCCAATCATTTGTCACCTCGTCCAGAGGCAAATCAGCTCTCCTCGATTCTAATCCTATCAATCTGATTCATCTGGATTAAACTAATTGCTTCTCTCTTTCAATAGACACCCATTGTGCCTATACTATATCAAGGGAGTTACGCATAGTATTCATTTAATTGCATTCTTCAATATTTACTACGTCAGGACTCTTTTGACATTCATTTGATATGTCTTCGGAGCCTCGCAGCACTTCGATCGTTCTTCTAGTCATTTTCTTCAATCATGCAACCTGATTGGTCTATTAGACTAAATCGCAGTCATTTAGATTAATGCATGATCTCGTTCTAGAAGGAGTATTTGCTAATTCCTGAGTTCTAGAAAGTCATTTCGAGTCAATCCTCGGCTCATGGTCACTTGAGTAAGTTCTTCCAAACTCCTGCCAGTGTAAGGTCCAATAAGAATACCCTTGGTATGTCATACGTGAATGATCATCCTTCGGATGTAGTCCGAGTCTGGTATAATCCTGCTTGACAAACAGGTAGACTGCTATCCAAAGGTTGTATCGGGGATGGGTAAACTAACCAACTTGTGGTAGTATGGGTATATGGTCCCTTCAACTTATTAGACTGATTCAGTATTGACTTTGACTGTCAATCTGGGTCTCAATTACAGTCCTCTCGATACAAATCTATACGTGAAAATGTCACAATTCACAGTATAGATGTCTAGCCAAAATTTAGGCATGTCACCGGGGACACAACAGTGTGTGAAGGGTGTTGCTAATAGCTTCACCGACGTCCCACTCCCAGTGTGTACTACAGGCCAATACTCAGCTCCGGACCTCGGAGTTATCCCGGGCCATTTCCGGCCCATATCTGACCTCAGAACCTCTATAGTTATTGACCAGTAGGCACGGTCTTGTCACACTCCGGGCGAAACACTCCATTCTCCCCGTCGTTGCGTGTGAAGAGATTCACAAAGTCACTTTGGTCCAACGCGTCTGGGAAGAAGTCCGGCCCCAAGGAGTCCAGGTTTGGGTATGTCTCGGCCTGTAGCACGCAGATTGGAGCTATGTGTGTCTGGTCAGCAAGGTGCGGGGTAGCTGGTAGACTGTCGTCGGTGACACGCCTAAATTTTGGCTGGACATCTATGCTGTGAATTGTGACATTTTCACGTATAGATTTATATCAAGAGGACTGTAATTGAGACCCAGATTGACAGTCAAAGTCAATACGGAATCAGTCTAATAAGTTGAAGGGACCATATACCCATACTACCACAAGTTGGTTAGTTTACCCATCCCCAATACTACCTTCGGATAAAAGTCTACCTGTTTGTCAAGCAGGATTATACCAGACTCGGACTACATCCAAAGGATGACCATTCACGTATGACATACCAAGGGTATTCTTATTGGACCTTACACTGGCAGGAGTTTGGAAGAACTTACTCAAGTGACCATGAGCCAAGGATTGACTCAAAATGACGTTATAGAACTCAGGAATTGTCAAATACTCCTTCTAGAACAAGATCATGCATTAATCTAAAAAGACTGCGATTTAGTCTAATAGACCAATCAGGTTGCATGATTGAGGAAAATGACTAGAAGAACGATCGAAGTACTGCGGGGCTCCAAAGACATATCAAATGAATGTCAAAGAGTCCTGACGTAGTAAATATTGAAGAATGCAATTAAATGAATACTATGCGTAACTCCCTTGATATAGTATAGGCACAATGGGTGTCTATTGAAAGAGAGAAGCAATTAGTTTAATCCAGATGAATCAGATTGATAGGATTAGAATCGAGGAGAGCTGATTTGCCTCTGGACGAGGTGACAAATGATTGGAGTAAGTGTTGAACAGCAGTGACAGCTGAACACCATTCGAGTCATTCTCCAAAAACAATTAAATTAAATGAACATCGAAATACCTACCTATGTTTGGAGGTATACTAGAACCTTGGAACCATTATGGACCAAATAAGGACATGAAGATTCAAATTAAATGGTATCTGACCGAATGTAGAAGTTTCCTTGCGGTTCCGAACGTTTATTGTATTAAATTAATTGTACTGTGCAACTCGATATTCTGTATGTATAAATAGCGATCTGATGTATCTGGAATACAAGTGATTTTGGGACGACGTTGCAGTGCTAATCCGTAAAAAGGAAAGACACACTCCCACCAGACTGAAGCCTCTTCACTAGCAGCCATTCGGGCCCGGCACTTGTGAGTATAGGAACGTTGTGTTCTGCTCCTTGTGACTGCGAGAAGTATATCCAGTTGTTGGGTATTCTTCGAACTTAGGATCAGTTGTTGGTCTCAAGGGCAAATCACGCTGTGTGGTTGTGCCAGCACATAGTTCTAGCCCTCCGTAGGGGTCTGTGTGTTTCGGTTTTAATTTACTTTGATTCAAACCCCAAATTCTGATATACCCATATCAATACAATCAAAGCACAAATCGTGCTGAATCTACCTTAATCAAAGGAATATATCAAATCCTTAGAATGATTCAAATTGATCAATCGAAGCTTCGTACTTAGCTCTCAAAGCTTTGTGGAACCTTTGCCAATGCTACCCCTTGCTATTAAATAAATTTGATAGCAGTGAACTCGCATATTGTGTATTAGATTGATTGGTTGGAGTGCCCATTAGATTCCTTCCTTTCTCTTTCACACAAAAACAAGGCAAGCTCGTTATTGGGAACTTCCCTCGAGGGGGGTATTTCAAATCCCCCACTGAGCTCGCTCGCATGCCATCTGGCATAGGTTTTGCATTCTTCCCTCCCTTCGATTCCTCCTCTCTATCCAACGGGTTCTTCAGTGGCGCTACCTCTGTATCATGAGGTTGACACTCTGCAAAAGCCAGGTCAATACGGGTTCCATCAGTTGCAGCAGCATCTTGTGAGACTTCCCTCGAGGGGGATGCATTATGTCCCCCCAGTAAATTCATGCTCAGCCTCCTTGGAGGATTCAGTTCCTTGAGACGGTTGCACCAGAAAAACCACTTGCGCAGGCCCGGCTCCGCATACCTCTTCCTCAGCCACTCCTTCCACTTGGCATCTCGCTGCTCCTCTTCCAGCTCCCAAGCCTTTCGCCATTCCCACTGCCTCTGTTCAAGCGCCTCTTGATGCTTGATGGCCTCTTCCTGCCTGATCCTTCTAGACTCCTCGAACCACGCTTTCATCTCGGCCTCCCACATCTTCCAGTCCTCCTCCACCATGCCTGTTGGCAGTTCCGGAGCCGTCGGAGGTATATCCCATTCTGTATGCGCCTGCTCCAGGTCTTCATCCGGGATTTCCTCTATCTGTGGGGAGAGGCGCCGGGTTGGAGGTTTGGACCTAGGTACGTGCTGTCCAGCGGTATCAGTAACTGGTTCCCACTCTGTGCCAAGCAGGTTTTCAACTTTCCTGTCCAGCGGGGTTAGTGTCTTCACTATAACCCCGCCTAATGGTCCCACGCTTTCCTCAAGAACCACCTGCACAGTGTCAGGTGGACTCGGTATGTCCCATTCGTTCTGCTTCCCGAGCGAAGGTGGGGGCGTCGGCGCAATCTCTGTACCAAGTCCTTTGTTGAACACCTCTCGTATATTCCCCTTTTGCCCTTGCAGCACAATTGAATCTCTTTGGTAATCATGCACCGCCGCGAATTGTTCGAGGAGTGGCTTTCCAAACAAAAACTTCCAACTGCCTCTACTATTGAACACCTCGAATGCTCCTTCCACCTCCACTCCCTGTATGTTCATGCAGCCCGTCCAACACACGGTTCCTGGGACCACACTACCGTTTGCCATTCGAAACTTCTTCCGCATCAATGTCCACCCTCCCATCGACTCCTGCATGTACTCATATACCCTGGTGTCCATTGCTGCCACCATTGCCTCCACTTTCACCTGCCATCCTTCACCATCTTTGAGATTTATGTCCATTGAGAATGGGACACTAACGTGGCTTCCGCTGTTCTGAACACCGTACACTTCAAGAATATTGGATTCTTCCAAGAAAGACTGTACATTGTTCATGACCGACATATTACCTAGGGTTATGCGTTCGCCACCTAGAACGCTAACCCTTCTGTCATGCCTTGCTTCTCCGGACCTTTCCCTTTCCTTTCCAGAGCTCCGGTTCATCACTTATACATGTTTCCGATGTTCTATGCACCATCCTTACGATCTTCATGATACATATCACCTGTCACTCCAGTAGCCATATGACATATGTACCTGACAGCCTCATGTACAGTATATAGGCTGGGGACTCCCCTCGGAGCTCCCCAGCATGTTATTGTCAAATCTTACCTGGAAACTCTTCCTACCTGGCTTGGTCCCTTTAGTACAGTCTACTAGTACTTGCTAACAGGGCCTGACACGTCTCAACTGTCATATATTTCCTCATTATCTGTTTCCTTCATCTCTGTCTCACCTCAACTCTATTTCTCCTCTCTGTTTCCCATCTCTGGCCTCTTTCTGTCAATCCTCATATTGTCTACGGTGACAAAGGCTTCTTTCAATGCGTCAAATGCTCCCTGTTCATTAGCTTGCCAAGACCATGCTACTCCCTTTTTGGTGAGGTCATTTAGTGGCCTAGCTTTCCTAGCGAACCCGTCAATGAAGCGTCTATAGAAGTTGGCAAATCCCAGGAATCCCCGGACATCGCGAAGGCAGGTTGGGGTTGGCCAATCCTTTACTGCAGCGACTTTGACAGGGTCCATGCGAACTTCTCCTTCACTGATAATCAGGCCCAAGTACTCGATAGAGGTTTGTTCAAATTCGCATTTCTCAGGACGGAGATAGAGGTCATTCTTGGCTAATCGACCTAGGACTTGATGAACTACTTCCCGATGTTCGGTTAGGGATGAGGAGAAAATGAGGATATCATCCAGATATACAGCTACTTTTCCTGCTGCAATTAGATCAGCGAACATGGAGTTCATAAGCGCCTGGAACGTAGCTGGAGAATTGGTGAGACCAAAATACATGACTAGTGGTTCAAAGAGTCCTCGATTGGTGGAGAAGGCTGCTTTCCATTCATGACCGTCTTTGATTCGTACGTTATTGTAACCCCAACGCACGTCAAATTTGGTGAAATACTTAGCTTGTCTCAGGCAGTTGATGATGTCAGCAACCAGGGGGAGAGGGTAACGGTTCTTGATTGTGTATTCATTTAAGCGTCGGTAGTCCTGTATGAATCGTAGTTTGCCATCCTTCTTTTTAATGAAGAACACGGGTGAGGAAAGGGGTGATTTGGATGGTCGAATGTATCCTTTTCGGAGATTGTCTTCCAAGAATCGGTCCAACTCTTCCTGCTCGTTAACTGACATCGGGTAGATTTTGGTACGCATAGTTTCCGGAGCATCGGGTTTAAGATCGATCACATGGTCCCAGGGCTTATGTTCAGGTAATCGTTCCGATTCCTTTTCGGAAAATACCTTGGCATGACGTCGATATGGTTCGGGTATCATTTCTTCAAAGGTTTTCCGAGGCTTATCCTTGTTCGCTGCTTCTGCTAGTTGTTGGGAATAGGTGTATCCAGCAGCACACCACAGCTCCTCTGTTACTTCCTGGATAACCCCTGCGCGGAGCCAGGCACGACGTCGTTTACGATTTCCAGTCAGCCGGTATAGCGGACTTTCAGGTTCCTCGAAGGCTTCACCCTCTTCTTCAATGGTTTCTAAGTGAGTTTTACCTTCTGAAGTGAGGTTGGAAGGACTGCTGAATTCCCGGACCTGTTTTTCTTTGCTAGGTTCTGCAGTCTCCGTAGTAGCTCCTTGGTGACGGATCGTGGGTGTCGTCGGGGTCTGGATTTGTCCATTCCGCCAATTGATGTCGGGGTTTACCTTTCGCAACCAGGGCAATCCTAAGATCACATCCTCTGATCCGATGTTGGTGACAAGGAATTCCAGGATCTGGGGTTTGTTTTGATCTACCTTGGTTAGGAGTCGTGCAAAGTGGGTAATACGGCCGGCTAAATTGGCGGTACCATCAATGTTATAGAGTTCGATGGGATGGGGTAGTGGCCTGATATAGACATGGTGTCTGTTTACGAATTTCTGATGCAGAAAGAGACCAGTGGCCCCGGAGTCAATCATAGCTGCACTTGTTGTACTCCGGAATCGTCCTTTAAGTTCTATCGGCACACGAAAGTGAGAAGCGTTATTGAATTCTAGTGTGCTAATAGTACAGGAGGTGATAGAAGCATATATGGACCATTGAGATTCTGAGTACAATTTAGGGAACGACGCTGCAGCAGTGGCGGGTTCCCATCTTAAAAATTCTTGTGCAGTTCAGCGATCTGTCCTGCAAGGACCTGTTGGTTGGCAGCAAGCTCCTTTAACAGTTGGGCAAGATCAGGTGTGGCAGCAATGGTGGTACTTGGAGTGGCTGACTGAGGGGTGTCAGGGATACTGGTAGCGCTAATGGTCGTAGTCCTCCTTCCAGGGAGTCCCAAGAACTTACGATGGCACACGGCCTCTACATGACCATTGAGGCTGCAGTGACGGCAAATGTCACGCTCATGATGGCCATCAGCCTTGCGATGTTCCTTAGATCCACATCCATAGCATCGCCCTATCATGAAACGACGAAAGGCATCAGGAGATCGAGTGGTAGTAGCATCAATGTCCATTGCGTTTGGGTCTCGGGTAGGCGCAGTGAACGGGGCAGTGACAGTAGATGGTCTGACACTGGTCAGGATTCCATCGTCAACTAGCTTCTTTCCTTGTTCCCATGCTCGAGCAATTTGTCGGTTGTCTACATCAATGGCTGCGTCAATTAATTCCTGAAGGGAACCAGTGGGACGGGTTGTGAACACAAGACCGTCTTTGACACAATCTGCAAGGTGATCATAGAACCAATCTCGCAAGTCTTTGTCTGAGTAGCCAGTGCGGTCCGCGTACTGTTGGAAGGTGGAGGCATAGGTTCCCACAGTGGTCCTATTCTGGTAGAGCCGTTTAAGGAGCTGTTTGGCATCTGCCGAGGCATCTGTGGTCTCAAAACGCGTTTTGAATGCTGTGACAAATTCTTTCCATGTATCGTATGGAAAGGCTATTCCTGAGCCCGTTATATTCGATTGGTTGATAGTTTCGGAGATAGGAGTGGCCCAGATAGCTGCGTCTCCTTCAAGGTATGTAATGGCAGATGTGATTTTCTTTTTACGATCCGTGGAGAGAGCGGGGACAGAGTTAGCCCACAGCTCGAAGGCTGCTAGGAAGCGTCGAGCGTCTTCTCCTCGCTTTCCGTTGTATTTCTGTGGCTTACCAACACTTTTGGTAGTACTGAGGCCGCTTACTAGGTCAGAGACCACGTCTTGGAGCTTAGCCTGGTTCTTTGTAAGCTCCATAATGGCATCTCGAACGTCCTGTGATGAGGACATGTCTTCTTCAAGGACTGATTGTATTTCAATATCGGGGTCGGCTGTAGTCTCAGTGACAGCGGGAGCTGATGGTTCCGTGGGTGTTAATGGAAGCGCAGGAGTGGAAGTAATGGGAGTGCTGATTCGTCCTACCCTAGCAGGTGGTGCTGGTCTGTGGATGGGTTGGTAACGGTCGGTTGGTTTTGCGTTGAATGTGTTTTCGTATTGATTAGGGCACGGTTGTCTGGAGCAGGGTTCCCACTCTTCTTCTTCAGCGTCCCAGTAACAGGTGGTATTGGTTTCAGTGTCAAGTGCGTGGAAGTGGTTGGAGCAATCAACGTTGACTCCGAAGGTAGACGTGGTGAATGCCTTGTAGGATCAGCTCACCAAGCTGATGGTACAAGTAGAAGATCTCGACCTAATGTCGCGACGAGGCAAGAAGCGGGAGGCGGGAAGTCTGAGTACGCCAAGGAGCGACAGCGAAGAGACACAGAGACAAGCACAAGGCACAGAGACAAGCACAAGGCACAGAGACAAGCACAAGGCACAGAGACAAGCACAAAGCACAGATGAAAGAAATAGTGATCTCGAACAACAGTGGGATAGCGTCAGAGGCCAATCACACCAGTAATCAAAAGGGAATCTAGTTGCCCAATGACCAAGTTAGATAAGTAGTATCTAAGAGGATACAAGTACTTGCCTAGTTGCCCAATGACCAAGAGGTCGAGATGGGGAACTAGGATCTGCCTACTGCTCTTTATATACTACTTCTGTCTAATGAGTAAGCGATTGTAAATAACGATGCGATATGGAGCAAGAGTGAGGAATCAATATATACGAGTAATAATGAGTCGATAATGAATCATAACGAGCTAATCGATGAATAAGGACGAGTTGTATGGAAGCATATGGAAACAAATAGAAGTATTGGGATGGTCATGTGAACAAGTACAATAAACATGTGAAAAGAGATGAACGAGTACAATAAACATGTGAAAAGAGATTGATGGGAACACACCGCTGATGGCGCATCAAAGGGCGCATCATGAGACTTCATGACAAATGGCTGGGGTAGTCCCTCTAGGAAGTTCCTCCAGTCCTTCAATGCTTCTATGATGGCCAGCATTTCCCGGTCATAGATCTTGTAGTTCCATTCCGCTGGTTGCATTGAGGCTGATCTAAAAGCAACGGGGTGCCATTGGCCATCCTCTTGCTGCTGCATGAGAGCGCCGCCAGTAGCAAAGCCTGATGCGTCTACCTCGATTCGGGTCGGTCTGTCCGGAGTCCACAGGGCTAAGATGGGTGCGGAGATGAAGGCTTCCCTCAGGGTGTCAAACGCTTTCTGCTGGGTGTCCATCCAGGTAAAGGATATGTCTTTCCGAGTGAGGTCGTTCAGGGGCCTAGCTATCCTTGCAAAGTTCCGGATGAAGCGCCGATAGAAGTTAGCAAATCCAAGGAACCCTCGTAGCTCTCAAAGGTTAGTGGGGGCTGGCCAGTTGCGAACCACAGCTACTTTTACCGGGTCCATTCGTACCTCTCCTTCCGATATAATGAGGCCTAGGTATTCAATCTGTTGTTGTTTGAATTCGCACTTCTCCGGTCGTAGATACAGGTCATGCTTCTCCAACCGGATTAGTACTTCCCGTACCACTCGTCGGTGTTCCTGAAGGTCACTGCTAAAGATGAGGATGTCGTCCAGGTAAACTGCTACCTTTCCAGCTGCTATAAGGTCTGCGAATATGGCATTCATAAGTGCTTGAAACGTTGC